>WHVE01000194.1:0-187080 GCA_015178995.1 Trichophaea hybrida
TTCTCATGATAATAATTTTTGTACGCAGATGATGTGTTATTATAATTCTCATGTGTTGACATTACAAATGGTCGTCGCAAATTTTTTTTCGGTAAACCTTTGATTTTATATAGTGCTTACTCACCGATGACAATTACGATACTAAAGATTTCAAGTGTCCGTGAGATGATTGTGAAAAAGAAATACAATGATCTTAAGAACCCAAAAACCATATCGCAAAGACCAAAATAACTGTCGCCTCTCCATTATGTATATTCCCTCTGTCAGATACCACTCGCTCTCTCTCACAGTCATTGAGCCAGATATATTGAAGTCAAAGCTCCCATAATCCTCTGAACTAACTTGTCGGTGTCTCAACATTGAAATCGACATTGCAATTGTCGTTGATATTGTTGGTGTTGGTGTTGCCGGTGCCACTGACATCAACAGTACTGGAGATCATATCATGTGGCACGCGACTTGATAGAAGTGCAGATTGCGCAGCTTCAACTTTGGCGGTCATATGACGAAATGTGTTGTCAGAAACATCCACAAGCTCTTCAGGGACATATGACAGGTACTCCTCCTTGTGTACTCCCTGGTCATTGTATGGCATTGATGCATTCACCTCAACACCTCCTGTCCATCTCTGCCTTCGACGACTCATGATTTTGGCATCTTCAATTGTCTTGGTTTGGACCTGAGGGGAGGTAGAAAGGAACTCGGCTTCGAGATGACAAGATACAACTATGCATCAACTGTTTGTATTCATTATCAAATATGATTGAATGTAATCTCACAATGTGCACCTCCACCAAGGCCAAACTCAGCTGGTGCCTTGTATTCCCCAGTGTTCCATGCTCCAAGGCAATGGTGAATCGCGGTCGCAGCAAGTACAATGAACGTCAAATTGATCATATCGATTATTCCACAGTCTTTCATTCCCAATTAACCTACTCCTGCACTGTATGACTTGTAAAGTAGGTCCACGATTTCAGTCGCCGCAAAATGATAATTGCAATCCTAAAAAGATACATTAGACGACACATATCAACATTGTTTAAAGACATACCATCTCGTCCGTTCAGGGCATGTGAATTGAATTGGTCTCGATTGAGGAGGTGTGCGGTACGTTGTTTGACTCCATCCTGGTCCATTGTTCTGAAACCATACACAGAATCCACCTTCTCCTTGCACTTATAGACTATTGCCAAGGGTGAGGAGGTAATCTTGCCGAGGGCCTATAACTTGTCAGACTACAATCGTCGTAGAGAGGACAAAACAAATACCACCAAAATGTATACATGAAGAGGGTCAGTGTTTATCATTGCTGGATCAACTTTTGTCACATAATGATACCACCACAAGTGGATCTGGGCGATCTTGACAGCATTTGTGGCGAAAGGGTTACTGAATATTACATATCTGCCGGCGATGGACTTCACTTCGGCAGGAACCAATGCTTCGACACTGGAAAGCGTCTGTTGGATACCGTATTCTGCACCAACTATTTGTCCTGTCACCTGGTCAATAGGTTCCAAGGAAGTGAACTCCTCCCAAAGCTCTTTCAAGACCGCACAGTGCTCACCCCTTTCCTTATGTGTCATATGCTATAATAATGATCAGAATATGAAAATCGTAGTCTCATTATCAGAGTCCATACCTTCTTGCGAGAAATCCCGGGGGTCCTTTGCTCCTCCTCATAATCGTCATCGATTTCAATATGGACTTCTCATCGAGACGGTGCGTCAGGTTGGGCGCAAGGAGGAGTTAGTTGGTGAAGAGCAGAGTGCTTACTGGTATGTATTTGAGAGGAGAATTGTACATTTACATCGTTAAGGCGGCGATAATCGTACATATCAGCAATTTCTGAGAGCTTGTCATCGGCATCATCGTCTTGTCTGGATGGTCGATTACGTATATTGGATGGAGGTGGAGAATGCTTGCGCCTACGAGTCATTTGATTAGACAGGAGTGTGTAATAATGAAAGAATAAATGAAATATAAAGAGCGTATAAGTAACAAGATAGAGAGTGTATGAAACTGTAAAAGAAAAGATGATAATAGTCGTCGAATGGACGTTCTTGATTGTAGATCAACCAACATGGTGGACGGAGCTACCCGTTCAACTAACACCCTGATTTTGGCCACTCCCATCAGAATACGTACCATCGCTTGAAAAGAGGATAGTCTACTGAATTTTGATTCGTCTGAAAAGTGAAAATCGTCGTCAGAAACATTGGGCTGCAAACTGCTGACCAGATTAGGGTTGAAACACCGAGAGCACCGGGGTGTGGTGTATGTTCACGGTATAGGCAATGGAGCGCAGTGTACATTTATGGTATAGACCATGGAATTTGTCATTCTAACAACCAAAATTAGATTTGAAAAGTGCATTAGTGTTTGAGCACATCGGCAAGGTAGCTTGAAATGCAATCATCGTATGAACCTCAATTAGCATCCGAAATCACATTGGGTGTAGCGCAGACACTAAATCGCGGACACCAAAAAATTGATATTTCTTGGGGCATTTAAGCTTAAAATTGAAAATGTCGAGGCGACAACGAATATCTCAATTCAAACTACACAAACACTGCATAAGAAAATCTATTCCATTGCTACCCAACTACTCCAAATAAACCTAAGCAAAAATCAAACAAAAAGTAAACAAATCCCAAGCAATATCCAAGCAAATTATAACCCAAGCAAAAACCCATTCCCAGTCAAATCCCAAAGCAAATTGCCAATGACGATTCCCATCGTGTCAGTTTTTCTTTCGCATTTTATTAGACTTCAGATGAGCTTCTGAACCTGGAGCGGGAGGGTTGACCAAATACTTATGGTTGCGCAGCCAATTGATGCTTTCCGCCACCGGATCCGGGGGTACATAGTCGTCACTCCAAATGCCGCGGCCCCAGTTCTGAATAATCATCAAATATCGTTTTTGACGAATAAGCCTCCTTTGGATAAGTTTATCCCTGGCCACGAGTTTCGCTAAGGACGATGGGAGGCTGCGAGGTCTGGGTCTGGAAGATGCCAATTCGTTGTCAGATGCTTCGCCTGTGCTGTCAATCATCTCATCCTCCTGAAGAAGGATTTCGTCGAGTGGTAGGAATGACCTTTCTGCAGGCATTGGAGTATTCGGAACCTCGTCGTTTCGCAGCCAAGCACAATAAAGTTTTCGGACTTCGCAATTGGACGTCGATCAAAGCGATGCAAGTGTTGTATTGTTGTTAAATAGGGGAGCCACATCTCCAACTCACAGTCCTTCATCGTTGCCCGGCGAACATCTGACGCCCCACAATTCCCGGGTTCTCCGTGAGGGATCAGGCATTCCTTCATTCACTGTCTGAACAACAGCCGATATCATAGCCTCGATAACGCTCGTAAGCACTGTGAACAATGAATGGTCATTTTCATTGGGCCATTGCCATCAGAAGTCCTTTTCTCCATCGCGTTTCAATGCCGTGACGGGATCGACGTATACAATGGTATAATTGAATACTTCCTCATTCGGAGGGGTCACTGGACGTCGACACTTGATTGGCGATATGTCCTCATTACCATCTAATTTTGTCAGCTTTGAAACAGTGATTACAACGACGCAGAACATATCTGATTCAACGTTTCGCTTTCTCATTGGTGTATTCTGCACTGGCGATCTGCCCTTCCTCCTCCTGATGGCCATTTCCGCAAGGTCATCCATGGCCATTTTGCATTTTCTTCCATTGACAGTATTGGCACTAGAATCCGCTTCCCATTGACGAAATCACGCTCTCTGACCAGCTAAATCGCGGATTGAATTGATACATTTTTGGATAATGCCGTGCCATTTGGCTTTGCTTGCTTCCATTTTGCCGCGGATACCAAGGCTCGAAGCGATGCTGAAAATCGACTCTCTGACACAATTGGCCTTCTTGCCTGTTGTTCCCTTCTGTTCGTAGAGCCCCAATTCTTCCTATGTCCAATTAGATTCCCCAATACCGTTTTCCGCAGCCCATACTTTGAGTTGTTCAATCGGCATCTAGACAAAGTTACAATATCTAACAACAAAGTTCATCGTTTGAACAGGGCAAAAAAATTTACGTTGAGAATGGATACTAAATTCATACAAAACAATAGAGATGGGTTTCGAGGGTTGCAAAGATGGAATTGCACGTCGGCGATATCCACTTGAAATAAGATTAAGGTAATGATGATATGGAGGAATAAGGAGGAAAAGGAGATGAGAAGTAGAATTGAGGGCGGGCGGAAGATGGGAGTATTATATAGTTCTTCCCGCTCGTCCCATAGTGATCGAGCTGACTAGGTCAAGTTGACTTCCGGAATCCTGGTCAGTGGCGGCAAGGAATTGAGGCAATTTCTACGTTCTAATGCCAATTTCGATGTGTCAAACATTCAAATCGGCGTTTCGTCGACAAATATCTAGTTGTTAGACGTCTATCTCCCCGCCATATTCCCGCTATGATTCTGCCCCGCGATGACGTAGAATCTACTCGGTCAAGTTGAAACACATTTGCCATGAGTTCAGGTCAGGTAGGAAATGCAATATTCAGGGGGCAGTTACCTACCATGGGAACACTGAGTTTAGTATCGAGGAGATCGTCGCGATGCGCAGAATCAACGTCTATCATATTCAAGGCATTTCTACTGACTTCCAAGTTGCGATAACTGTAAGACAATTGATGATTGCACTTGGCTGGTGAGGATGAAGCCAAAGTGCGATAGGACCCCTTTTGCCAAAAAAGGAAACACAAGGTTAGGGGTTTTACCGGATATCTCTGCCCAAAATAATCACTTATGCTCTCTACTACATATCACGTCTTAGCGACGATGAAAATATATCTCCAATGAGTTCGAATAATTGTACACTTTGCAATTAGTCCAATAAAGTTCACCATTTCACAGGTGCATACATCAATCCCCTCCAACGTCACCATTCGGAGAGGGTAAATTACGTGCCTCTGGAGCAGATTCCAGACGAAGAATACACAATTACTGCTGATAATGATATCCTACTTCCAAACAATTTCTCTCTATGTCCAAATGACCCGTGTCAATTTTCCGACGATGATTCTACAAGTGAGGACGATTACAATGGCGATGGCTACATGGATCCACTACTGCCGACTTCCGTGTCCAATGAACTACAATCGATGACATTGGACTCATGTGCAGCCGGAAAGGCAATAGATGGTGATTTCCACATTTTGGACAACAAAATCGACCAATGGGCACAATTTTCTTGTGAACAAGAATTAAGTTTGGCACAGTGGTGTGACAAGTACAAATCGAGTAGGGCTGCCATCGATGAACTGATAAAGCTTCAGGGGGTAAATACAAACTTCACATCTGCATATACTCTGTACACTACAATCGATGAAATGATCTATGTACTTGGAATTGACTCATGGAAATCTGGTAAAGTCAGTTAGGCAGATCTTGTCAATTCAGAAGCGCTACGCGACGACAGAAAGAGGCATATTTATCATCGAGACCCCGTTGACTGCATCGAATTTCTACTCCAACAATCTGCATTTGATATGCACATGGTATATGCACCGATTAACGATTATAATGAATTGGGGAAGAGAGTATACTCTGAAGTTCACACATGCGATTGGTGGTGGAATGTGCAGGTATGAGTTTTTATTTCATCGACGCGTCGTCATAATTGAATGATTATCATAGTTGAAAAAGCCTGTCGGCTCCACTATTGTTCTGATCTTTGGCAGCTCTGATCAAACGCATTTGACCAACTATTCTGGCGATAAAAAGAAATGGCCGATCTACCTCAGTCTTGGAAACGTTAATTCGACGATTCGATCAAAGCCCTCGAACCTTGCCAGTGTCGTCATCGCCCAGCTACCAGTACCTCCGAAGCGTCATTACTGTGGTCGTGGTAAAACAACTGCCATCAGAGAGCAACAAGAATACAATCGGGAAGTGCTTAGACGGGTTTTCGAGATTATTTTTCGTCCTCTCGACACTGTTTTCAAGAAAGGAAAACCCATGCTCTGTGCTGATGGAAAAATGCGACAATGCTTCCCAATCATCTGTGCTTGGATGGCCGATTATTTTGAAAATATTCACCTCCATGCAATTAAACAGCCAGGTTGCCCATTGTGTGAAGCCCCGAAATCGTCGTTTGGAGAGGGCAATCAATCTACCTGGCCACGCCGTGAATATCGACTATATTTCCAAAAGATGATTCAAGCCACATGATTCGATAATCAAAACCAAATCCATGCACGTGATTATCTTATTGAAAGTAGTGTAGCGATGACGGATGGCGTCTTTTGGAATATGAAATGCGTTTCTTTGCATATATTGATTGTTCCGGATATTTTACACACCATCTATCTCGGTATTCTGAAGCATTTAATGGAGTGGATAGTGCCATTTTTGGAGTTTCACAATCGAATTGACTGATTCAATGATCTTTGGGCAATAATGTCTCATTGGCCAGAATTTGCACGATTCAATAAGCCCTACACAGCCGTGACACAATGGAGTGGCAAAGAAATGAAAGCATTAGGCCATGTTATTGTTCTCATTGTCGCAACAACGCGTTTCGATCCTTCTTCAGAGCAGCAAGGTCCATTCAAATCTTTCATGCTCTGTATCAAAAACCTCATCTACTTTCACCTCATGACTCAGTATCACAACCATACTGATGCGACAATCAAATATATGCAAGACAATCTCAGTAAATTTCATCGTGACAAAGACATCTTTAGTCGTTTTCGTACCAAAAAGTCAACCAAGAAGATTGCCGAAGCTCTGCAAAAGCAGCTCACCATCGATATGCAACAGAGCGCGAGAATGATTCTGCATGGTCACGTCTTTCGGCAGTGACAAAACGTCATTGCATCGAAGAGGACAAAATTCAAATTGATTCAGTAACAGCGTCGCACATGGGTGATGAGTCTGACTTCAACTTTGTCAAGATGCATCTGTTGAACAACTTTTCAGATCACATATGTCAGATAGGGCAATTATGAAATGTAAGCTCTGAACTACCGGAAAGGTCGATGATGGACTTGAAAGATGTGCACTGACAATCAAACCGCCATTAGCCATCTTTCCAGATTTTGCGCACGAAAGCCCGGAACTAGGTGTTCCAATTCAGCGATCCACATCTCAATACCGAAAAACATCATGATGAAAACCAAAATCTATTTCCCACGTCTCCAGCAATTCGAATGATGAAAAATTACTGGCCATGAATCAAGTCACTAGCAGACTTCTCATTCTGGTGTGGAATGCCAAAAGGGGAACTTCAAAATCACATCGCATGGTGTTTCAAAAGATATGGTAACTACACCGGATATGTCGATAACAACGAAGAATTTCGTTGTCTACAAAACTCACAATACAGTCGTTATGATTCTGCAGCCATTCCAGTAACATCATTTCAAGGCGACAAGCAGACGATTCACATTGTACGATGCGCTGGAAGCAACCAATGAAGGAAGCATAAGCCTCCCTGAAACGATACAGTTTCACTCTGGGATGGAACGCTAGGACAGTTCATGTCAACAAGAGGACGAATTCCAGCGAGATTACGATGTCATTTAATCATTGCGGATACGGAGTCAAATCAACAATCACTTTCGGCCCTTGTCACCACAATGGTTGCGGGCCCAATGCGCGAGGTTCGGGGATGGTGATTGTTGAGCAGTGCGATCAGACACCTACATTGCCTTTGGAGGACGGTAGTTATTGTTGAAAACCCCTTTGGCGTTGGATCAACGTATGTTATCCCTTTACACATGATTCAGTTGTTAGGGGGATACTGCAGCTGGATGTAACTTAGCTTTATCGATATTGTTGTACGGATTTGTGGTAAAGGCGTATATTGATAATGATGATAAAGCTAAAGATATGGAATTCAACGTAACGGGTTTACGTCGTTGTACTGTATGTATGAATACGGGTATCTATTGCAGTATGGCCCTGTTTTAAAAGTCGTAACTATCTTGGAGGTAATCCTCCGATGATTCGTCAAAGGTGACTTGGGAAGGAAGTTCACCGGTATGTAAATAATGGTAGTATTCTTCCAAAGGTCATTGCGAACAAGGCATCGTGCGAGGTGTTCGTATTTGGCTCGAGTGTTTGCTTTGGCGTACAAGAGGCGAGCGAAGAGAATCTTTTGGTCGTCTGTAATAGACATAAAAGTTTTTGGTGAATATTCTTAAGGTAATAACGTAATAATATTTCAGGTGGTTTTTCGGCTGTTGTGTTCTGACTGTGATTTGTTCGGCTGTTGCTTGAATCGTTGTGTTTAAACTTGTGGGTTTAAGGTGGTCTTTATAGGTGAGTATTTCCACGTCAAACCATCCTGCTAAGGGGTGACGGTACTTCTCTGTAATCTATGATGTGTGTGTATAGTACTATCTCAATACACTCAGTCCAGTGTAGTGGGTGTTCACATAACCTCCGATCGTTGCTGCAGAGCCGATCTCGGTAGTTAGCTGTGGAGAGTTCCGTTTGACAACGTGTGGTTGTGTAAGCCCCGACCAGGAATCCCCAAGGTTATCCTGCATTTATGATGACGTTGCTGACGCACATATCGGACCATTACTTCGTATTAGTTATCTTTCTTTGTATTGAGTGGAATAGTGATCAATGATTTAATGAGCTGCCAACCCATACATTGCCACGTACCTAGTGTCATCGGGTCTTATCCGTGTTCCGTGAAGGGGGTGCCCTCTCTCAGTTATCACGTTGCAAACACGGCAGAGCTGGATTTCGACAGTCTAGATCCAAGCACTTATCATTTAGGTAGAGTTAACTACCAGGGCGCAGTTAGCTTATCTCCTTTGCTTATTCTAGCTCTAGAGATAGCAAAGTCCCACATACTAACATAATATCGCTTGTATAACCATATTCATGAGGCTAAGCACGAGTATGGTTTGTTCCAGTATTAGCATGATACTGGAGATAACACTGGTCTGATCTGTCACGCACAGCTGACCCGAAGGCCCCTGCTCGGCAGTGACATTGCTTCGGCAGTATGGTTGGTGTGTCCCATGCCTTGGCCAGTACTATGGGAGTTACCCCATGATTACTGTCTGATCGAGTGTGCGTACTGTCTCCACAATGGATAGCTACTCCTTATGCTGAGACGTAGTATTGTAGCATAGACTATAATGGGAATTTCACCCGGCTATGTTGAGCCATCTGCTAACTCATCAGTAGACATCCTCAGGGGTGTGTTCTTTAAACGCTGATTCAACTTTGAACAGCGGCAAGCCTGGGAGACTAAGCTTGATGTACTTCATACGTATGCTAACGGGAAACCCCTAACATTACCTCCCTCTCTAGCTCTGGTGACCTCAACAGAGTACTCCAACATAAGAAGTAATTCTTTTTGCAAAAGTTACCACTCAGACAGCGTATACTATAGGTATAGCTAATCTTTTCGATAAAAGAAAAAATAAAAATAAAAATCAAAATACAGGTGACCTCCGCATACAGAAAATCAATGCGGTGTGAGTTTTTTACAAAAGAAATCTATTTACCCTTTCTTTTCTTCTTTTGTGTTTTCTTATTTTGTTTCCATCTTTTATCTTTTTCCATCTCTGGTTTTTGTTCGTAGAACTTGTCAATTAGTTCTGGTGCTATCTCTGCTAGGTGTTCATAGGATTCCCAAGTATTTTCTTTGTGCGTAAATCCTTCCACTTGACCAGGTATACATGCTTCCGATGATCCTCGTCTGTTGGTCCACTGGCTATAATAGCTTCGGGTATCCATCGTTCGTTGTCGGCTTCTATTGATGGAATATTCTTTCTTTAACTTCTCCCTGGTACTGTTCTAGTAGAGCAAGGTTGAACGTGGGATGTATTTTCCACGATGCTGGTAGTTCTAACCGACACCATCGTTTGTTACTTCCGACTTTAACAATTTTAAAAGGTCCGTATAGTTTGTCATCAAGTTATCTGCATTGCCTCTTGGTTCGAATATTCCTCCCATCTAGCATTACCCAATCATTGGCTTTGAACTCTGGTGCTGGCTTTCTTTTCGGTCGTAGTATGTTGCCATTTTTTCACGACTGCTTTCGAGTTGGGTTTCGAGCTTGCGATAGATGTCTACCATATAATGAACGTATATTTCCGAGCTTGGGTTTTTGAATTCCACTTCGGTGGGCCAATTGGTGCGTGGTTCATATGCGTAGTTCGCATTGAAAGGTGTTATTTTGGTTGCCGCATGTTTTGAATTGTTATATGCATATTCGGCCAGTGGTAACATTTCTCTCCAATTGTCTTGTTCGTAGTTGCAATATGTTCGTAGTTAATGTTCAATTGTCTGGTTCATCCGTTCTGTTTGACCATCCGTTTGAGGGTGAAAAGCAGTTTACATTGAACGATTGATTCCTAAGAATTGGTATAAGTTGCAATGAAATGTCCGGTAAATACCCCGTCTCTGTCTGATACTATATCTGTTGGCAGTCCGTGATATTTCCACACATTGTCTAGGAACAGTTTGGCTACTACTGATGATTCCCGTTTGGCTGTTGGTATAAAGTGAGCCATTTTAGTAAAGCGATCGATTACTACCATGATATTTTTGCATCCATCTGACTCTGGTAGATCTGTGATAAATCGACTGATATGTATGACCACGGTGAAGATGGTAATTCCAATGGATGTAGTAATCCATGTTTCGCATGTCTGGGGCTTTTCGTTCTTTGACACGAGTCGCATTTGTTGCAATAATCTCGAACTTCTTCTTCTAACTTGGGCCAGTGGAAGTTCTGGTAATAAGTTCCATGGTACGTTCTCTTCTGAAATGTCCTGCCACTTTGGAGTCGTGTTCTCGTTTGAGTACTTCTCTTCTAAAACCCTTTGGTGCATATAGCCTTCCTTTCCATACTAGCATCCCTTCTGCGTCTATTCCAAATCTTTCATCGACGTTCTTCTCCTTGTTGCTAACTTTTCTTAATATCTCCTTATATTCTTCATCTTCTTCTACTTCAGTAGTCCATCGTTCTTTCATTCCAGCTGTCAGTTTTTTAACTGAAAATCCGGCGAGACATATTTCTCCTATTTCCTCATCGTCAATATCCATTGCTCCGATGTTCATCCAAAGTTCTGGTCCTAATAAAGCTTTCTTTTCCGTACTTTGCGTACCTCCCTCTCTAGAGATGAACTCCGGACATCTTGATAAGGCATCTGTTTTTCCATTTGCTGATCCTTTTCTGTACACAATTTTGAAATTATATTCTTGTAATACTTCTGCCCATCTGGCTTGCCTTCGTTGAAGTTGATTGGTTTCTTTGAAGTACTGTAGATTCATATGATCAGAGAAGACGATAGTCGTATGTGTTGCTCCTTGGAGTAGCATCGCCATGTTTTGAAAGCGTATACTATGGCAAGCATTTCTTTGTCGTATATTTGATAGTTGATTTCGGCGGTGAGAATTTCTTGAGATAAAGGCGACTGGATGCATTTTAGCGTCTTCAAACTTCTGTGATAAAACTGCTCCCATGGCGAAGTCTGAGGCATCAGTCTCGACCATTGCTGGTCGATCTTCTTCATAATGTCGAAGGATTGGGGTATTTTCTGCTGCAAACAATATGCATATTTTGTAGTATGCCGCCTTTTGTAATTCTCCGAATGTGAAATTCTTTCCATCTCCTTTCAACATATTGTTATTGGGGCCACAATTCCAGCGTATCCTTTTATGAATCTTCGATAAAAATTCCATAACCCAAAATGATTTGGACCTCTTTTTGTGTTTTCGGTATTGGCCATTTGGTTATTGCTTCGCTTCTGCTTGGGGCCATTTTCAATCCTTTCCACTAACTAGGCATCCCAGGAATTCAACTTCTTGTTGATCAAATTCGCATTTATCGATTTCCACCACTAACTCATTATCCTGAAGGACCTGGAGTATTTTCCCTACATATTCGTGGTGCTCTTTCGAGTTCCTTTGGTTGCATCATAACATCGTCGATGTAGCATACCGTGACGTTATCGTGGTGTCCTAAAAAAGGTTGTAGGATTCCGTTCATCGATCTTTGAAAAGTTGCAGGTACGTTTGTTAACCCAAACGGCATTACCATATATTCGTTGGATCCAAACTTGGTTCTAAAAGCTGTTTTCCATTCGTGTCCTTTTGCCATTCGTACCAGGTGGTATCCCGATTTCATATCCAACTTCGTGATCCACTTGGATCCTTTCATTCGATTTTGTAGTTCGTCCATTAACGGTAGTGCGGTTTTGCTTTGATTGTAAGATCATTTAATCGTCTGTAATCTACACAAAGACGTAATCCTCGACCATTAGGTTTTGGTACGAAAAAAATCGGGCTTCCTGCTTGTCCCTGAGATGGTTGAATTTTTCCTTCTCTTATCATTTTATCGATGTATTCTCGTAGTAGTTTTTCTTCTTCTCTCAATAATTGGTATATCGGTCCAACTTCAACCTGATCATCCGATGTTTTGAGGTTGATTTCGTGGTCGTGAGGGCCATGATTCGGTAATTTCTCGGATTCCTGAGGATCAAATAGTAACAACCATTTATGGTATTGAGGTGGTAACTTCTCTGCTAATTGAGTTGTGTTACTGAATATAACTGATCTGATATTCATCGCGTCGCTTCGAAAAACTATTTGATCATTGTACGTGATGTTCCAATCTGGGTTTTTCTTTCCATGATTGTAACATTTGTTTCCACACTCTGTAAAATGTAGGTGACTATATGATGTTCCTTGTGCTTTATGTTTCTCCAGGTATCATGCTGTTATTAATACATTGTATTCTTTTTGCATTGGTGCTACTTCGAATGTTTCGAGTGATCGGTGGTTTCCGCAGGCTAATCTTAGCCGGATGGTATACATACCTGGTAGCTTTACCTTGTTTCCTCCAAAGTCATTTGCTCTGACCAAGTTTTTCCTTTTAACCACTGGCACTTTAAACACTTTCGCACATTGTGGTGATATTGTGAAGGATGTAGATCCTAGATCTAACATTGCTCGTACTGGGAATTATTTACTGTTTCCAATTCCATCGTCGTAATCTATAAAGAACTTATAGATTGGTCTTTTTCCAATGCGTGTTTGTGGGATTTTGTGTAGTTTTTGACTTCGTAAAACACAAAGTCGTTTGATGTATTTTGTCGCTTGATTGAGTTTTCTTCCTCCGTGGGAGGTTGTTTGCGTTTTGTAGTCATCCTTTCGTCAATGACTGGGCCGTAGCAGGTCCTTGAATTTTGTTAATTTTTAGTAGAGCAGTATACTTACTTATTGCGCAACTACCGTCCAGCGGTTTCATCCCTTCCGGAATCCTCAAGGATGCGACCGGTATCTATATAAAGGCTTTCTCCCGCCTAATCGCCAAAATCCTCCACGTAATTTTACCATGTTTAACAAATTGTTCTATTATCTCCTTACTCCGAGAGGTCTTCAGTTTGATTCCACCAATCGTTTGCGATATCCTGACTGCTATCCTCAGTTATCTCGTCTCCCTCGGATGTTTGTACTTGTCCTTCTTTTTCCTTATCACTCTCAATTTCGAAATCGTCAATTGGTTCATCTTCCAATTGGTCAAAAGCTCCTACTTTCAGCTTTTGGTATTCTTTGGGAAAGTCCGCCATTCCGCTGGTGACTTTTACTGTTTGGAAGCACTTCATTGTTCCGTGTACTCCTTTTTGCCCCGAAGGCCATGCACACCGTATGCATTCCTATGCCGCCCTTCTTCTTTTTTCTTCTTCTGATGGAACTCCTTGAATCATTTGTGCGTAAGGTTTGCAATCTGCGCTTTTAAATACTCGAGGTACTGATCCTTCTTCATTTGCTGGTGTGTATGTCATTTGGTTTTTGAAACGAGAGGTTTTTCTAAAAGGCGCTTTTTGAATCGACCCTGTTTCCGAGATTCGTCCTGATGCTTTGGGTGGTTTTTTAATCATTCCGAAGTTTTTTGCCGTGGCTTGCCATATTTCCACATTCTTTCCAGCATTGTGGATGATTTCTCTCAATTCTGCGTCTGTTTTGTCTGCTGGGTTAACCGTTGCCAGTTGTTTAAATACTTGTGGTGGAAGCTGTCCTATCAGCCTGGTTCGATAAGCCACGCCAGTTATTCCGGCTTTGACGTTCAGGGTGTCGTATTCCGTAATCATATCCTGGATGTTTCCCTCATACCTGACTTCCATAATTGCCTTGTATGCTGCTTCTTGTTGAAATTGATTATGGAATCTGGCATTTATTGCGGCTCGGTAATCCATCCAACTCCTTTCATGCTTTCCGGTGGATGCTTCTGTTTCCCATTGCATATGCCATGCCAGGGCATGTCCTTCTAGGCGTCCCCTGCAATATTGCATTTTTATTCCTGGTCTGGGGAATAGATAGGGTTGGTCCACTATGTATGTTTCCATGCACATCCACCAGGTGTCGAAATCCTCTGAACTTTTTCCTGCGAACTTGGGTGGATCTGTTATTTTAATTCTTGAATACCTCGGTCTGTTGTATTGTCTTGTTCTGGACCGTGATCTGGATCTTCTTGTTCTAGACCGTCTGGTTGGGGATCTGGATCTTCTAGTTCGAGATCTGGGTCATTCAGATGGTCCTGGTGGAAACGGAGGTGGTGGCGGATCTCCTTCTACTCCTCCATTTCCACTTGGCCCTGGTTCAGGTTCTGGTACTGGTTCTGGTTCTGGGTCGGCCATTCCGGCGTCAGTGCCAGATCCTCGAGTAAGACCGGGTATTGAGGCTATATCTGAATCTGTTATCGGTGAAATGCTTCTGTTTCTTTCCTCCGTTCTGTGCCTCCATTCCTGAACTTGTTCGGTTCTTCCCCATCTGCCTGGTGTTGTATTAGACACCTTTGCCCTTTCCACCGCTTCTGTTAGGCCTGTGGTTTGCTCTGCAACCTCCTCAATTCTGTCCGCAATTTTCCGTAAATCGTGGTAGTCGGGTACATTCTTTTTTGTATAAGCCTCTAGATCTGTTGTCCTTTTATGAATTGCGGTGTAGGATACTGATAGCGAGGCTTGCTTAACCCTTAGTTGTGCTTGCTCTTTTTCCCAACTTTCAATTCTTCTTTCGAGTCTTCTGAACTCGTCTGTTGCTCCAGCAATGATTTGCTGTGATTGGTCCTGGATGACATCGATTCCGGTTCTTGTTTCTTTCAGTATACATTCAAGTATCCTGATCTGCTGTGTGTGTCCTTCCAGTACTTGAGCTCCAAGGGCCCTGTTGGTTTCTACCTGCTGAGCGAAGATTTCGCAGTCTTTCTGAACATCGTCAAACTTGACTTCTATCACTACTCTCTCGCTGTTGCAGAATTCGATTAGATTCTGCATTTCTTGATCGGGTCGTGATACTCGTGCTTGTACGCTGTCGATCATTTCGGTGTCCTCTTCCTGCACTATCTGTTGGTACTTCTGCCATGATTGTTGATAGTGCTCTTGTAATTTCTTGACCCATTCTGGTAGAGGCTTGGGTGCTGCCGAGGTTGGTTTGGAGATTGCTGTGGACACTGGTGTTAACTGGTCCGCTCCAAAGTTAAGTCTGCACCTGGGTGTCGACAGTTTGAATATTCGAGGATGTTGTGCCACTTGCTCTGGCTAGCGCGTAAAGAGATATTCGTTGGACGTGACGGCAACGTAAACACTGATTGTTGCAATATTTTGGACAGTGTTGTGGGCAACAAGGTAGGTTTTCGTTGTTTCCTGTTATGTCGAATATTTTTGCCGCGCAGTAAGCTTTTTCTTCGCACAGCACACAGTTCATGAACGTATTTTGGATAATGTCCGAAATATTATACTGTTAGGGGGATACTGCAGCTAGATGTGACTTAGCTTTATCGATATTGTTGTACTGATTTGTGGTAAAGGTGTATGTTGATAATGATGATAAAGCTAAAGATGTGGAATTCAATGGTCACGCGTTTACGTCGTTGTACTGTATGTATGAATATGGACATCTATTGCAGTATGGCCCTGTCTTTAACAGTCGTAACTATCTTGGAGGTAATCTTCCGATGATTCGTCAAAGGTGACTTCGGAAGGAAGTTCACCGGTATGGACATAATGGTAGTATTCTTCCCAGAGGTTATCACAAACCAGGTATCGTGTGAGGTGTTCGTATTTGGATCGAGTGTTTGCTTGGGCGTACAAGAGGCGAGCGAAGAGAATCTTTTGGTCATCTGTAATAGACATAAAAGTTTTTGGTGAATATTCTTAAGGTGATAACTTAATAATATTTCAGGTGGTTTTTCCGCTGTTGTGTTCTGACTGTGATTTGTTCGGCTGTAGCTTGAATCGTTGTGTTTAAACTTGTGGGTTTAAGGTGGTCTTTTATAGGTGAGTATTTCCGCGTCAAACCATCCTGCTAAGGGGTGATGGTACTTCTCTGTAATCTATGATGTGTGTGTATAGTACTATCTCAATACCACTCAGTCCAGTGTAGTGGGTGTTCACATAACCTCCGATCGTTGCTGCAGAGCCGATCTCGGTAGTCAGCTGTGGAGAGTTCCGTTTGACAACGTGTGGTTGTGTAAGCCCCCACCAGGAATCCCCAAGGTTATCCTGCATTTATAATGACGTTGCTGACGCACATATCGGACCATTACTTCGTATTAGTTATCTTTCTTTGTATTGAGTGGAATAGTGATCAATGATTTAATGAGCTGCCAACCCATACATTGCCACATACCTAGTGTCATCGGGTCTTATCCGTATTCCCCGAAGGGGGTGACCTCTGTCAGTTATCGCGTTGCAAACGCGGCAGAGCTGGGTTTCGACAGTCTAGATCCAAGCACTTATCATTCAGGTAGAGTTAACTACCGGGGCGCAGTTAGCTCATCTCCTTTGCTTATTCTAGCTCTAGAGATAGCAAAGTCCCACATACTAAGATAATATCACTTGTCCAACCATATTCATGCAGCTAAGCACGAGTATGGTTTGTCCCAGTATTAGCATGATACTGGAGATAATACTGGTCTGATCCGTCACGCACAGCTGACCCGAAGGCCCCTGCTCGGCAGTGACATTGCTTCGGCAGTATGGTTGGTGTGTCCCATGCCTTGGCCAGTACTATGGGAGTTACCCCATGATTACTGTCTGATCGAGTGTGCGTACTGTCTCCGCCATGGGTAGCTACTCCTTATGCTGAGACGTAGTATTGTAGCATACACTATTATGGGAATTTCACCCGGCTATGTTGAGCCGTCTGCTAACTCATTAGTAGACATCCTCAGGTGTGTGTTCTTTAACCACTGATTCAACTTTGAACTGTGGCAAGTCTGGGAGACAAAGCTTGATGTACTTCATACGCATGCTAAGGGGAAACCCCTAACATCAGTGTGCATCCCATATGCTTCCATTTTCTTCTGATCCTGATAATTGTTGATGGTTTTTAAATAATACTATTGACTTAGATGCGTTTAATTTATTGAATGAGTAGATAGGACACTGAAAATCGTCATTGCGTATATGGTTTAAGTCGATCACTTTTATTCGTAGAAGAAATTTGTATATTGGTAAATATTGGACATAGCAGTGCAAAATGTGCAGCTCTGATGACGAAATATGGCATCGCGCGCAATAATATGTGATAATGATAACATATGTTGATATCATCATAAGATCAGGATAAGTGGGAACTAAATCTTAAGCGAGAACCTTAAGAAATGACAATGAGTGTTGTTATGTCAGTTACCGACTTGGCGATGACTATTTGAAATGCTTGGTGTACGAATCATGTATGGTGACGTTGGCAGCACAGGGACCAGTTTCAATAACGCTTAGAACGTTCAGAACAATATCAACTGTACCATACTGTCTTGGAAAGCAATTTAGTTTTTGCTGATGTGAAGGGCCGTGCCTGTCAAGGATTCAGGGCTGGGCGTCAAGGGTATAGGGCTCGGGGTTCTAGGGGTTATAATATCGAAAAGCAGGAAAGCTCCGAGTCGGGAATAGCCTGCAGCTAATGAAACGAGGACTGTACGCAAGAGACTCGATCCGGAATCACCGAGTGTGAAACAAGTGCAAGCCGCAGCTAATTGATTGTTTTATAGACGAGAGAACAAGTGAAGAAGAAACTTATTCCCCACTGAACACCTGGTTCATATACAGTGATTTCACTTGTTCCATAATACATCCGAACTCCTGCTTTCTTTGTATACTGTTTTCGTACGATTCAGTCGTCTCCCGTAAACCCTGATTTGAAACCTGATTTCATATTTGTCGCGCTTTAGCCTCCGTTAAAAACCTGATTTTCTTCTCGTCATGCTGTAGCCTCCGTCCAAAACCTGATTCCATTCTCGTCGTGCTTTATCTTCTATAGTATTCATCAATCATCACTCCACCACCGATTGTCACTCAACACAACTGTGACAGTAGCTCCCCCCGCTCCAATGCCGAGTACCTACAAGGTTCACAATCCGGGCTTGCCAGGTTGTTCTGTGTGAAAATCGTCGATAGCCTTAAGTCCATCTATATCGGTCGCGGGGTCCCAGCTGCACTCGTCGTAGCCCTTCCATTTTACCAAATACTGCAGTTGCCTCCGGAATTGCCTGGAATCGTCTATCCGCTCAACTTCGTACTCCTCTTCTCCGTCCACTATTACCGGTGGTGGTGGTTCTTGCTTTTGATTCGGAAGGGGATCCTGGGCAGCTTTCTCCAGTCTGGATATCGGTTGGACGTCGTGAATGTGCAGTTGATTTGGTAGCTTAATTCTATTGGCCCATGGACTAACTACCTCTATGATTTCATATGGTCCAATACGTTTCCAGTCCAGTTTCTTACTGGGTCGGGTTGTTGATATATTTCGTGCGTCCAGCTAAACATTTTCACCGGCTTTCAGCGGTGTGCCGACCCTTCGGGACTTGTTGGCTTGTTCGGACTGTACGGCTTGGGCCTTTTTCATCTCGGTGCTGAGTTCGCTAAAATGTCCTTCCATTCGTTGGGCCATCTGCTGGGCATTGACTTCGGGAATATCATTAGAATCTTTGATTGGATGTTGGCCGGAAGTCATTGGTGGATGAAAGCCGTAGTTGCCACAGAACGCGGAGCAATTAGTCGTTTCCGAGGTATGATTGTTAGCTGCAAATTCTGCCAATGGTAACCACCGAACCCAATTGTCCTTCTGGTAATTAACAATGTTTCCGAAATACTGTTCCATTACTGCATTGACTCTTTCAGTTTGGCGGACAGTCTGGGGATGAAATACGGTTGACAATCTTTGTTCGATTTGCAATCTTTCGCAGACGTGTCTCCAGATTTCCAAAGCGAATTGCGGTCCACGATCGGACACTATTGTTTTGGGCAATCCACGCAGTCTGAACAGTTGTTTGACGTACATTTCTTCCAGCTTCTTTCCATCTACTGAATGCGTACAGGGTACTAAATGACGCATCTTCGTTAGGTAATCGACCACTATGCATACTGCGTTGAACCCTTCGCTTTCTGGCAGTCCACTACAAAGTATATACTCAAGTCCTTCCATGGTTGCTCAGGTATTTCCAACGGTCGTAACAAGCCATGAGTTTTTCCATGGGTTGCCTTGCTCCATTGGCAGGTGTGGCAGTTGCTACATAGCAATCCACGTCCTTCCAAATCTGATTCCAGGAGTGACTTCGGCATAGCAAGTCATAAGTTTTTGCTCGTCCTGGATGTCCCGCGACCGGGGAGTCATGGTATTCTTAGATCCACTTGAGCTTATCCTTGTTCATTGGTTGGATTTGTGATTCAGAAATTTCCAGCGACTGATCCTTATGCGTACATAGTCCTTGGCTACTGTCGTACGCGCAGTGCTGACATACATTTTTTATCCATTTCCATAGCTCTTTGGAGCTTACAGATTTCCTATCCAGGTGGACTGTTTCTGCAAATGCCAAGATTAACCCTTTGCGCACCCTCTCGTCGGGGTTTTCCATTTTTAGCACGATTCGCTGGGTTTTTTCTGTCACTTTCTTCAGAGGGATGTCTCTGGGCATTCTTGAAAGTGCATCCGGTTTTTGACCTTGCTTTTCTGGCCGGTAAACTAGCTTAAATTTAAACCTCGGCAGAAATGCAGACCATCTGTGTCACGGTTGTATTGAGTGACGATCGATGGTGGAGTGATGATCAGTGAATAATATAGAAGATAAAGCACGACGAGAATGAAATCAGGTTTCGAACGGAGGCTAAAGCATGACGAGCATGAAATCAGGTTTCGAATGGAGGCATAAAGCACAACGAGAATGAAATCAGGTTTCGAATGGACGCTAAAGCATGACTAGCATGAAATCAGGTTTCGAATCAGGTTTTACGGGAAATGACAGAATCGTACTAAAGCGGTGTACAAAGAAAGCAGGAGTTCGGATGTATTATGGAACGAGTGAATCACTGTATATAAACCAGGCGTTTGGCGGAGGATAAGTTTCTTACGTCACTCGTTCTCTCGTCTATAAAGCAATCAATTAGCTTCGGCTTTCACTTCTTTCACACTCGGTGATTCTGGATCAAGTCTCTTGCGTACAGTCTTTGTTCCTTTAGCTACAGGCTATTTTTGACTCTTGAAGCCTTCCAGCTGTTGGATTTTATAACTCCTAGAACCCCGAACCCTGAACCCTCGACACCCAGCCCTCAACCCTTGACAATCTGTTTTGCCTTGGATCTAACAGTTTCGATGACATGAAGTACTCTGGGTTCTTGTAATCGGTAAGAATCTTGATCGGATGTGCTGATCCTTGGTATTTGGGTCTCCATTGTTCCAGGCTTTGACTATCATGCCTGATTCTTGGTCGTAGATTATGTAATTTTCTTCGGCGGGTGAATGATTCTTGGAGAAGAAGGCCACTGGGTGTAGCACTCCTTGATTGTTGTACTGAGAGAGGGCACCCGCGGATACGTAACTTGAGGCATCGGTTTCCAGAACTATTTCCTTTTCGTAATCGAAGTGGGCCAGTACCAGAGCTGTTGTAAATGCTAAGTTAAGTTCGGCAAATGCTCATTTCTGATCCGGTCCCCAGTGAAACAGTACTAGCTTTTTCGTCAGTGTTGGTAGTGGTTGCACTACCCTGCTATAATTCTGTATGAACCGTCGGTAAAAATTAGCAACGTCTAGAAAGATATAGACTTCCTTGAGTTTCTCCGGTGCTTCCCAGTTCCCAACTGCTTGAACATATAACGGGGGTAATCTTGCGTGGGTAGATGCAGACCGATATCGTTGTACTCAGTGTCGATATTGTGGGATTTTGACAACTGAGACAAAGCTGAAGAAGTGGATCTCAAAGGTTATTCGTCGTAGTTGTTGTGGAGTGTGCACAAACACAGGCATGCACAGAGTACGGCTGCTACCTCGACATCATAGGAGTCTTGAAGGTAGTCTTCGGATGACTCGTCGTAATCACGTTGCGAGGGGAACTCGCCGGTTTCGCAGAAGTGGAAATAGTAGTCCACAAGGTTGTTGTATCGCAAGAATTCATAGAGGAAGTCGAGATGGGCTTCGGTTTGGCAATACTGATGTAAATAGGCGACGTTGTAGATAATGATATCTTCACGGGCGTATTGGGACATAAATAATATAATATTCATAAGGTAAACACTTAATAATATTTCAGGTGGTTTTCTGCTGTTGTTGTTCTGACTGTGGATTGCTGATAGAGCTTGATCGTTGTGTTTAAACAGGAGTTTAAGGTGGTCTTTTATAGGTGAGCATTTCCAGTCAGAGGTATATAAGTGAAGCATGACAGTACTTCTCTATCACTATCATGTGTGTGTATAGGACTATCTCGATAACACTCATTCCACTGAAGTGGGTGTTCGCGCAAGCACCGATCGTTCCAACAGCGCCGATCTCGGTCGTTTGTCTGCGGAGAGTTCCATTTGACAACGTTTGGAGGCGTAAGTTCCCACCAGACATCCCTAAGGTTTTCCTGTTTACTTGAAACGTTGCTGACATGCATATGGGACCATTACTTCGTATTAGTTATCTTTCTTCTGCATGAGTGGAATAGTGATCAAAGATTTAATGAGCCGCCAATGCATACTTTGCCACATACCTAGTGTCATCGCGCCTTACTCGTATTCCCCGGAGGGTGGTGTGCTCTCTCAGTTATCATGTTTGCAAACGCGACAGAGCTGTGGTTCGACAGTCCAGGTCTGAATACTTGTCTTTTAGGTACCATCAGCTACTGGGGCGCTGTTAACTTATCTCCGTTGATTACAGGTCTCGGGAAGATACTAAAGTCCCTCATACTAAGACAATATTGTTTGTCCAACCACTTTCGGAAAACTTGTTCTAGTTTTCCGACCATGGTTTGTATCCCAGTATTAGTTTGATATGAGGTAATACTGGTCTGATCTGTAATGCACAGCTAACCTGTAGGTCCCTGCGAGGCAATTACGTTGCTTCGGGGGTATGGTTTGGTGGGTTCCGTGCCTTGGCCATCACCGAAGGAATCACCCCTCAGTTACTGTCAGATCGAGTGTGTATGTTGACTGCACGTGGATCAGCTAGTCCACTTTGCTAAGACGCGGTATAGGAGCTTGGAATATTATGGGAATTTCACCTGGCTATGTTGGGCCTTCTGCTCACTCATCTGTAGACATCCTCAGGGGTGTATTCTCATCCACCCGACACAAGTCGTCATGTGGCGAGCCTGGGAGACTAAGTCCGATGTACCTCATATGCATGATACGAGAAAACCCCTAACATTACCCCGCACTGAAGCTCTGGTAACCTCAACAGAGTACTCCAACATAAGAAGTGATCTTTTTGCAATATATACCACTCAGACAGCGTATACTATAGGTATAGCTAATTCTTTTGTAAAAATAAAAAGAAAAACAGGAAAAATAACCTCCGCTTTTTCTTTTTGTGCGGTTTGAGTTTTGTAACATAGGACAATTATCCTTATGCATGTGTCCTTCTTTTTCGTGCCTTGTTCTCAGGTTTCTTCCATCTCTTGTCTTTCTCCATTTCAAGATGTTTTGGTAGTAGTGAATTATCAGCTTGGGTGCTATTTCTTGAAGATGCTCGTAGGACTCCCAGGTGTTCTCGTCGTCCGTGTAGTTATCCCACTTTGTAATGAAAACATGTTTTCAATGATTGTTGTCCATAGGTCCACTGGCAATTATTGTTTCTGGGGTCCATTCTTCGTTATCTGCTTCAATCAGGTGTATAACTCTTTCTTTGACGTTTCCTCTATATGGTTCCAGTAAGGATACATGAAAAGCAGGATGTATTTTCCAGGTGTCTGGTAACTTCAATCGACACCATCTTTTGTTGGTTCCTACTTTAGTGATCTGGAAGGGTCCGTATAGCTTGTCTTTGAGTTTTCGGCATTGTCGCTTTGTGCGGATGTTTCTTCTGTCTGACATCACCCAGTCGTTGACTTTGTATTCCGGAGCTGGTTTTCTTTTCCTATCGTAGTATTCCCCCATTCTCTTTCCTGATTTTCCTAATTGACCTTCCAGGTTTCTATACATGTCTACCATGTAATGAGCATATAGTTCGGATGCAGAGTTATTGAATTGAACTTCAGTTGGCCAGTTCGTTCGTGGTTCGTAACCATAGTTGGCGTAGAACGGTGTCAACTTGGTGGTCGCGTGTCTCGAATTATTATATGTGTATTCCGCCATAGCCAACATTTCTGACCAGTTGTCCTGTTCGTAATTGCAATAGGTTCGGAGAAAATTTTCGATGGTTTGGTTTAGCTGTTCGGTTTGTCCATTGGTTTGTGGGTGAAAGGCCATTGACATGGATCGCATGATTCCTAAGAACTGATATAAATCTGCAATGAAGTGTCCTGTAAATACTCTGTCTCTATCGGATACTACATCTAGAGGTAGTACATGATATTTCCAGATATTCTCTAAGAACAACCTAGCCACTACTGCTGATTCCCTTTTTGCCGTTGGTATGTAATGCACTATTTTGGTAAATCTGTCGACTACTACCATTATGATCTTGTTTCCGTTGGATTCTGGTAAGTCGGTGATAAAGTCTACCGATATGTATGTCCATGGTGTTGATGGTAGTTCGAGTGGATATAATAACCCATGTTTGGCGTGTCGTGGGCTTTTTGTTCTTTGACAAGAGTCGCAGTTGTTGCAGTAGGCTCTGACTTCATCTTCTAACCTAGGCCATTAGAAATTTCCGGTGATGAGTTCCATTGTTCTTTCACTTGCGAAATGTCCTGCGATTTTTGTACCGGGTTCCTTTTTTAATATCTTCTTTCTTAATCCTGCTGGCACATATAGCCTTCCTTTCCATGTTAACATTCCGTCTTCGTCTATTCCTAACCTTTCGTCTGTATTTCCTTTGTCTTCTACCATCTTTCGTATCTTCTGATATTTTTTGTCTTTATTGATTTTTCCCTCATTCTGTTTGAATTTTAGGAACTAGTTTCGGTACTGAAAAGCTTGCCAATATCATTTCTTCATTGTCTTTGAGATCTAGCATATTTATTGATGTCCAGTATTCGGGGCCCAGTGGGGGTTTGTTGTTTGTCACAGTTGTACCCCCCTCTCTAGCGATGAACTCCGGGCATGGTGATAAAGCGTCGGCTTTCCCATTTTGTGATCCTTTTCAATAGACTATGTTGAAGTTGTATTCTTGTAATACTTTGGCCCATCTGGCTTGTCGTCTATTCAATTGATTGGTTGCTATAAAATATTGTAAGTTCATGTGGTCGGAGTATATTAATGTTGTCTGAATTGCTCCTTGCCAATAGCATCGCCATGTTTTCATTGCGTAAACAATGGCCAACATTTCTTTATCATATGTTTGGTAGTTGATTTCTGCTGGTGAAAATTTCTTCGATATAAAGGCTACTGGATGTAGTTTGCCGTCTTCAAACTTCTGGGATAGAACTGCACCCATTGCATAGTCCGATGCATCGGTTTCAATCATTGCTGGTCTATCTTCTTCATAATTTCTGAAAATAGGGGTGTTTTCTTGGGAAAACAGTATACATATCTTGTAATATGCCGCTTTTTGAGTGTCTCCAGAAACGAAGTTTTTTCCATCTCCTTTCAATGTATCTGTGATAGGAGCAACTATTCCAGCATATTCTTTGATAAATCTTCGACAGAAATTCCAGAGTTCCAATATAATCTGTACTTGTTTCGGTGTTTTTGGCATCGGCCAAGTGGTTACCGCTGTACTCCTTCTTGGTGCCATTTTTATTCCTTTTCCGCTAACAAGCAATCCCAAAAATTCGACTTGTTGTTGATCGAACTCGCATTGGTCGATTTCAACGACTAACTCGATGTCTTGGAGGACCTGAAGTATTTTTCCAACATATTCGTGATGTTCTTCCTTGGTTTCTTTGGAGGCTATCATGACATCGTCGATATAGCAGACCGTAACATTGTCGTCTTTTCCCAAAAATGGTTGTAAAATACCATTCATCCATCTTTGGATAGTCGCTGATGCGTTTCTTAATCCAAATGGCATTACTGTATATTCATAAGAGCCGAACTTTGTTTTGAAGGCTGTTTTTCATTCGTGTGTTACGGGGGTACTCCTGTGTGTGTAGAGGCAGACTGATAGCGACGTACACGGTTTCGATATAGTCTGATTTGACAACAAAGATGAAGCTGAAGAAGTGGAATTCGATGGTGGTTCGTCGTAGTTGTTGAGAAGTGTGCAAGTATAGGGGAATATGCTGAGTATGGCCGTATACCTAGAAATTGTAGGAGACTTGAAGGTAGTCTTCGGAAGACTCGTCGTAATCATGTTGCGAGGGGTACTGGTCGGTTTCGCAAAAGTGGAAGTAATCGTCCACATGGTTATTGTATCGCAAAAACTTGTACAGGGAGTCAAGGTGGGCGTCGGTTACCCAATACGAGTGCAAGTTGGCGGCGTTGTAGATAATAATATCTTCACGAGAGTATTGGGACATACATAATATAATATTCTTCAGGTGAAAAACTTAATTATATTTCAGATGGTTTTTGGCTGGGTGTTGCTCTGACTGTGGATTGCTGATGGAGCTTGATTGTTGTGTTTAAACAGGAGTTTACGGTGGTCTTTTATAGGTGAGCATTTCCAGTCAGAGGTATATCAGTGAGGCATGACTGTACTTCTCAATCACTATCATGTGTGTGTATAGTACTATCTCGATAACACTCAGTCCAACGAAGTGGGTGTTTGCGCAAGCACCGATCGTTGCTACAGAACCGATCTCGGTAGTTGTGTTTGTGGAGAGTTCCATTTGACAACGTGTGGAGGCGTAAGCTTCCACCAGACATCCCAAAGGTTATCCTGTTTTAAAACGTTGCTGACACGCATATGAGACCATTACTTCGTATTAGTTATCCTTCTTCTGCATGAGTGGAATAGTGATCAAAGATTTAATGAGCTACCAACCCATACATTGCCACGTACCTAGTGTCATCGCGTCTTACCTGTGTTCACCAGAGCGTGGTGCGCTCTCTCAGTTATCGTATTTTGCAAACGCGACAGAGCTGGGATTCGACAGTCTAGGTCCGAACACTTATCTTTTAGGTAGACGCAACTACCAGGGCGCAGTTAACTTATCTCCGTTGATTACGGGTCTCGGGATGATAGTAAAGTCCCTCATACTAAGATAATATTGTTTGTCCAACCATTGTCAGGGAAGCGCATGCGTTTTTCCTGAGCATGGTTTAATCCCAGTATTAGTTTGATAGTGAGTAACACTGGTCTGATTCATAATGCACAGCTGACCCTAAAGTCTCTGCAAGTGAGTTATGTTTGCTTCGGCAGTATGGTTCGGTGTGTCCCATGCCTAGGCCAGCACCAAAAGAATTTCCCTCGATCACTGTCAAATCAAGTGTGCATATTGTCACCACGTGGATTAGCTGGACCACTTTGCTGAGACGCAGTATTGGAGCTTGGAATACTATTGGAATTTCACCTGGCTATGTTGGGCCTTCCGCTCTCTCATCAGTAGACATCCTCAAGGGTGTATTCTCACTCATGTGACACAAGTTGTCATATGGTGAGCCTGGGAGACTAAGTTTGATGTACCTCATACGCATGGTAAGGGAAAACCCCTAACATCGTGCCCTTTTGCCATTCGAATTAAATGATATACTGACTTCATATCAAGCTTTGTTATATATGTGGCCCCTTTCATTCTATTTTGTAGTTCGTCCATGAAGGGTAAAGCTGTTTTGTCTTTGATTGTTAAGTCATTAAGACGTCAATGGTCTACACAAAGACGTAGGCCCCGTCTATTAGGTTTTGCCACGAACAGAATAGGGCTTCCTGTTTGTCCTTGGGATGGTGGTATTTTTCCTTCTTTGATCATTTTAAGGATGTATTCTTGCAGTAATCTCTCTTCTTCTCTGGATAATTGATATATATGTCCCACTGTCATTTGATCGTCTGTTGTGTTTAGGTTTATTTCGTGGTCGTGAGGTCCATGCGTTGGCAATTTTTCTGATTCGTGTGGGTCGAATATGAGTAACCATTCCTGATATTGCGGTGAAAGTTTTTCGGCTGGTTGTTTTGTCGCACCTACTATTACTGATCCGATAACGATTGCATTGTTACGAAAAACTATCTTGTTGTCGTAGGTTATTTCCCATTGTGGATTTTGTTTGCCATGTCCATAGCACTTGATACCGCATTCCGTAAAGTGAAGGTGACCGTAAGTTGTTCCTTGCGCTTTATGTTTTTCCTAATACCAGGCTGGTATTAAAACATCATAGCTTTCTTGCATTTTGACAATTTCAAATGTTTCGAGTGATCGATGATTTCCAAATGCCAATCCTAAGGGAATGGTATCTAATCCTGGGAGATTTACCTTATTCCCTCCAAAATCTTTTGCTCCGATTGCATGTTTCCTTCTTACCACCAGTATTTTGAATGCTTTTGCAGTTTCCGGTGACATGGTGAAAGATGTTGATCCTAAATCCAACATTGCACAGACAGGGAATTGTTTACTTACTCCAGTACCGTCATCATAATCTATAAAGAACTTATATATTGGTCAGTTGCCAACTCTCGTTTGTGGGATTTTGTGTAATTTCTTAACTTTGTAAAATACAAATTCGTCGCTTGTATGCTGTCGCTTGCTTGAGGTGTTTTCCTCCGTAGAAGGTTGTTTGCTCTTTGTAGTCATTCTTTCGACAATGACTGGGCCGTGATAGATCCTATTTTTTTTTTAGTTAGATGGGAATTCTTTTTGTATACTTATAATCACCCAACAACCGTCCGGCGGTTTCATCCCTTCCGGACTCCTCAAGGTTGCGACCAAACACTTATAAAAAGACTTTCTCCTGCCTGATCACCAAAATCCTCCAAATTTTAAACCGACGAGCTTTCTTCTTGGTTCCACCAATCTTCTGCTATATCTTCACTGTCATTGTCAGTTGGCAATTCTCCTTCCGAGGTTTGTACTTGTGCCTCTTTTTCTTTATCACTGTCAATTTCGTAATTGTCGATTGGTTCATCCTCCAATTGATCAAATGCTCCTACTTTCAGTTTCTGATAGGTTTTTGGTTTCACAAAGTCCGCCGTTCCACTTGTGACCTTGACGTTCTGACAGCACTTCACCGTACCATGGGCTCCTTTCTGATCCGAAGGTCCAGTGCATCCCACACACTTTTCTGCTGCTCTTCTTCTTTTCACTTCTTCCTCCGGTACTTCTTCTATCATTTGCTTGTAGGTTTTCCCTGCCACGCTTTTGAATTGTCGTGGCGTTTCCTTGGGTCAATTTTGATTTCTATTTGTACCTGTCTGTGGTCTTTTTTCGAATCTCGGTGGCTTTCTAAATGTTTGTTTTTTCTGAATTGTCCCTGACTTGGAAACTCGTCCGGTTGCTTTTGAGTTTCCCTTCATGATTCCGAAATTTCTTTCTGTCGCTTGCCATACTTCCACATTCTTTCCAGCATTCATGATGAGTTCCCTAAGTCCTTCGTCTGTTTTATCTGCTGGATTCATCATTGCCAGCTGTTTGAAGATTTGTGGTGGTAGCCCTGTCATAGTCATCGTTCGATAGGCTACTCCCGTGATCTTTGCTTTGACGTTTAGGGTATCATATTCCATCATCATATCTTGGATATTTCCATTGTACCGTACATCCAAGATTGCCCTGTACACTATTTCCTGTTGGAATTGATTGTGGAATCTGGCGTATATTGCTGCCTTATAGGCCAACCAACTTTGTTCGTATTTTCGAACATTGGCTTCCGTTTCCCACTGCATGTGCCATGCCAATGTATGTTTATCCATGCGACCTCTACAATATTGCAGTTTGATTCCTGGTCCGGTAAACAGATGTGGTTGATCCGCAATGTATGTTTCCATGCACATCTATCAAACATCAAAGTCCTCCATGCTTGATCCTGTAAATTGAGGTGGATCCGTTAGTTTGATCCTGGAATCGCTTTTTGGTTTTGTTGTCGCTGTGCCGCGAATCCTTGACCGTGATCTTCGTCTTCTGGATCCTGAGTGACTTGGAGGTTTTGATGGTGGTAGATCTCCCCCGGTACCCCTTGGTGGTGGTGGTGGTGGTTCCTTTTGATTACTTCTGGGTATTGATACACCTCTATTTCCACTTGGTCCCGGCTCTGGGTCTGGATCTCCTGCATCTGTTCCTGATCCTCCTCTTATTCCTGTAATAGGGGCAACATCCGAATCCGATATAGGGGAAATGGTTCTGTTTCTTTCCTCCGTTCTGAGTTGCCACGCATGCACTCTTCGGATTCTGCCCCTTCCTTCTGGTGTCGTATTAGAGAATTTAGCTTCTGCTACAGCTTCTGTCAGGTCAGTGGTTTGTTCTGCAATGTTGTTCACTCTCCTGATTATGGTTTGCAGATCTTCCTCGTTGGGTGCCTCTTCCCTCAAAAATTTTTCCCTCGTATTTATCCTCTTTTGTAGGGTATTGTGTGAAACAGTCAACGCTGCTTGCTTCAGCTTGATTTGGTTTTGTTCTGTTTTGCAATTATCCATTCTTTCCTTTAGTTTTACAAACTCTTCCGTTGCTCCTGTGATTATCTGCTGAGTTTGTTTCTGAATGGCGTCGATTCCTGTTCTTGCCTCTTTGAAGACACAATCAAGTGCCCTTATCTACTGATCATGACCCTCCAGAACCTGAATCCCTACCATTCTGTTGGTTTTGACCTGCTGGGCGAAGATCACGCAGTCTCGTCGCACGTCGTCGAATTCGACTTCGATCACTTCTCTCTCGTTGTTGTAACAGTTGATCAGGTTCTGTATCTCGTAATCTAGACGTGACACTTGTGCTTGGACGCTGTCAATCATTTCGGTGTCCTCGTCCTGAGTGATTTCCCGATACTGCTGTCGTTTCCGTTGATAGTGGTCCTGTATCTTCTGGACCCAGTCAGGTAAGGGCTTGGATGTGGATGTGGTCGACTTCGTGACGGCGGTGGACACCGGTGCCAATTGTCCTGCTCCGAAGGTTAGTCAGTGCGTGGGAGTCACCATTATAGAATTGTCGGGATGGGATCGTGTATGGTCCCGATAGTTTTGCTCTGTTTAGGGCTGTGATTGCTAATTGTTGAATGTGTCTGCAACTCTTGCACTTGTTGTTGCTGTACTTCAGACAATGTTCTGGGCAACAGTTTGAAACGTAGTCTTCGTTGTCCCTTTTGATTTTAGCAGCACAGCAAGCTGTTATATCACACAGTTCACAGCTCACGAACTTCGTATTTGGGATATCGTCCGAAATATTCTACTGTTATGGGGGTACTCCTGCGTGGGTAGATGCAGACCGATATCGTTGTACTCAGTGTCGATATAGTCTGACTTTTACAACTAAGATGAAGCTGAAGAAGTGGATCTCAAAGGTGATTCGTCGTAGTCGTTGTGGAGTGTGCACAAACACAGGCATGCACAGAGTACGGCCGCTACCTAGAAATTGTAGGAGTGTTGAAGGTAGTCTTCGGAATACATGTCGTAATCACGTTGCGAGGGGAACTCGCCGGTTTCGCAGAAGTGGACATAATCGTCCACAAGGTTGTTGTATCGCAAGAATTCGAAGAGGAAGTTGAGATGGGCTTCAGTTTGGCAATACTGATGTTAATAGGCGGCGTTGTAGATAATGATATCTTCACGGGCGTATTGGGACATAAATATTATAATATTTGTAAGGTAAAAACTTAATAATATTTCAGGTGGTTGTTCGCTGTTGTTGTTCTGACTGTGGATTGCTGATGGAGCTTGATCGTTGTGTTGAAACAGGAGTTTAAGATTGTCTTTTATAGGTAAGCATTTCCAGTCAGAGGTATATCGGTGAGACATGACTGTACTTCTCTATCACTATCATGCGTGTGTATAGTACTATCCCGATGACACTCATTCCACCGAAGTGGGTGTTCGCGCAAGCACCGATCGTTGCAACTGAGCCAATCTCGGTAGTTTGTCTGCGGAGAGTTCCGTTTGACACCGTGTGGAGGCGTAAGCTCCCACCAGGCATCCCAAAGGTTATTCTGTTTACTTGAAACGTTGCTGATACGCATATGGGACCAATTCTTTATGTTAGTTATCTTTCTTTTGCATGAGTGGAATAGTGATCAAAGATTCAATGAGCTGCCAACCCATACTTTGCCACGTACCTAGTGTCATCACGCCTTTCTCGTATTTCCCCGAGAGTGGTGCACTCTCTCAGTTATCGTGTTTGCACACACGACAGAGCTGGGGTTCGTCAGTCTAGGTCTGAACACTTATCTTTTAGGTAACATCAGCTACCAGGGCGCAGTTGACTTATCTGCGTTGATTACGGGTCTCGGGAAGATAGTAAAGTCCCTCATACTAGGACAATATTGTTCGTCCAACCACTCTCGGAAAACTTGTTCTAGTTTTCCGACAATGGTTTTTATCCCAGTATTAGTTTGATATGAAGTAACACTGGTCTGATCTGTAATGCACAGCTGACCCGTAGGTCCCTGCGAGGCAATTACGTTGCTTCGGCAGTATGGTTTGGTGTGTCCCATGCCATGGCCAGCACCAAAGGAATCACCCCTCAGTTACTGTCAGATCGAGTGTGCATATTGTCTTCACATGGATTAGCTAGTCCACTTTGCTAAGACGCGGTATAGGAGCTTGGATTATTATCGGAATTTCACCCGGCTATGTTGGGCCTTCCGCTCACTCATCAGTAGACATCCTCAGGGGTGTATTCTCATCCACCTGACACAAGTCGTCACGTGGCGAGCCTGGGAGAATAGGTCCAATGTACTTCATATGCATGATAAGAGAAAACCCCTAACAGAACATTCTCTGGATCCATTCTGATTCCGTTTACTCTGACAATTAACCCTAGGTATTTAACTACTTCCTTATGGAACTCGCATTTTTCTGTTTTTAGGTAAAGGCCGGTTTCATTGAGTAAGGTCATTACTGCTCTGATGTTCCTTCAGGTTATCGCTGTAAATGACGATACAGTCCAAAGAAGCCATACAGAATATGTCCAAAAAGGGGTGTAGCGTATCATTGATGAATTCTTGAAACGATGCTGGCACGTTGGTCAGTCCAAATGGCATAACTAAGGATTCGAAAAGTCCGTATTGGGTTTTAAAAGCCGTTTGTTATTTACCTCCTTCCGCGATTCTAATCACAATGTACATGTCGCGGACATCTAACTTGGTGTAGTAACGGGTCTTTGAGAGTCTTAGCAAGGTATCCTGAATTAATGGCAGTAGGTAATGGTTTTTAACGTTCCTTTATTTAGGCCTCGGTAATGAACGCAGAGCATTAGGCATCCCGCTGGCTTTGGAGCGAAGAGAACTGGAGGTCTGCAAGGTGATGAAGACGACCGGATGAATCCCTTGGACAAGTTCCTCTCTATCCATTCTTTTAAAACTTGGAGTTCTTCTCGAGATAAGCTGTAAATGGGTCTGAACGGTGGGGTAAAGCCATCCTGTGATTTAATCTTGAGATTGTAGGCTCGGTGCGGTGGAAGTGTTTCTGCGATTACTTTACTGAACAAGGGTAGGAACTCATGCTACTGTTTAAGGGTAACTTCTTCGAGGGGCGTTTCTGGTAAATCTTTTATTCCTACAGCTTTCTTGATCTTGTAGAGCGTGACAGCGTAAACCCTGGGTTTCTCCTTTCTCATTCTCCTCACAAAAGGTAATGCTGCTACCGCGCACATGTCTAATTTCGGCCCTTTCCAATCTGCGGCTGTTGTATCCATATGATTTCCCTATACCCATACGCTCGAATGATGCGGGCAGTACTGTTGGCAGTAACTGCTTTTGAAGCCAATCTGTCGGTTCTGGAATTTGATTGTGACATCATGGAGTTGTAACCATGGCAATCCCAGCACGATCAGGTAATGCCCTAACTTTGTTACGAATGCTGGTAATTGCTCCTGGTGTCATTGTATTCCTATGTTCAACTTGGCCATTGTCGTGATGGTTCCTGATTTGATGGGTCTTCCATCGATGACTTCTAGCTCCCTTGATTTTCGTAATCCCTTTCTTCTAACTGATGATGGCGAACAAAATCTTTATCCACAAATGCTATTCCCGCGGCTCCGTAGTTGATTAGGGTGTGTGTTCATTAATCTGCCTCCAATTTTCAGCGAACATTTTACAACAAGATGTTTGCTTTCGATCAAAGACTCCTTAATTTCTGCACTACCAATCGAAAACTGCAAAATGCCAAAATAAGTTTTAACAACTGTAGACAAAGGAGATTCGTGTCCAGCGCAATGGCCATCCTTATTGCACTGGCCTAGACTTTTCCCGACTCAACTTCCTTTTCTGTTCCCGAATCTGTGTCCATTTTGTTTCCTGCTTTCTTAAAAGTCGTTACTTCCACCTGCCCTGATGCTACATTCAATTTTCTTGGCCACGATGCCGCGAAGTGCCTGCTATCCCACAGTACTTATAAAGTCCTCCGTCCCTTCGCCACTTGCATTCTTCCAGAGTTATTTTTCTCCCTTCACAACTGAAAGGTCCATTGGAGCAGGGCCGTGGTAATCTACCACAGTGCCTGCTGGTGTGGTTTCTGGGGTAGGTGTGGTGTTGCTCGTGATTTCGTGTTTCTTTGACCCTGCAGTCCATCTTCCTGACTTTCTCTCCGCAGCTCGGGCGCAGATTTGGGAGTCTCTTTTTGAGCACATTTTGACAAATTCTGTGAGGTCTGACAGGATGTCACAGTGCTGCAGTGAGTCCTTCAGCTCCTCAGATAGGCCTTGACGTAACACTTCCAACTGGGCTGCTTCATTCCAATCGACGTCAGGTACCCACAGATGGAATTCTGTGTAGTATTAGGTAAATTCTCGATCCTTCTGCTTAAGTTTGAGCTGTTCCCGATTCGCTGTGGCCCATATGTCTTGGTCCCCAAAGGCCAACTGACACAGGTCCAGTAATTTTTGCAGCGACTCGAACTTCAGATTTCCGGTTTTCCTGTCAATGTATTGCTGAATTTGATTCAGGGCCACGCCTTCTAATCGATTTGCCATGTACCTCATTTTGGTTTGTTCGCTAAAGAATCCTTCCGGTTCATCCGCAATTTTCATGGCTACTTGTGCCATCCATCCTCAAAGTGCCCTTCAGTCTGTTTCAGAGAACTTGACGATTTCACTGCCTTTGTGTTCTCTACCCTCGTTGCCACCATCCGATGTTCCTGCCAGTGCTAATACTTGCTTCACCTGGTCCCAATATTCGTTTCTTTCTTCTCCACCGATCCTTAACTGTTCCTCTGTTTCTTCTAATTCCTGTTTGAGGTTATCCATTCCTTCTGGTGCTCTGTTTTCCAATCGTTGTTCTGGTTTTGTGATTTTGGCTTGCAGGTCTCCATGTTTGCAGACTAGCACTCATTCCTCGGTGGTTTTTAACATCTGTTGCGTAAAAATCAGCTCTTGTTTCAGGTTGTTCCGTTTCTTGATGACGTTGTTTCCTTCTGCCAACAATTCCGATATTCATACCTCCGCATCCATCTCAGATTGCCGATCCTTTTGCAATTCGTTCAACCTGCTGGTTGTCGGTAACCAAGCATGAGCTGTTAGTCCTGTGTTGATGTCCTGAATATGGCTCCTGAGATGCTCTTCGTGTATGATCTCTGTATTTGCCAGCGTTACGTTTTCCAGTTCCAATTGTAGTGGTCCCGTCAGCGTCACATTGCGGGTTGTTCTTGAAGATTTTCCTGACATCTTTGCAATTTTCGAATGGGGATTGGTGTGGATATTTATTGATTCTCCAACCGAAAGTTTGTGCTACTTCAAGGCACCCGTCACAGATGTGCCTCCCGGTATCGCTTTTCCAGTGAAGCCAGCAGTCGTTGCCACAGTGAATTTCGCACAAAATACACTTATTTGGGTTCCAGCACATTTAACACACGATGGCGAATTACTGTCAATCTTTTTCGTAGATTAACTAACACCCTTCGATTGCTTCGATGTTAACTAAAAAAGCATATTTGCTTGCCGTTGGGCTATATACCAAGGCAAGAGAAATTCGAGATCGATAGTCCAAAGTAGACAGACTATGCAATCTTTTTCTTCAATGCAATCGAAAAATGTGTCGAATTACTCTATGCCGGAGTCGCAGATAGGTGTTTCTGTCCAATCCTGAATGGCTCCGCAGTTGCAGTGGATAGTTGGGTTTGGATAATCGTGGTCCAGGTCTCCTTCTTCTTCTGAGCAATAGCAAAAGTGAATACAGTCACAGGTCATTTCGTCCTTGCTCATGTGTTTTTTTCAGAAGTGGCACTGGTTGCCGAAAATATCTGGATTCGTAGGTCTTCGAAAAGTCCACAAGCAAGATAAACAGATGAGTCTCCAGTAGGATTGGATGACCAATCTATATTCGAGATTGCTTGCTGATTTAAAAACTTTTCAAGACGTGTTGCAAATGCGATGACAATAATAGCAACCTACATCAGCAAAAAGCGACATTGGTTTCCAAAAATTGACCCCACACACCGATCCTTCTCCACATTCTCCACAAATGATCCGAGAGACTTATTTGCATTGTTCTACCATGATTCGAAGCGTTCAATGATGTGATCACGTTGTCACGATGTTTTAAAAACTTGTTTAGTTATTTAAGTTAATTTTCTACAATTGTTTCACATTGGTCCTTAGATTTTAATCGTTTCAACGGTTTTTTGAACTGTTTCATGGATTTCAAGAGTATTCTTAATTATTTAATCCCTTGAGACATCGATTATACACAAGCTTGCGTGATTCCCATAACAAAATCAAGACACCCAAAGTAAACGCTTGTCAGATGTCTCTATATCGCTGCAACGATTACTTCAAGCATCAAATCGCATAATCTACATATAAAACAAATTGAACGCATTCACGTCTATCATGTTGCTCAAGGACCACCGTATACTATCTGGCTGCGGCGTCAGCGGAAGAAGGTGTACAGCTCCTGGGATCGCGCTTGTAGAGACGATATAAGTCGTTCCTACGCCGAAAAGAGGCTTACAACGGTAGCTTCCATCGTGCAAGGGTTGCATCGGAGGTTGATGTGTCTCCTCGACAATCACCATACCAGCAGTCTGACGTATTGGCCCTGTTGCAAACGTCTGAACTAAGGCAAGAAGCCATTTAACACTTGATTCAGCATCCTGGATGACGAAAAGACACTTCAGACGTGCGGCAATGCGTCCAGCAGTCGACTTGAAGTGGCTATCCGGACTCATCCCCATCCAGAGAAGCACTGTATCATTTCTTGATGGCTTATGCTTTCTCCACCTTGTGGACCCAGTGCAACAAACCATGTGAACTGCCTGCTGATTGCATTGAATAGACGTGACCGGAATTGCTACTGCGTTGTACCGAATGTATTTTGCATCGTTGAAACGACTGAAATACTTATCTTGATCGATGTAGTCTGTGAAGTCGGCGAGTCTCTTGAAACACCAAGCAATGTGATTCTGTAGCTCTCTTTTTGGCATTGCACACCACTCAGCCAAGTCATCAAGGGTCTTGATTTCTGGTCACGGGTATTTCATCATTCGCTTGATAGGCGCTTGGTTAAAGGCATTTCATCATCACCACATTGTTTTGCAGTGTTTGAATTCAGCTCTCGATACTGAAACACCTCCTTTCGGGCTTTCGTTCGCAAAATCTGAAAGGCGGCTTCTTGACCATTCGATTGTCGGTACGCTACTTTAAGATCCATCATCGCTCTTGCTGGGAGTTCAGAGCTTGCATTTGAGAGGTTGCCAAGTTAGCGGATATGGTCAGAGAAGTAGTTCAGGAGATGCATCTTCACAAAGTTGAAATCCGATTCGTCGACAAGATGTTGTGCAATTCTGACTCGATCTGCGTTTTATCTTCATCGACGCGACGACGCTTTGCAGCCGCCGAAAGATTGTTCCAAGCGGGGTCATTTTCCTGTTCCTCCAGTTTGTCCAAAGTAAGCTGCTTTTTCAAGGCTTCCGAGACCTTTTTTGTAGATTTACTGGTGCGGAATTGAGTGAAAACATCTTTGCAACAATGAAACTCCTCCAGATACTTCTCCATGTACTCGATCATGGCTTCAGTATGGTACCGGTACTGTGCCATAAGGTGAAAATACACCAAGTTCTTGACGCACAGCAGGGCTTCTGTGAAGGGAATTCTTTGGCTTGCCGAAGGGTTTGAAAGAGTCGCCGCGAAAACTGGGACAATCACGCGCCCGAGTGCTTTCATCTCCTTACCACTCTATTGCATCACCTGGCTATATGGCCTGTTGAATCAACCGAAGCCAGGATATGGAGGCATCATCGACCAGAGCTGGTTGAACTTGTCAATCCTGGCATGGTGTTCGAGGATGGACGTCACCCACTCCATCAAATGCTTTAGCATACTGAGATAGACGGTATGAAGAATATCAGGTACGATAATAGTCGTGGGGGAGATGCTTTTCATATTTCAGAAGACACCTTCTGAGGTTCCAACCGCTCGATCCTCCAGATATTGTCTTGCTTCCCGGCTCTCAGTTTCATCTCCCTGAGTCGCGAGTATCATCTTTCAGAAGTATAACCGATAGTCTCTCAATTGCCACAACGATGAATTCCCTTCTCCAAATAACGATTTCGGTGCTTTGCACACTGGACAATAAGGCTGCATGATCGTGTGCAAGTGAATGTTTTCAAAGTGGTCAGCCATCCATGCACAGATGACAGGATAACATTGCCGCATCTGACCGTCCACACAAAGCATAAGCTTCCCAGTGTTGAAAAGCGCGTGGAGAGGACGAAAAATAAGCTTGAAGACCTTCCTTAAAACTTCGCGATTATGGATTTGTTGTTGCTTCACGGCAGTTGTTTTTCCATATCCTTTAAAGTGATATTTCGGAGGAACAAGAAGAAGGGCAACAAGGATGCTTGCAAGGTTCGAAGGCTGTGATCTAATCGTCAAGTCGATGTTGCCAAGACTCAAATATACTGGCCATTCCTTCTTGTCGCCCGAATTGTTTGTAAGATACGTCTGGTCTGAACTACCGAATAAAGGGACGATCGTAGCTCCAAGCGGCCGCCGTAGCTATTGAAGCGGTTAAAATCATCGTAGCAATGACCAAATTCAATTAACGTATCTGTTCATTCCACCACCACTCGCCTGATTTCACCTCTGAGTAGATACGTTCTTCAGCTTCATTGAATTCCTTTGCTAGAGCATACGACATATGTTCCCTGAACGCAGGCTGTTGCATGAGTAACTCGATGCATTCAACAGAATTGCGATAGAAGAAACGTGTGTAATCATCGTCGCGAAGGTTCCTTCGATCGGCCAAACGATTGTAACACACTTTGCCCGATTGCCAAGAGTCGATGTCCATAGCGTAGGACATTTTGTTCAATCTTTTGAACAAAGTGTGGGACGAAGTGAAGTTGCTGACGGTTGCCATTGTAGGGCTTCTGAAAAGCTCTTCGATAGCAGCTCTGCTCAAGTTGTGCTTGACGTACCAGTGCACTAATCGATACTCCTCCTCACAAGACACAGTGACCATAGATCTAGTTCATTGTCGAAGATATCGAAATACTCGTTGCCAATAGGCTTGCCGGCTACACGTTTGTTCAAGTATGGAGTACCATAAATACGAGTCCGAGGTGGAGGTTGCTCTGGATTGACACACCCATTTTCGTTGTTGGCTTCTGTATCACTGAAATCATCATCAGAAGGGTGAAGAAACGCGTCATGATGCCGTTCATGAACGAATGGAAGTAGAATACTATCGTACTTGATCGCAAAACCATCATTTGGCAGTTGTTCGACTGATACGTATACAATTATTTTTTTGTGGTCACGATGGAGGTGAGTGATGTAAGTGCCGATGTAGGAGTACGTCTTCAAGCAGTAAAAACACTGTTGACAAATATCCATGTTTCGTTAGCAAAATAAAATGTCGCAACAACGTTAAGAAGCATCCCGACGGTTTTTTAGCTACTCATAGCATTGCATGCTGGTGGCTGGTCCTCGGAAACAGCCGCACCTCAATTTGCTTTTTCCAAAAAGGGGTCCTACCACTCTTGTAGGATTTCTCTCATCCTCCTTCACACGTTTGCAATGCGTTTAATCGCTCTCTCATTTTCTGCATCGCTTGGATCCTAAAAAGCATACCACATCTGCATTCAGCTCATCGCGACAATTGTTTTGCACCCTCACAAGACGCTCCTACACCCATCGCCTAATTTATGGTTGTCACTTTTGGTTAAGTTCGTACCTTACATGAACATGCATTCTCCTGAGATACTGACCCAGCGATGTCATCACGGGTACAAGATCTAGAGCAAGGACAAACAAGTGAGATATGACTGCAGAGCATACTTGTAGTTGTCTTTGTGATGAATTTAGGCGTTCAGTCAACGAATCAAAGCGCGTAGATGATAGTGAGCAAATTGTTTACTAGCTGAATAGCAGCCAAGATGATGTCGCCGGATCAAGATGACCCACATATATATTCGCCTTGCTTGCCCACCATACTTACAATCTCCAGAACCTTCGACACACCCTACTCATCTTGCTACCGCATCGCATTACCCTTGACGATATATTCAATACTCACGAACTTGTTTAGAGTAACAGCATTTGATATCCACCACTCAATCATTGACCATCGTTGAGAACCTAAAATGTAATGTGATGCCTTCTGGTTGCCAAATCAGTTGTCGCAGATCTAATACAATCCAGATACCGACTCAACAAGTCCGCCTCTGGGCCGAGAACGCCGGTGTTGGAGTCAGCCAATGGGCAGCAGAAACCATGGGAATTTGGCAGGAGAAGGCGGCTTGACAACGCAACGGAAAGATAATAAAGTGAGGCAGCGCGTTGGGAGATTGCGCAGTCCACGAGCATCAGCAACAAGCTAGGCGCCGGCCCGACCAATGGGATCTTTTAATCAATCATTGCGTTGTTCGAATCAGTGATCTGGCGCCTAAAAGGCCGCTTTGGAAACGGTACAAGGCAGACAAGACTATCCTCGATGGTCAGAAACTCAAGGCAGCACTGACGAGTTTGCGGAGGTTGGCCATCGCCGAAGGATGATAGGATTGACGAAACCTGACTACGAGGCGGAAATCGTCCACGTTGGTAAGTATATCATCGCCCCGATGCTTTTTTGCTCTTCTTGATGATGTGTAGATACGGAAGACGATGAGGAAGAAACCCCGGGTCACAGTCTTCGCCGATAAAGGTGCGTTGCGACGCCTCGACCGATTTCCATGTCGAGCCATTTAGCTTTACCATCGCCTATGTGGATCCCGACATTGCTGGGAGAGGGTGGGTGAAAAAATACTCAGCTATTTCATGGCACTGGTTGGGGATGATGAATCGATACTTGAAATAGTTACATCAATCGTAAATGCTGCAATCGCCAGTTGCCAGACCCCACCGGAAAATGCGAGAGCTTTGGGGCTGCCGGAGGAGCCTAATGGGATAGTGGTCCGCATGCCCGTAATGTTACCCCAATCTTCGATAACAATACTGCTGCCGGATGGGTAAGGCAGCGATGAAATTAAACAACCCAACACTATTTTGTGTGTTTATCGTGGCCAACAAGCCGACGGCACATCTGACGCCCAGATGCCTGTGTGTGGTGGCTGCAGCTACATTCCTTTAGATGACATCCTTAACCTCCAGCCGAGGATATGATCGACGATATCGGGAGGAATCGGATGACGATGCTGAGACATGGTGCCCAAATTAAGGAAGCTTCCCGACCACGAAAACAGGCTTCCAGAAGTTTGAAAGAAATCTTCAAAGGGGGATTATCAGGCAGCAGCGATACCTTGAAGTCATCCGAAACCGTGCTCTTCGTCTCTTTGCCATTACGAGCAAAGCGTTGTTGCTGATGAGGATTTGGCTTGGCTACGCGAGCACTATCACATTGTGAATCCTCCCGCTGCGGGCTCTTTGGCCAATAGGAAGCATACAAGGAGCGGTCCAGCTACAAATTAGTCGTCGTGAGGATGGAATGCACTGACTGGACGGTTGTTCAAGGATTTGCGTTGTGGGTGGGTATTTTTCTGGCACATTGGGGGGTGGACGGATGGGTGATAATTTGGAGTTTTTTGGAGAGGTTTCGGGTCTCTTTTTGGTGTATGGTTTATTTTGTTGTTACATCGGTTATATTCATGCATGAAGGGCTGTGTGGAGAGTTCACGATGTTGAGATTGATCGTTGAGACACTTGTTTTTAGGAAAGGCACAGTGGCAGTGATAGGACTCCGTATATGGCTATCATGTTATTGGTAGTTTGGTATCTTTGCCCAGCAGAGGTTAGCCTGAATGATTAGTGAAACGCGAACGCCTTTTAGCTCATTGCGATAATGATTTTCATCAAAAGAAGCCAATCAACAACCCTGTGGCAAGCTTATAACCTGCCATTTTTAGTTCCAAGTTCCTGTCCATCCAAGGAGTTGGAAGTGCGGAAGGCAGGACAAGCTAAGATCCTAAAATTGACGACAGGATAAAAAGACGCATCCCGACGATGCTTTTAATCATGTCAACGCCTTCCTTCCTTCAGACAACGCTTTAATTTATTCAGTATACATTCATTCAAATTTCCTTTAGTCACTCCTTTAATTTGTTTGTACTTATCACTCGCCGCCTTTTTAAATCATGATACAAAGGCGCCACACTTCTCCTCCTCCTCCTCCTTCCAGCACCAAGAGAAGGAGACCATCTATCAACAACGAGGATCTCGATGACGATCTCAGGAAGATACCCGACAATCACAATGATTGTCGAAACGACAATTCAGAATCCGATGACAAGCCTCTTCGGTGACCATCCAGGAAAGCAATGGGCAAGCGGCCATCAAAAGATTCCTTCACGTCAAGACTTGGAAAACCAGTCGCAGTGACTCAATCAACTCCAACGTCAGCGCAACCCCTACATCCCGAGCGTCGGAAGATCTATCTTGTCTCGGAGGAGGAGGATGAACGAGAGCTTGCGCCGCTGGCATCCAACAAGATATTAGATTATGCGTCTAAACAATTGAATTTGCCCGCTATTGCATATAATTACTAGAGGAACGATTCACACGAAGCCGGTGAGCATTTGGCTGCATGAAAAGCTGGAAAGCTGTGGCGATATGAGACCTTTGTTGACGACGTGACAGGCCTCATCGTCGGCGCAGAATACAACGCCCTGACAACTCATTCAGGCGTTCCGGAGATGGTAAAGGCACGTGTGAAGCCTATAGCCATCAATTGTGCAATGTTTGTGAATCTCTTTGCCACGAATGCGGTGAAGACCGCCCACATTCATAGTTGGTGGTATGAAGAAATCGCCAGGATTAATCCAGCCCAGAGAAACTCAGACCCTCCGCGTGCCTACATTTCAGTGGTAAATGAATCATCTCAACAATTGTTTCCATCGCTGACACTGTGTATCAGGCTCGCACAAAGATTACTTGCTCCCGTACAGCAATGGTATACCGCTGCAAGACTTCAATCGACTCTATTTACGCATTTCAAACGAACTCGCCTACAGAGATCCGGAAAATGGTAGCCTGGCTATTGGCCAAGGACAGTTTTACATGCCCCACAAACGTTTGTGAGGTAAGTTCAAAGCTCCCTTCTTGTTTAATCATCATCTTGACGATCAATTTAGGAGTGCAAGTTTCGATTTGCGGCGACTAAAATTGTGGATCTCATTTACCGGACATAATTCTATGGCATACAACAAATGGGAATGAAAGATGGATCATTGATTGATTATATCAACCCAACGTTCATTGCTTTCACCTCGACGGCCATCCACCATTGTCTGTCGGCCTGGAAAGCAGGCGAATTTAGGGTCCCACCAGAGTTTGGTCCAGGAGGTGGATCACAACGTAAGTGCGATACATGAAACATTGATCATGCGGTTAATAATGCATGCGCAGATGTATTTCGTCGTCTCGACGCGGATTTTCGTTCTTCCTCACCAGAGGTTCAAGCCAAAAAGATAGACAATATCCGCAGCATGATTCGCTGAAGAATCCACTCAACTAGTACGGACCCAGCAATGGCACAACCTTACAACAATCAGGGTAGATTTGACGAGGACTTTCTTGATTAAGTCCTGGGGGAGCTGATCGAGCAGCCTGACAATTCTTTCAATCGTCTCAGCAGCTTCGTTGCTGCTACTGAAGCTTGCATGTGATTCTCAGCTGTTTTACTGATGGGCGGGTCTGCCATCGCCAGCAGCAGCCAGCCCGTCCCCTGCAGCGACAGCAACAGTAACAATATCACCAACGTCACCAGCATTGAGAGTACGGGATTGGACGATAGAAGTACGATTGTAGAGGATGCGATATCGCTTGGAGGTTAGGAATGGTGTCAGTGATCGGATTTGGGATTTCCTTTGTGTGCTATTTTTTTCTAGGTTTCGTCGATATATCATAATAATAGTGGGACTGGTGGTTTACTGAATTCTGATCTCAAACGCGTGAAATCATAATAGCGATGATGCATAAACCTCCCACGACAGTTCAACAACTGCAAGCTACTGAACGATCTTGTATCAACAAATTAAATATCGTTAACCACTTCTGCGTGGTAACGATCATTGGTCAAATTACACCATGAGTGATCTTTAAAACAAGAACTACATGCTTTATTAAACATACAGAGTGAGTATTATCATCATCGTGTCGACGAATTGAATTGGGCGATGGAGGGGTATGCCCAGAGATGATTTGTGATATTCCCAAAGGAAGTGTGAACCATTCGTCAGGTGCTTGTTATCACATTCGCAAAAGTGGGTAAACGGGTCGCGACGCTTGAAAATAGCATCGCAACAACTCAATGAGCACTCGGGAACATTAAAGCAATGACATATTTCTGGGAAACCTCGATTTCATTTTTTTGCGTTTGTGGGTACAATAAGCTAAGTTAATTTAATGAAGGAAATTTGGTTTTTGCTGATGTAAATGGTAAGGAAAATGGCACATGAAACAAGAATATAACCAGTAGAATCGATTTTAGACTGGTTCTTCTGTCAAGAATTCAGGGCTGGGCGTCGAGGGTTCAGGGCTCAGGGTTCTAGGGGTTATAATATCCAAGAGCAGGAAAGCTCAGAGTCGAGAATAGCCTGTAGCTAAAGAAATGAGGACTGTACGCAAGAGACTCGATCCGGAATCACCGAGTGTGAAAAAAGTGAAAGCCGAAGGTAATTAATTGTTTTATAGATGACAGAACGAATGAAGAAGAAACTTATCCTCCGCTGAACACCTGGTTGATATAAAGTGATTTCACTCGTTCCATAATACATCCGAACTCCTGCTTTCTTTGTACACTGTTTTTGTACAATTCCATTGTCTCTGGTAAAACCCTGAATTGAAACGTGATTTCATTCTCGTCGTGCTTTAGTCTCCATTCGAAACCAAATTTCATTCTCGTCATGCTTTAGCCTCTGTCCGAAACCTGATTCCATTCTCGTTGTGCTTTATCTTCCATAATATTCACCGATCATCACTCTACCACCGATCGTCACTCATTACAACTGTGACAGCCGGTATCCCTGCCTCCTCTCCTATCTTGGCTACAGCAGCATGGCAGCCACAGTAAGGAAGAGAGGTATGTAATTCCTGTACCCAGCAGAATCGAAGCTAATTGTATGGCTCTTGAAATCACACCCAGTCGTCATGCAGCTATTGTCGCCCTGCATCATCCACAGCATGGGGTCAACCTATTGTTCTTTAGAATGATTTCAGCAACCTTGGGAGTTCCTAAATCTCCCTGGGGTGACATCTACAAGCACACTCTGAAAAATACAGCAGCAATGCATGCTCTCAAAAATGCGGCAGTACAGCAACTGGTGCAGACGGCGGCTGGTGGAAATAATATAGGCCCAGGGTCCATTGCTCAGAGGGAACTTGAAAGAAGCAGTAGCGAGGTTCAGACACCAGAATGTGTTGGGTCCAAGTCGATTGATGATGGAGATGCCAGTGTTCTACCGCTACTAGAATGGATAAGTGCTGAGTATTTGGACTCAGATGCATGCAGTGGACGGCCTCAGGCACTGTCAGAAGCCGAAAAAGATTATCTTGTGGCAATAGTTCAAAGGAATTGGGAAACACAACATATGTCTTTGACTGAAATCCAGTCAGAGGCTGGACTAGGTCATGTTAGTAGAGGTACCATATTTATTACCTTACATACTCTGGGAATTCAAGCTTATGTAGAGGAATGCAAATTCATTCATAATGAGGATAATAAGAAGCGGAGCATGTTAAGTGGTATCTATTTGCCGAGACTCTGCCGAGGGACATTCAGGCTAATGGTTTTCAGGATTGGTATTGTGGGAAAAAAGAATTGAGTATTGATAGTGAGTGGAAAAAGGTAAGCTTTACAAATGAAATGTCCATTGAAGTTGGCAGTACCTTTGGCCTTTCATTTGTATGGCGGAATAAAACAGAACGATAACATACAGACTGCATCGGTACCAAACTAAAAATTGAACTGTTCAGTAATGTGTTGGAATATGATCGGCTATGGATGAAAGGGGCCTTTTCATGTGTGGGATCCCGAGACAGAGAAAGAGAAGCAGGAAGCAGAAAGTAGGATTCTTCGCATCAATACTAAAATGGAAGAAGAGGCTGAGAAGGCAAATATGATATGGAAAAACTCGGCAGAATGGGCAGAATTACGACTTCAGGAGCTTGCAACAGTACAGCTTCAACGTCAAGCTGAGAAAAATGGTGTACCAAAGGAGAAGATTGATCAAATCTGGCACTGCAAGAAGTTCAAAGTGGAGAAGCTCAAATGGGGGAAACACATACGTGGAGTGGATACTTGGGGATATATCAAACACGTAGCTATACCTTTGATGTGGCCTGAATGTCACCATCAGCCACAACAGAACCCAGAGTGTGTTCTCATGGAGGATGGTGTGTCACCGCATACCTCAAATTATACCAGCCATGAGTGTGAAAAGCAAGAAGTTCTCAACCTTGACAGGGTTTCCAGCTCTCCAGACTTTAACCCTATTGAACACATTTGGACTCTTTTAAAGAGAAGATACAACACCAATGTGCATTAGAAGAAGTTACTACAGTTACTGATATGAAGCTGGTACTGTGCGAGGAGTGGAAAAAGTTCACAGTGGAGGAAATCAACCATGAGATTGACAAGCTTCCTACCATTGTCTCCCACAGTCTTGTTGTCAAAGGAGGCAACAACTTCCACGCTTGATTTTCTTTCCAGTTCTAGTTCTTTTACTTACATTTCTCAGTCACTGCCTTGGCAGCTTTCCATTCCCCTTACTACTTGCTCTTTCACCGGTGATTTTATCAGCTAGTTTTTGGTGATCCCGCACACCTTTTCATGTGTCACTTACACATATTATATGGTGTTCTGTTTTTTATTTTTGTTACACATTTTCCTGTCAGTTATCTTTAATTTGACCCTATGCTTGACATTTTTGAATTAGAATTGGTGAACTTAATTAGGTATGAAAAGATGGCTGTCTAAGTGAGCAGGATTGCGTATAAACAACTGTGGGGTCGGTGTTGATCATGTGTCCTAATACTTGGTCAACCGACGAGTAGGTCAAGTTGACTTCCAGAATCCTGGTCTGTGGCGGCAAAGAATTGACGTAATATCTAAATTCTAATGCCAATTTTGATGTGTCCAACATTCAAATTGATGTCTTGTTGACGAATATCTAGTTGTTTGACATCTACCTTCTCGCCATTCACCCCGCTACAATTCTGCCCTACTATGACGTAGAACGTACTCGGCCAAGTAAAAGTATATTTGCCATGAGTTCAGGTCGGATACGAAATGCTGTATCCAGGGGACAGTTACCTATTATGGGAACACCAAGTTGGGAATCGAAGAGATCGTCACAATACACAGCATCAATCTCTATTATATCCAAGGCATTTCTACTGACTCCCAAGTAGCGATAACTGTAGGACAATTGATGATTACACTTTGCTGGTGAGGATAAAGCCAAAGTACGATAGGACCCCTTGTGCTGAAAAAGAAAACATGAGGTTAGGGCTTTAACTGGATATTTCCTCCCAAAATATGCATATATCTTTTCTAATACACATCTCATCTTTACGACAACAAAAATATATATTCAATGAGTTCGATCAATTGTACACTTTGCTATTATTGCAATAACGTTTACTATTACACTGGTGCATGCATCAATCATATCTGACGTCACCATTCAAGGAGGGTAAATTACCTGTCTCTCGAGCAGATTCCAGATGAAGGATGCACAATTACTGCTGATAACGATATTCTACTTCCAGACTATTTCTCTCTAAGTCCAAATGACCCATTTGAATTGTCCGACAATAATTCTACAAGTGAGGATGATGACGATGGCAATGGCTAAATAGATTTACTACAGCTGACTTTTGAGTCAAATAAACTACAATCGATAACATCGGACTTGTGTATACCCAGAAAGGCGATAGACGGTAATTTCCACATTATGGACAACAAAATTGATCAATGGGCACCATTTTCTTGGGAGCAAGAATATTGATTGGCACACTGATATGTCAAGTACAAACTAAGTAGGGCTGCCATTGATGAACTGATGAAGCTTCAGGGGGTAAATACAAACTTCATCTGTGCATATACTCTATACACTAAAATTGATGGAATGATCGATGCATTTGGAATTTGCTCATGAAAATCTGGTAAAGTCAGTGATGCAGGTCTTGTCAATTCACAAACACTACACAATGACAAAAAGATGCAGTTTTATTTTCCAGACTGCGTTGACTGTATCAAATTTCTACTCCAACAATCTGCATTTGAAGAACATATGGTATATATACCGATTAAATATTTTCATGAATTGGGGGAAAGAGTATACTCTGCAGTTCACACATACAATTGGTGGTGGAATGAGCAGGTATGTGTTTTTATTTCGTCAACGCATCATCATAATTAAATGTTGTTCATAGTTGAAAAAACATGTCGGCTTCACTATTGGTCCGATATTTGGCAGTTCTGATCAAATGCATGTAACCAACTATTCTGGCAATAAAATGTGATAGCTAATCTATCTCAGATTTGGAAACATTAATTCGATAATTCAATCAAAGCCTTTGAGCCTTGCCAGTGTTGTCGTCAGCCTGCTTCCAGTACCTCCAAGGCATCATTACCATAGTTGTATGAAAACAGCGGTGATCCAAGAGCAACAAGAATACAATCGGGAAGTACTTGGGCAGGTTGTTGAGATTATTTTTCATCCTCTTGACACTGTTTTTGAGAAAGGAAAACCCATGCTCTGTGGTAACAGAAAATACGACAATACTTTCCAATCATTTGTACTTGGGGCGCTGATTACTTGGAAAATATTCACCTCTATACAATTAAACAGCTAGGTTGCCCAGTGTGTAAAGCCCCAAAATTGTCATTTGGAAAGGGCAATCAATCCAGCTGACCATGCTGTGATTATCGACTATATTTCTGAAAGGTGATTCAAGCCACTCGATTCGATTATGAAGACCAAAACCATATATGTGATTATTTTATGGAATGAAGTGTAGCAACGACAGAAGGCATCGTTTGGAATATGAAATGCATTTCTTTGCATACGTTGATTGTTTCTGATATTTTACACACTATCCATCTCGGTATTTTGAAGTATTTGATGGAGTGGATAGTGCCATTTTTGGAGTTTCACAAACAAATTGACCGATTCAATGATCTTTGGGCAATAATGCCTCATTATCAAGGATTTGAACAATTCAATAAGCCCTACACAGCCGTGACACAATGGAGTGGCAAAGAGATGAAGGCATAAGGCCATGTTCTTGTTCCGATTGTTGTGACAACACTTTTCCATCCTTGTGCGGAGCAGCAAGATCCATTCAAATCCTACATGCTCTGTGTCCAAAACCTCATCTACTTTCACCTCATGACTCAGTATTACAATCATACCGATGCAACAATCAAATATATGGAAGACTATATGAGTAAATTTCATCGTCACAAAGATGTCTTTGGTCGTTTTCCTGGCAAAAAGTCAACCAATAAGGTTGCCGAAGCTATGTGAAAGCAGCTTGCCATCAATATTCAACATGAGTGAGAGAATGATCTTGTATTATTCCATCTTTCTGCAGCAGCAAAATATCATCGCATCGACGTGGTCAAAAGTCAAATCGATTCAGAAATAGCATTGCACTTGGGTAATGAGTCTGACTTCAATTGTGTCAAGATGCATTTGTGGAACCTCTTTTCAGTTCACATACGACAGCAAGGGCACTTATCAAATGTAATCTTTGAACTACCGGAATAGTTGATGATGAATTTGAACAATGTATATCAACAATCAAACTGCCAGGAGCCATCAATCCAGATTTTGCACACAAAAGCCCAGAACAAGGTGTTCCAATTCACAGATCTCAATCTCAACACTGAAACACATTGGCATGAAATCCAAAATCTATATCCCACCTCTCCAGCAATTTAAATGATGAAACATCACTGGCCAGGAATCAAGTCTCTAGCAAACCTCTCATTCTGGTGTGAAATACAAAAAGGGGAACTTCAAAATCACATCACATGGTGTTTCCAAATGTATGGTCACTGCACCGGATATGTCAATAACAACAAAGAATTTCATCATCTACACAATATAAATACAGTCGTTATGATTCCACAGTCATTGCCATGACATCCTTTCATGGTGACATGAAGACGATTCACATTATACAATGCACTGGAACAAACCAATGGAGGAAGCATAAGCCTCCCCGGAACGATACAGTTTTACTTTAGCATGGAATGCAGGGACGATTCAAGTCGACAAAAGAACGAATTCCAGCGAGAGTACGATGTCTTTTCATCATTGTGGATACAGAGTCAAATTATCCATTACTTTTGGCCCTTGGCACCAACATGGTTGTAGGCCCAATGCACAAGTTTCTGGGGATAGTGATTGTTGAGCAGCGAGATCAGACACCTACATTATTTTTGGAGGATAGTAGTTATTGTTGAAAACCCTTTTTTGGCATGGGATCGACGTATGTCATTCCTTTATATATGATTCTGTATGCAGCCCAGATGCTTCCATTATCTTCTGATCCAGATAATAGTTGATGGTTTTTCAAATGATACTATTAACTTGGATGTATTCAATTGTTTGAATAAATAGATAGGACACTGAAAATCGGCATTGTGTATATCGTATAAGTCGATCACTTTTATTTGTGAAAGAAATTTGTATATTAGTAAATATTAAAAATAGCAGCACAAAATATGCAGCTCTGAGGATAAAATATGGCATGGTGTACAATAATATGTGATAAACATAATATAAGTTGATATTATCATAAGATCAAGATAAGTGGAAACTCAATCATAAGTGAGAACCTTAAGAATTGACAATCAGTATTGTTATGTGAGTTGCCAACTTGGCAACGACTATATGAAATGCTTTGTATAAGAATGTTGTATGGTGATAGTGGCAGCATGGGAACAAGTTTCAGTAATACTTGAAACATTCAAAATGGTATCGACCGTACCGTACTGTCCCGGAAAGCAAATAAGTTTTTGCTGATGAGCCTGGTGCTCCATCTTCATTACTACCACCAAGAATGGAGGTACTGGGCTCAACCTCATGGCTGCCAATCATGTAGTGATTCTTCAGACGCCTTGGGTTCTCAATGAGCAGTAGCAAGCTGTTCAACAGATTGTGCGACTGGGTCCAATGCATAAGCCTCACACCTGGCATGCCAACACTGGCTCAAACGGCTGCAATAATAACATGACTGTACTCCATATGGTCAATGGTACTACTCAGCTTCATATTTTGCATGGATTGATGAATCGTCTGATCATCAGCCAGAATGACGTCTACAAATTTCTGAAAATACGCATTGAGAAGACTGCCATTCATGTAGGGATATTATCACAATTGGAATTGCTGCTTGGGTATTTCTCGGTACGCTTGGATTCGGGATTCAATTGATGGGTCATTTAGAGTGTTTTTTGATTTGCTGGGGTGCATCTGAGAGTATTCTTTGTAGTTGTACAGAGTTTGGGTGGGGGTATTATTTCAGCTGATACTGGGTTTCTTCTTCAAAATGGGCTAGATTTTCTGTATCCTGATAATCTCCCATGTGTCACTAGGTCCAGATGTTAGAGAATTGCTGGCTTTGGGTTACAGTATATATCCAGTTCATATCACATGAGAAATAGAATGCTCTTGTGAAGAATAACTTATGGTGGTGGTCGAGGGTAAGGGAGCCCAGTAGTCGAGCTGTCAGGTGAAACTTGCTTGTCCAAAAACAGAAATAGAAAGCAAAGGTGGTTCAAATCGTACTCCAAATAGCAATACATTCAATCCTGATTTCCCATGCTAATTCTGGTAAATCCACCACACACTGAGACGAAGCTCTGCCGACGTTTTCAGCTTTCACTGTGGTATGAGCAATGTTCTATATGTGCGCTCAGCCCGCCCAAGCTTTTGCAATGAACTGAGCTCCAGCCCAAAGCTTCCTGAGTAGGGAAAGATCAAGTCAGAATTGATGTTTTGATTCAACATCATACACACTGATATTAACTGGATTTTTCCAAATGGAAGTTAGATGCACCCTAGAGTATCCCCCTGGCAACTGCTAACATAATATGATGTTTTTTGTCCCTTCTGCTCTATTTCATCTTGCCCCTTTTTATCATCTCTACACATCTACAGCCTACTCCACCTGCCTGCCATTTGAATCATCACAGCTCGACCTGAACTAAAGCCCCTATTCTATCCACCATTCAGTGAATGCATTCCACCATTGGAACATATCCAGCAGTGAACTAACTGTATCTGGATAGACACGATTCATACTACAGAAGATACTATGTACATTCAGCTTGAGATTGCAAATAGCTGCAGCGTAGTACTGCATAAGTTTGATCACTGCAGATTTCCAATTTTGAGCAATGAACACTGCCCAAGGGTTATATCTTGGATTCCGATACTGTCCCAAGATGCAGAATGTGTCTTTGCACAGCACCATCATAGTGGCAGCGGGATCCAGAAGCAGCACTTCCTGCAGATTGATAGAGAGGACTATCAATCACTAACTAGGATGATTCATTTAAGTTCATCCATTAGGGCTCTGGTTAGTCGAACGGAGCCTGCTGACTATCTGCTGCATGTGCTGGAACATGTCATGCTACTGGTAACTGAGTACAGAACCACTAAACCCAGTGCTTGATGTGCAACAAAACAAAAACAAAAGCGTCAATTGTTCGAGTGCAGCGACTGTTATGGCAGGGTATTAGACACATTCGAGGACTATTGAAGGCAAGAGATTTCCTAGGGCAATGTCAAAGCCAAAACAGAATATGAAGCACCAGTATTCTAACCGTAGGATCACTGGAAGCTCTCGCATATATACAACAATCCATGTGGTTGGTTGTCTATAATCACACGCAATATAGCAGATATCAGCAGTTCAGGCACTCCCGAAAACTCTGATGCAGAGCATGGGCTTGTATCAAGCTTGACCAAGGCTGAGTCTGAATTGAGCTACCGCACAATGGTAAGCAGTCCTGAAGCCCAAATATCTATTTATCTTACTATCAAATTTCTGAACTCAGTGCACAGATTAGCAACTCGAGGGCTCCACCACTTTGGTAGAAATAAACAGGTCGTTCCCTTTGATAGGAACTACTGTGTCACCTTCAGTTTCCTATATTGAAAAAGAGGTTCTCCAGGTGCACCTGAGCTGTATTTAGACCTCTTCTCTTAAAATCACATTTAGATATATACTCATCACCTATGGTCTCACAATGTACTAACCTTACCGCTTCTCAAAAGCGAGATTTTGAGCACTCAGCCAGGACAGTGAGTCAGAAAGATTGTCTATGCGTTCCCAGACATGTAGAACAAAATGAATTCCTGATTGGTATCAAGCTAACCTTCAGGGCCACCAGAATGAACTGGACGATGTTGAAAAACACAATAATGAACATTGAGAACATGTCAACTATCCCACCACCAGTTCGGACGATGATGATGTCGAGGTTCTGTCAACTCATAAATGGAATAGACGCAGTTGCAGCACATGCTCAAATAGTGTGAATAGGGCTCACTCAGATACTGTCCAGGCAACAAAATGATTCCAAAGGAAGAAATCCAAATCAAACCTCAGAAGCACTGATGGAGACCGTTCTTGGTTGTTGATGGACTCACAATCACCTCAAGGGGTGCTGCTTTGATCTCCTAGCCAACATACCATGTTGCATGTTCCAGTGAACCATGCCACACGGCGGCCTACAAGGTGTTGTGATTCCTGAGCCGGCCCTCTATCAATTCACAATATACCAGGGACGCAGAGCAACAAGGATTGCAAGGTGCCACTCCATAACAAAGCAGCTTTTAATTTAGCCAAGCACTTCTTGAAATCTGTTCTGTATACTGAAAACCCCTGGCTGGCATCTCAAGAAGATGAATTGGACATTTGCAATAATACATGGGATGGAGTCCTTGAACCCATGACTGTCCAGCGGAGAGCTGTTGCCACATTCAAGAGCAGGCTACATGTATGGAAGCATGCTGGTGGACACAGTGAGCATATCGATACCCTGACATATAGAATTGTGAGTTCCCAAAGTATTCTCCAGGTTTCAAAGTTTGATAATACAAATTATCAATGCAATTCAGTTGCAGGGGAAAATCAGTTGTATGCAGGGTTGACTAGTGGCTACAGCGAGGGTTATGGTAACTTCACTGCATTCATGGAAGATAGAAGAGAAGATTCTATATCTACAGCAGGTTGTCACTTTGCTGAATGATGACTCTTGGATTGGGAAATGAAACGATCTTCTGAATGGTACAAAGAAAGTACGGTGGTTTGCAAGACGTGAGCCTGCCGTACTGATCTTTGCTCCCTTCTTTGTTTCCAACACTGATCTTGGCAGATAGGAGCATTGAATCAAATTTTGGAACCAGTGAATAACTCCCCAATTGATATATATGGTTGTGACCGCACTCAACTGTACCTTGCAAGACTACGAGAAATGAATGAAGAGCGAACCCTGTCAGGACTTCTGCAGGAAGATATTCAGCCATCAGTGTGCCCCTTCGATCCTATAATTGAAGCTACTAACATTTAATATAGTCTTGTATGAGAGATTCCAGAGACACGGGAATTCCATTGGTTTTGGTTGCCAGGCAGCCATCATTGAGCATATAGGTAGCTATATGGATGTATGAATTGCAAGCTCTGCTGAGCACTCAACCCAGTATATAGTACCATGTACGGCAGGGGAGGAAACAGAGAATATGGCAGCTGTGTTCAAGTGGAAGTGTGTTTCTTGCGGATTGAATTTCTTTTGTCAAGGTTGTATCAAGATACTGCTGTGGCACAGTTTGGATATATGTCACTTTCATTGATAGCGGCAGGATGCAGTAGATGAATGCCAAAGATGTATGTGATGCTACAAGCGCATCTGAAAATAGGCGACACACCATGATTGCATCTGGAAATGAAGAAATAGATCCAGGTGCTTCTGAGTGATCCTACAACGTACCAGAGCTCTACAGAGAGCTCAAAAGTGGCCAAAGAGAACTTTGCTGCACTTTGGGACATCCCCAGAGCACCCTTAAAGGAATCTGAAGTGGCTACAGAGTACACTATTGTCATAAAGTAATTTCCCAGAGCACCCGTAGAGGCATCGGAAGTGGCTACGGAGTACACTATTGCGATACAGGAATCCCCTGGAGCAGCTTCAAGGCTTCCAGGCAAACAAGGGAGTGTGTTGATGCTGCATTCATCAGTTCCAAAGGACTCGCGGAGGGTCTGCAGAGTACGTTATTCAACATCTACTTCCACAACCCCTGGAGCATCCCAGGACTTCCTGGACCAGATGATTGACTTTGCTGATCATCTATTATTTAGATAGATTCAACTAGCGGGGCGCAGGAAGCTTAGATCCATTAATATCATCTCTAAGAATGGCAATGTCCCTCTTACTAGAACAGTATCATCCATCCAACCAACCAGAAAGCTATGTAGAGAACTGGTACAGGTACGTCCCATGATATACTATGATAAAGATTGCATTGGTTTGAAACATAATGTACGACTGATGTGAAGGTCCCTGCAATGGCATCATATAGCATCAGCAATATCGGTAGCTCTAGAGGGCTCAGCAGGTCTGTGCTGGGGCTCGTCCCTTCTTAATGCTCTACCATGTTTGAGCAAGTGGAATTGGCACTAAGTCCTTATTGCTGTCAGATCAAACATACGTGCAATCTCTACAAACAATTGTAAGCCCTTGCCAAGACCTGGTATTAGAGTGTAGAATATTTGCTGGCATCTCAACTGGGCTATATTGAGCCTGCCACTTGCTCGACATTATTACCCCCCGAGATGCAATCACTGTACCACACCTTCATCTGGTAGGTCAAGTCTGGATTGTGTTAGACTGTTGTACTTCACACATATGTCACGGGGGAACCCCTGACAGTTTGGAGATATTATGGAACAAGTGAATTACTGTATATAAACCAGGTGTTTGGCAGAGGATAGATTTCTTTCATTACTTGTTCTCTCATCTATAAAACAATCAATTAGCTTCGGCTTTCAGTTCATTCACACTCGGTAATTCTAGATTGATTCCCTTGCATACAGTCTTTATATCCTTAGCTACAGGCTACCTTTAACCCCAATAGCCATCTAGCTTTCATCCTTGCTCCATAGCTACAAGCTATCTTTGATCCTTTAGTCTTTCCAACTTCCAGTTTTTATAAACCCTAGAACCCTGAACCCTGAACCCACTATACCTGAGCCATGCACCCTTGACAAGGGGTGTCAGTAGTCACAAAGGCATGAAACCTCCTCTCAGTACTTCTTTGTAGGAGAACTGTTATCATCTTCTGTAGAAGATTGGAATACTTCAGACAACCAGAGATTATAGGCAGTAAAGGAGGTTGGTCATTTCCCAATAATTCTTATACGCAAAATTTCTAGATTAATATTGCAATATTCCATGCTATAAAGACATTGTCATAGTATTCCAAGGTGTGTGTTCCACCCCTGTCAAACAAAAAGACTAAAGACATTGTGTCAATTTCATCAATATGCTTCTCCCTCTCTATATATGAGAAAAAAAACAAGTAGTTAGCGCATGTTTAAATACCACTCGTGATTGTACCTAGTCAACACGAAATAGATTTAAATGAATGAAAAAACCAAAGGTAAATATTACAGTGGCTTATACTTTCAATTCCAGTTCCACCTAAAGCCAATTTTTGTTCGTTAGTTTACACAGAACTGCACTACACATACCTTCGACAATACACCTGACCACTTGGTTTTGCCATAACCCCAATTTTTTCAATACGTTGCAGTTTCACTTTGGCTTTATTTTCGTATATCTGTATATGTCTGGTTGCTCACCCCTTGTATTCAAGTATGCCTCAGACTGCGACAACCACTCAATACCACTTGGTATGGACCTTGAACAGTAGTCCCTCTTCCAGGGCAACTCGCCTCCTGCGATGTTTTATGCAAGTTAGTGATATTGTTTTCACAATAGAACCGATACATTTGACAATACAATTTGGGTGTGAAACGGCTGCAGTTCAATGAAGAGTTTTTCCAAGAACAGTACGCTGCAACACACAACACTCAGAGAGACTATAATGGCAGGCATATGAGCACCAATACAAGTTGTTCCCAAGGATGTATCAACCTACTTAAATGGCAAAAATTGATAGACATATCAAAGATGCTATTCATGCCCCATGGTAGGATGTTTGGGGTATTCAATTGTTATAACATCAATGAAACCCTGCACTGAGGCGAATGTGATACTGGATCCGAACAGTTATATTTCTGGGGACGGACTAGAATATTGTGTGGTGGGGTAAAACAGGGGAGTAGAAGCAGAAGATGGTAGAAGAGGGGAGGTGTCAAGGTTTCAAGGCTCGGAGTTCTAGAGGTTATAAAAACAAAACTGAGGGAGCAGTAATTGCGGGTACTGCGTAATAAACTAGAGACTCGAAATCCAGAATCACAGATGTGAACAAAGGTTGGTGCCAAAGCTATTGATTGTTTTGTAGACTAGAGAATGAGTAAAGAACAAACCTATCCTCCGCTAAACAATCGCTCTTATATACAACTAACGCGACCATCGTCGCCTTCACTCACACGTTCCAAAATACATCCAAACCATACCGAACAATGTACGCAGCCCTTTCGATCCGTAAACCACATCATAACCATCACGCCATATTTACAACACAACCAACAAAACTTGATTCTTTCCAACAAAACCTGATTCCTTCCCTCAAAACCTGATTCCTCCCCTCGAAACTTGATTCCTTCCAACAAAACCTGATTCCTTCTTTGCATCCTGTATTCTTCATATACACTCCATCGATCGTCACTGTTTCTCCGATCCTCACTTGACCCAACCGTGACAGTAGCTCCCCCTCCCACAAGCCGAGTTCCTACGAGGCTGTCGATCCAGGTTTCCCAGGTTGTTCCGCGTGGAATATATCGATTGCTTGAAGTGCGTCCACGTTGACTGCTGGGTTCCAGCTTCGTTCGTCATAGCCCTTCCACTTGACCAGATATTGCAATTGTTGTCAAAACACCCTGGAATCCTCCACGCTTGCCACTTCGTATTCTTCTGCTCCATTGACAATGACCAGAGGTGGTGCTGGTTCAATTTGTCCGGGTAATGGGTCATTCAAGGCTTTGCTTAAACGGGAGATTGGTTGTACTGGATGTATATGCATGTCCTTGGGTAGACCCAAGTGGTAGGCCCACGGGCTGATGACATCGGTGATTTCGTATGGTCCTAGATATTTCCAATCGAGCTTCTTGCTTTGTCTCTGTGTTGTCACATTTCTAGCGTTCATCCATACTCTGTCTCCGACTGTTATCTCCGTTCCTTCTCTGCGTCGTTTGTTCGCCTGATCTGCTTGGACTGATTGTGCTCGGGACATTTCGGCCTTCATCTGTTCAAAGATTTCGTTCATCCTTTGGGAGAGAGTGTTGGCTTTTACTTCCCTGATGTCCTTTCCATTCTGAACTGGATGTTGGCTGAAGGTCATCCTTGGATGGAAGCTATAGTTGCCAAAAGATGGTGAGCAGCGTGTTGTTGCCGAAGTGTGATTGTTCAATGCAAATTCTGCCATAGGTAGCCACGAGGCCCAATCATCCTGCTGATAATTGTCGAAGCTTCTCAGGTATTGTTGCATGATGGCGTTCATTCGCTCTGTTTGGCCATCTGTTTGTGGATGAAACGCGGTTGAAAGTCTTCGTTCAATCCCAAGTCTTTCGCAGACGTGTCTCCAAAACTCTGAGGCAAATTGGGGTCGTCTGTCCGATACTATTGTGTCTGGTAAGCCATGTAATTTGAACACATTTCGTATAAACATTTCGCCCAGCTTTTTGCCATTAGTATCGTCTCGACATGGTACCAGATGCCTCATCTTTGACAATCTATTGACTACTACCCATATGGCATTGTATCCTTCGCTTTCTGGCAGTCCAACCACAAAATCCATTCATAGATCCTTCCATGGTTGTTGCGGTATTTCAAGCGGTTTTAGCTATCCATGGATCCTTTGATTCTTTGGTTTGCTGCGTTGGCATATATGGCAATTCCGTACGTATTTGTCCACATCTGTTCTCATACCTGGCCATTGATAGTTCCTTGTAAGTAGGTCCAGCGTCATTGCTCATCCTGGATGTCCTGCTGTTGGTGAGTCATGATGTTTCTGTATCAGCTGTAGTTTGTCCGAATCCTTTTTAACTTCCATTGCGTTGATACACAGTCCTTCACTGCTGTCGAACGGGCAGTCCTTGCATACATTTTGAATCCAGTTCCACAGCTCCTTTGGATCGACTTCGTCCTGATTTACCACCTCCGCAAATGCTACCACCAGACCTTGTTGTATTCTTTTGTCAAGATTCTGCTTTTTGAGTACGATTTGTTGGGTTTTTTCTGCCCCCCCTTTGGAGGGATGTTTCCTGGCATTCTAGTAAGTGCATCAGGCTTCTGTCCCTGTTTCCCCAGGCAGTAAACGATCCTGAATTTGAATCGTGACAGGAATTCGGACCACCTTGTTTGCCTTCTATTGAGTAGCATTGACGTCATAAAGTATTCGAGGTTTTTATGGTCCGTCGGTATCTTGATTCAATGTGCTGATCCTTCGCATTCCGGTCTCCATTTTTCGAGGGATTTGATGATGTCTCCTAATTTTTGGTCGTAGATTTCGTAATTTTCCTCGGTTGGTGTATGCTTCTTGAAGAGGAATGCAACCGGGTGAAGGATTCCTTGATCGTCGTACTGGGATAGGACTCCTGCTGACACGTAACTGGAAGCGTCTGTTTCTAGCACAATTTCCTTTTCGTAATCGAAATGTGCGAGAACGGGTGCTGTTGTAAACGCTTCTTTTTGCTCCGCAAAAGCTTGTTTCTGATTGGGTCTCCAGTGGAATGGTACCAGCTTTTTCATTCGCTTTGTCAATGGTTGGACCACTCTGCTGTAATTCCTGATAAACCTTCGATAAAAATTGGCGAATCCTAAAAGCACTTGGACCTCCTTGAGTTTACTGGGTGCCTCCCATTCCTTGACTGCTGTTACCTTTTCTGGATCCATTCAAATTCTATTGACCCCGACTATTAATCCCAAGTATTTGACCTCTTGTTGGTGGAATTTGCATTTCTCTGCTTTCAGGTACAATCCCGCTTCTTTCAATGTTGTTATTACCGCTCTGACATGTTCCCGATGTTCTGTCAGATTGTCACTGTAGATAAGAATGTCGACCAGAAATGCCGTGCCGAAGATGTCCAAAAAGGGGCGAAGTGTATCGTTGATGAATTCATGAAAGGATGCTCGTGCGTTGGTGAGTCCAAATGGCATAACCAGGGATTCGAATAAACCATAGCAGGTGCGAAATGCCGTTTTCCATTCGTCTCCTTCCGCAATTCTAATCATGTTGTAGGCGTCTCGAACATCCAGCTTGGTGTACCATCTGGCTTTCGATAATCTCAACAAGGTTTCTTGGATCAAGGGCAATGGATATCGATTTTTGATTGTTCCTTCGTTTAGACCTCCATAATCCACGCATAACCTCAGGCATCTGTTTGGTTTGGGTGCAAACAGTACTGGGGCTCCGCATGGTGATGACGATGATCTTATGAATCTCTTTGACAGGTTCTTTTCGATCCATTCCTTCAAAACTTGTAGCTCTTCTCTTGATAAACTGTAGATTGGTCCGAACGGAGGTGTAAAACCGTTTTGTAATGTAATTGTGTGGTCATAGGGTCTATGTGGGCGTAGTCGTTCAGTGATAACTTTGTCAAAAAGGGGAAGAAACTCATGGTATTCTTTTGAAATTAACTGGTCCAGCGGTTTTTCTTGAAGGTCCTTTATTTCAAGGGCCTTGTTGATTTCGTATAATGTTACCGCGTATACATCGAGCTTCTCCTTTTTGTTGCGTCTCATAAATTGTGCTGCTGCTAACGCACATATCTCTATTGTGGGTTTGTTTTGTTTCCCCGTTGTTTCCAGGTGATTGCCGCATACCCACACATTCGAATGATGTTGGCAGTGTTGTTGACAGTAATTGCTTTCGAATCCAATCCGCTTGTTTTGGAACTTGACCGTGACATCGTAGAGTTGTAACCATGGTAGTCATAATACTATAGGGTAATGGCCTAGCTGTGTGACGAATGCTGGTAGTTGCTCTTGATGTCTACGTGTTCCTAAGTGAAGTTTAGCCATGGTTGTGATTGTTCCTGATTCAATTGGTCTTCTGTCTATGACTTCCAGTTCTCTTGGATCTTTTAACTACTTCTCTTGTAACTGATGATGTCACGGTTGTGTCGCGTAAGGATCAGAGGAAGAGTATGGATCGATGAAGGGTATAGGGGAATACAAAGTGAAACAGGTTTCGATGGAAGGAATTAGGTTTCGGTGGAAGGAATCAGGATTCGAAGGAAAGGAAACAGGTTTCGGTGGAAGGAATCAGGTTTCGACGGTTGTGTTGTAAATATGGCGTGATGGTCATGGCGTGGTTTATGGTTTGAAAGGGTGGCGTATATAGTTGGGTATGGTTTGGATGTATTTTGGAACGAGTGAGTAAAGGTGACAACGGTCGCGTTAGTGGTATATAAGGGCGCTGGATTTGCGGAGGATAGGTTTGTTCTTCACTCATTCTCTAGTCTACAAAACAATCAATAGCTTCGGCACCCACCTTTATTCACATTTGTGATTCCGGATCTCGAGTCTCTTGTTTGTTACACAGGACCGGCGATCACTGCACCGTTATCCGCAATCTTAGTTTGGTATTTATAGCTCCTAGAACTCCGAGCCTTGAAACCCTGACAGAAGAACGAGTCTACAATCGATTCTACCGGTTATAATTCAGTATATGTGCCGTTATCATCATCAAAGTGGCTGTTACTTTGGTCATCGTCCCTGCAATTCTCAGTGCCTGGTGTTTAAATCTGTTGGTACCTTCGAAAACCGGTTAACGGTAGACAGTTTCTGGAGACACATCTGTGTAGTGTGCATCTGGAAATATCGACGAGAAGGAATCAGCATATTCGAGTAAAAGCCAGCGTACGATAACAACAAACCTCAGCAATCTCGAATCAATTTCGTTGACCTAGCTGGCAGAACCACAAACCTTTTTGAACAAGAACCATTGAACACATTTGATAGCATCGACGCTATCATCCTCGAAACCGAAGAACCCCTCGAAGCATATTTTTGGTACAAACCACAGGCAGTTTCCCCCTGGAACAGTTACTGGACGGAAGCCGCGAGCAATGGAGGTGGACTACCAATCAACGACCCAGTTTTTAAGAACTTTTCGACCAGGTATTACGGTCTCCACATTAGTTGTCAGGACGAAGAACTGAGTTATTGCGAACATAACTGCAGAGGTACACATACAACAATCGGAAGAGCAGCAGACGCTCAAAGCACAAAGTCGGAATCTACAATCAAAGCAATACAGAAGGACACAGAAAGCCAAGTTTCGTGGACAGATTACAACGAACAGAAGGCAAATAAGGGAATGGGAATACACAGAGATTTACACCCGGCCTCTTTACCAACTCCGCTAATCATTGTAACAACACCCAGCAAACACAAGGTGTTCTTCTGGTAAACGGTCAATCCATTTCTGGAAGCAGAAATCGAAGCAGCAGTTCAACAGATTCAGGACAACATCTATCAGGTGAAGGATCACCTAAGTCAAAAACCTCGTGCTCGTTTTACAGCAGCCAACGTCCTCACAGCAGCTGCTCGACATCACAGCCAAGATGTCAGAAGGTTCCTCAAGACCAACACGCGATGTCATGCTGACCAGTGTGTTACAGCTGGAACTGGAAAACATGACAGCAAAGGACACAGAAGTCATGAACGAAGCACAACTCCGGAGTTACATTCAGGACATCAATATAGGGCTAACATTATTAGCCCAACTCCCGACAACCAGCAGACTGAGCGAATTGCAAAAGGAACAGCAATCTGTCAAGAATGCGGAAGCACAAATATCGGAGTTATTGGCAGAAGGGCAAAAAGTCATTCTGGAACGAGACAATATAAGACAAGAGCTACTGCTTACGCAACAAGCATTAGCATCAAAGGAAGAAGCCCACCAGGTATGCGATCATAGTAACATGGAGAAAAAAATCCAGGATCTGGAACAACAGCTAGAAGAAAGAAATCCGGATCAGGCGACAATGAGACAAGACCTGGAAGACGCACAGGCACAATTGGAGAACTTCAAAGCGCTGGCAGAAGAAAATCGCCAACAAGTAATCCGAATTCTGAAGTTGACAGAAGGAAGGATGGGAGAAGTAAGGGAAAGGGAAGAGAGAGAAGAGAAGGTAAATGATATTGCCAGCTTCTCAGGAGAAAACAGGAAGGAACTCCGAGGATGGAAGGTGCAGTTGGCTTTGAAGATTGCCAGAAAACCGAAAGCATTCAACACCGAACAGAAGAAGTTGAGGTATGCAGTTGGATGCCTAAAAAGAGTAGCGCTGGCACAGATAATGCCATGTTGTCACGAGATTTCCGGGGAAGTTAAACTCGATATCTTGAAAGACCTAGTTGACCTACTAGACCTAGCCTTCGAAGACCAGGACAAAGTACAAACAGCCAAGAGGGAACTCTTGAGACTTAAGCAACAAGACCGAGAATTTTCCCAGAATTATGTAGAATTCCAGAGATATGTAGCAGATGTCAAATGAAATGAAGATGCGCAGCTGGATGCATTACGACAAGGGCTGTCCAACAAACTCAAAGACTCTCTACAACATATCGAGGAACCAGAAAGTATCGTCGAATTCGTCAAGCTGTGTTCGAAGCGAGACTCACAACTGAGGAGACATGCAGCAGAAAAGAAATCTGGAAGGTGGGAAGGATACAAAAAGGCCGATACAACGACCAACATCACATCCGCCCCAGACGCGGCACCTGCAGAAACAGTAGCAGGATATCACGGCCTGGCACCAATGGACTTTTTGGCGGTCAAAGGAAAGAAGATCACACCAGATGAACGGAAAGGACGCAGGGAAGGAGGATTATGCATGTACTGTGGAGATAGTAGGCATTTCGCGGCATCATGCCCAAGAAAGTGGAAGGCAGTATCAGGACAAACAGAAGTAACACCTGTCAGGAAGGCAGCGAATGAAGGGGACGCAGAAACAGGGATAGGAAAAGGAAAAGAAGTTGAATCTGGAAAAGTTTAGTCCAGTGCAATAAGGATGGCAATTGCGCTGGAAACGAATCTCCTTGTCAGTTAATGCTAGTTTTGGTATTTCGCAGTTTTCTATATCAAGCGCAGAAATAAAGGAATCTTCTAAGGAAAGCAAACATCTCATTGTGAAATGCTCGCTGAAAATAGAAGACAAAATCATTGATACCCACACTTTGATAGACTGCGGAGCTACTGGAATAGTATTTATTGACAAAGATTTCGTCCGCCATCATCAGTTACAGGAGCAGGAATTAAACGAATCAAGGGAATTGGAAGTTATAGATGGAAGACCCATCAAGTCAGGAACAATAACAACCATGGCTATATTAGACTTAGGCATACGTGGAGATCAAGAACAGTTACCAGCATTCGTCACAAAACTAGGTCACTATCCAATCGTACTCCGACTACCATGGCTACAACTTCATGACGTCACAATCAAGTTCCAAAAGAAATGAATAGGATTCGAAAGCAGTTACTGTCAACAACACTGCCCACATCATTCGAGCATATGGGTATGGGGCAATCATATGGAAACAACAGAACTGAGTAAACGGAAACTGGACATATGCGCAATAGCGGCAGCCCCATTCATGAGACGTAACAAAAAGAAGAAACTCAAGGTATATACGGTAACCCTGTACGAAATCAATAAGGCCCTAGAAGTCAAGAACCTTCAAGAGAAACTGCTGGAACAGTTGATTCTTAAGGCATACCATGAGTTCCTCCCCCTCTTCGACAAAGTGATCGCTGAAAGACTACCTCCACATAGACCATATGACCACAAGATCACCCTCCAGGACAGTTTCACTCCTCCTTTCAGACCAATTTACAGCTTGTCAAGAAAAGAATTACAGGTCCTCAAGGAGTGGATTGAAAAGAACTTGTCAAAGGGGTTTATCAGGTCGTCATCATTACCATGTGGAGCACCAGTTCTATTCGCACCAGAATCAAATGGAGGGTTACGGCTATGGGTGGACTACAGAGGCCTGAACGAAGGAACGATAAAGAATCGATATCCATTACCATTGATCCAGAAAACCCTGTTATGATTGTCAAAAGCCAAGTGGTATACCAAATTGGACGTTCGAGATGCCTACAACATGATTCGAATTGCAGAATGAGACGAATGGACAACGGCGTTCAGAACTCGCAATGGCCTGTTCAAATCATTGGTTATGCCTTTCGGACTCACCAACGTACCAGCATCCTTCCAGGAATTCATCAACGATACTCTTCGACCGTTTTTGGACATCTTCTGCACAGCCTTTTTGGACGACATCCTCATTTACTGTGATAACCCAACGGAACACAATGAACATATCAAGGCCATAATGACAACATTGAAGGATGCCGGATTATACCTGAAAGCCAAAAAATGCGAGTTTCATCAACAGGAAGTCAAGTATCTGGGACTGATAGTTGGGGTAAATGGAATTAAAATAGATCCGGAAAAAGTAACAGTGGTCAAGGAATGGGAAGCACCCGGAAAACTCAAGGAATTCAGACATTCTTAGGATTCGCCAACTTCTATCGAAGGTTCATAAGCAATTACAGCAGAGTGGTCCAACCATTAACAAAACTCACCAAAAAGCAAGTATCTTTCCACTGAGGTCCCGATCAAAAGAGAGCATTTGCCGAATTAAAAGATGCGTTTACGACAGCACCAGTCCTGGCACATTTCGACTACGAAAAGGAAATCGTTTTGGAAACTAACGTATCAAGTTATGTGTCTGCTGGAGTACTATCTCAATACGATAATCAGGGGGTCCTTCATCCGGTAGCATTCTTCTCCAAGAAACATACACCTGCGGAAGCAAATTACGAAATCTACGACCAGGAGTTAGGAGCCATCATTAAGAGTCTAGAGCAATGGAGACCGGAATGCGAAGGGTCAGTACATCCAATCAAAATATTGACTGATCACAAGAACCTCGAATACTTCATGACATCAAAGCTACTCAACAGAAGACAAACAAGATGGTCTGAATTCTTGTCAAGATTCAAGTTCAAAATTATATACTGTCCAGGAAAACAGGGTCAGAAGCCCGATGCACTTACCAGAATGCCAGGAGACATTCCTCCAAAGGGGGGGCAGAAAAAACCCAACAAATCGTGCTAAAAACGGAGAATCTTGATCAGAGAATACAAAAGAGATTGGTGGTAGCATTCGCGGAAGTAGTCAATCGGGATGAGAAAGAGGTTGGTCCAAAGGAGTTAAGGAACTGGATCCAAAACGTTTGCAAAGACTGTCCATTCGACAGCAGCGAAGGACTGTATATCAAAGCAACGGAGGTGGTCAACAACGAAGCACCAGATAAACTCCAACTGATCAAAGAACATCACGATACACCAACAGCCAGACATCCAGGACGAGCAAAAACCCTCGAACTTCTCAAAAGAAATCATCAATGGCAAGGAATGAGATCAGATGTGGATAGATACGTAAGGAACTGCCATGTGTGCCAACGTAGCAAGGCAACGCATCAGAAGACCCATGGATGGCTCAAACCACTGGAAGTACCACAACAACTATGGAAAGACCTGAGTATGGATTTCGCGGTGGGATTACTGGAAAGTGAAGGGTATAACGCCATATGGGTAGTGGTCAATAGATTGTCAAAAATGAAGCATCTGGTTGCATGCCGGCACGATACTGACGGGAAGAAGCTGGGCGAGATGTTTATACGAGAAGTGTTCAAGTTACATGGCTTACCGGACACTATAGTATCGGACAGAGAACTTCAGTTTGCCTCGGAGTTCTGGAGACATGTTTGCGAAAGACTTGGAATCAATCAAAGGATGTCAACAGCTTTTCATCCACAAACCGACGGTCAAACAGAGCGAATGAATGCTGTTATGGCACAATATCTCAGAGCCTTTGTCAACTATCAACAGGACGACTAGGCGCAGTGGTTACCCATCGCAGAGTTTGCGTCAAATAATCACGCCTCGGAAATAACAGGATGCTTACCATTCTTCGGCAATTACGGATTCCATCCAAGAATGACCTTCAGTCAACATCCAGTTAAAAACGGAAACAATATCAGGGAAGTAAATGCGAACACCCTCTCTCAGAAGATGAACGATATCTTTGAACAGATGAAGGCTGAAATGAATCGAGCACAAGATATTCAAGCGGAACAGGTGGATAAGCACCGACAAGAAGCAGTGGAAATGAAGGTTGGGGATCGAGTATGGCTGGACACTAGCAATATTGCAACACAACGACCCAGCAGGTAGTTGGACTGGAAACGCCTGGGACCTGACGAAATTTCGGAAGTCATCAGTCCATGGGCCTATCGTTTACAATCACCCAGGGACCTTCATATCCATCCAACACAACCAATATTCCGTTTGAGCAAAGTTTCGGGGCATCCTTTACAAGGACAGATCGAACAAGCGCCACCGCCAGTCATAGTGGATGGAGAAGAAGAATACGAAGTGGAATGCATCGAGGATTCCAGGGTGTTTCGGAAACAGCTGCAGTATCTGGTCAAATGGAAGGGCTACGATGAAAGGAGCTGGGAACCAGCAGTCAATGTGGACGGACTTCAAGCCATCAACATATTCCACACAGAACAACCTGGAAAACCTGGATCAACGACCTCGTAGGAACTCGGCATATGGGAGGGGGAGCTACTGCCACGGTTGTGTCGCGTAAGGATCGGAGGAAGAGTATGGATCGATGAAGGGTATAGGGGAATACAAAGAGAAACAGGTTTCGATGGAAGGAATCAGGTTTCGGTGGAAGGAATCATGATTCGAAGGAAAGGAAACAGGTTTCGGTGGAAGGAATCAGGTTTCGACGGTTGCGTTGTAAATATGGCGTGATGGTTATGGCGTGGTTTATGGTTTGAAAGGGTGGCGTACATAGTTGGGTATGGTTTGGATGTATTTTGGAACGAGTGAGTAAAGGTGACAACGGTCGCGTTAGTGGTATATAAGGGCGCTGGATTTGCGGAGGATAGGTTTGTTCTTCACTCATTCTCTAGTCTACAAAACAATCAATAGCTTCGGCACCCACCTTTGTTCACATTTGTGATTCCGGATTTTGAGTCTCTTGTGTGTTACGCAGTACCCGCGATCACTGCACCGTTATCCACAATCTTAATTTGGTTCTTATCGCCCCTAGAAATCCGAGCCTTGAAACCCTGACAGATGATGGCGAACGAAATCTTTGTCAATAAATGCTATTCCAGTAGCTCCGCAGTCTATCAAAGCGTGGGTATCAATGATTTTGTTTTCTATTTTCAGCGAGCATTTCACTACGAGATGTTTGCTGTCCATGGAAAATTCCTTTATTTCTGCGCTTGATATAGAAAACTGCGAAATACCAAAACTAGCATTAACTGACAAAGGAGATTCATTTCCAGCGCAATTGCCATCCTTATTGCACTGGACTAAACTTTTCCCGACTCAACTTCTTTTCCCTTCCTTGTTTCCAAGTCTGCATCTTCCTCATTTCCTGCTCTCCTGAAAGGATATACCTCTGTTTGCCCTGACGCTGCCTTCAACTTTCTTGGGCATGATGCCGCAAAGTGCCTACTATCTCCGCAGTACATACACAGCCCTCCTTCCCTGTGCCTCTTTCGTTCCTCAGGTGTGATTTTCTTTCCCTTTATTGCCGAAAGATCCATTGGTGCAGGGCCATTATATCCTGCAACTGTTCCTGCTGGTGCCGCGTCCGGGGCGGATGTAGTGTTGGTCGTTGTGTCGGATTTCTTAAAGTCATCCCATCTTCCGGACTTCATTTCCGCCGCGCACCTTCTCCGCTGTGAGTCTCGTTTTGAGCATGGTTTGACGAATTCGACTATGCTTTCTGGTTCCTCAATATGTTGCAGGAAGTCCTTGCGTTCGTTGGACAATCCGTTTCTTAGTGCGTCCATTTGAGCATCTTGGTTCCACTTGACGTCTGCTACGTATCATTGAAACTCCGCGTAGTACTGAGAGAATGCGCGGTCTTGTTGCCTGAGTGTCAACAGTCCCATCTTGGCTGTTGCTGCTTTGTCATGATCTTCGAATGCTAGATCTAGCAGGTCAACTAGGTCTTTCAGAGTATCGAGTTTGACTTCCCCAGAGATTTCGTCACATCGTGGCATTGATTGTGCCAGGGACACTCCTTTCAGACATCCCACCGCATATCGCTGCTTCTTCTGCTTGGTATTGAAAGCCCTTGGTTTGCTGGCTATCTTCAGGGCCAACTGTACCTTCCATCCTCGGAGTTCCTTTCTGTTTTCTTCCGAGAAGCTGGCTATATCATTCACCTTCTCCTCCCATTCTTTCCTTTCTCCTACTTCTGCCGTTCTTCCCTCTGTCAACTTCAGGATTCGAATTACCTGTTGACGATTTTCTTCCACTAGATTCCTAAATAATTCCATCTGAGCTTGAGCATCCTCCAGGTTTTGTCTCAACTCTGCTATCTCTGGATCACTCTCCTCCAATTGTTTTTTCGAGTTTTGGACTTCTTCTTCTAGGTCCCCATGACTGCATGTATGTGGGGCTTCCTCCCTCGATGTCGATATCTGTAGCAGCTCCTGTTTGAGGGTGTTTTGTTCCTGTAAAACTTTTTCCCCTTCTGCCAACAATTCCGATATTCGTACTTCCGCATCTTTCACAGATTGCCGTTCCTTCAGCAATTCCTTTAATCTGCTGGTTGTTGGGAGTTGGGCCAGTGCTGTTAGGCCGAGGTTGATGTCCATAATGTGGCTCCTGAGTTGAGCTGCGTTCATGACTTCCATGTTCTTTTTTGCCACGTTGTATAATTCCAGTTGTAACGCACTGGACAGCGTGACATCGCGAGCTGGTCTTGATGATTCTCCAGACATCTTGACTGTGGTGTTGAGAGGCTGCGGTGAGAATGTTGGCAGCTGTGAATCGGGAACGAGGTTTGTTGCTTAGGTAATTCTTTACATGTTCCGAATTTTCTTGAATTTGTTGAATTGCTGCTTCGATCTCTGCTTCTAAAAACGGATTGACCATCTACCAGAAGAATACTTCGTGCTTACTGGGTGTTGTTACGATGATCTGCAGAGTTGGTAAGGGGGCTGGATGTAACTCTCGATCCACTCCCTTTCCTTTATTTGCCTTTCGTTCGTTGTAATCTGCCAACGAAACTTGGCTTTCTATGTCCTTCTGTGTTGCTTTGATTGTGGATTCTGATGTTATTGTTTGGGCGTCCGCTGCCCTTCTGATTGTTGTATGTGTTCCTCCGCAGTTGTGTTCGCAGTAACACGGTTCTTCATTCTGACAACTGACGTGAAGACCATGGTATTTAGTCCAAAAGTACTTAAACACTGGATCGTCGATTTGGGGTCGTCCTCTGTTCTTTGCAGCTTCCGTCCAGTAACTATTCCAGGGGGAGACTGCTTGTGGTTCGTTCCAGAAGTACGCCTCAAGAGGTTCTTCAGTTTCGAGGATGATAGCGTCGATGCTATCGAATGCGTTCAATGGTTCTTGATCGAAAAGGTTGGTGGTTCGTCAGGCTAGGTCGAAGAAATTGATTCAGGACTGTTCAGGTTTGTTGTTGTCGTACGCTGGCATTTACTCGAGTATGCTGGATTCTTCTGATCGAAATTTCCAGATACACACTACGCAAATATGTCTCCAGAAACTGTGTACCGTTAATCAGTTTTCGAAGTTGCCAACAGACTTAAACACCAGACACTGAGGGTTGCAAGGACAGTGACAAAAGTAACAGCCACTTCGGTGATGATAACGGCACGTATACTTAAATCATAACCAGTAGAATCAATTGTAGACTCGTTCTTCTGTCAAGGTTTGAAGGCTCAGAGTTCTAGGGGTTATAAAAACAAAACTGAGGGAGCAGTGATCGCGTATACTGCGTAATAAACTAGAGACTCAAAATCCAGAATCACAGATGTGAACAAAGGTTGGTGCCGAAGCTATTGATTGTTTTGTAGACTAGAGAACGAGTAAAGAACAAACCTATCCTCTGCTGAACCATCGCTCTTATATACAACTAACGCGACCGTCGTCACCTTTACTCACTCGTTCCAAAATACATCCAAACCCTACCCAACAATGTACGCAGCCCTTTCGATCCGTAAACCACATCATAACCATCACGTCATATTTACAACGCAACCAACAAAACTTGATTCTTTCCAACAAAACCTGATTCCTTCCCTCAAAACCTAATTCCTCCCCTCAAAACTTGATTCCTTCCAACAAAACCTGATTCCTTCTTTGCATCCCGTATTCTTCATATACACTCCATCGATTATCACTGTTCCTCCAATCCTCACTCGACACAACCGTGACAGGAGGAGATGAAAAATTTTGTTTTTGGGTAGTGGGTGGGGAGCTCTGCCACTTAACTGGCAGTTATGAGCCCAGAGGCAGAGGAGAGTCGGTCTTTGTCATACTCTGATTAGAGTAAATACAATATGAATAAACAACAACAACAACAGAACTGCGCTGTGTTAGTCATTGCTGGACGCTGAATGAAATGGAATGGACATACACAATTGCTTTTAACACGAGGTCACAATACGCCACTTACTCCCGTCTTGTACGCCACACTCCACTCCTTGTCCTTTGTTTTGTTTTGTTTTATTCATACTGTATTCACTCTAACTAGAGTATGACAGAGCCTAAAAAGACACCTCCGCCTCCGGGCAAGCCGGTTAGATGGCAGAGCTCCCACCCGCTACCCTTCGTCCCCACTGCTTGTCCTTTTCGGTGCGGACAATCAGAATAGATCTCATAAAGAGATTTTGCAAATTCAGCTCCGGCAAAATAGTTCCATCCCCTAGGCGTAGCTAGATCATGTTCCTTTCCTCCCAAGACCTTTTTTTCCCAAGCCGTACCAGCATCGCCACATGTTGCTCATCTGTTTGAAGCCTTCCCTGGCGTACACAGCGAAATTCAAGACCGTCTGACAATCCATGAAATGGTAAAAAGTGTAGTAACGCTCACTGTGTGTCGCTTCAACAGCGCATATTTCAGGTAAAGAATGTCGTTTCCTGACTCTGGGGAAAGACATTGCATCATTCTGGTCCATATTGTGACCTTATGTCAAACGTTCTCGAAGACGGAACACTGTACCAAAACCATGGCTCGTGACTGCGCCGCGGGTCCTTATGTATTAGTGACGGTGAAACTACTATCCGGTTCGAGCCAGTTATATCACGGACGAAGAACCCCGAATTCCGAGCTTGCCTCCGAATTGGTATCGTCCGCGTCCATTCGAAGTCGTCGTCCTCTCCGTGGGTTCCCGTGGCAGCTTACGCACGTTATTCCGGTGCCTTAACACCAAGTAAATGCGGATGATGAGGATGATTTTCTGTCCTTCCTTCCCTCATCTTGCTGATTGCTCAAGCGATTGGTATGCTCGAAGTTTCTCCAGGAACGCTTCATATTTACCAACTACCACCGCCACTGCCGAGAAAGCGAGTTGCCAGGATTCCAGGATAAATTTTGCAGAGAACCTGTTTCCTGCGGAACTGAGCACCAGTTATCCAACTGTCTTGGATGAAGTGCAGAGTCTTGGGAAAATAAGAGTTTTTGGCTGGCTTATTGTTGAAAGAGATGAGTGAAGAATCAATCAACCTCAAGGGGGACCTACCACAGACAGAAAGTGAGGACGACGAGGTAATGATGCTGATGGGGACCGATGAAGTTTCTGACCGAATGAAAAATACTTGGGCGGTCAAAAAGTATTGACACAATTTGGTGCAGTGTTGTATGCAATTTCCTAGAATTGAGTGTCAACCCTTTTTGATCGCCTACTTAAGTAAATAGGGGGCAAGAGAGGGCGACATGACGGAGAGGACAATCAAGGGGAGGGCTAACCCTAAGATACCACTAGCCGCAAATTTGAGTGTGATTGAATGGCCGAGTAAACAAAACCTAAACGGCGCTCAAACCAGGGCAGGAGGGGGGAGAGGGCGATCCCACTAAAAATCAATATAATAGTGCCAGCCTATTAGAATATCAAGACTTCATCGTCAATAATCATCCAGGTCTCGCGTCCACACCGGCACCTTGTTCTGGGAAACATCAAACACCAAACATCACGGACATCACTACGTACACAAACACCATGGGTGCATATGTTTGATCCATTCATTCACCCCACTATGGTTTGGTTGGTGTTGGTCTGAATTGTACATATCCCCTGCTATATACACCCATACATTCACATTCCCTCCTCATCCTCAAGGCAAGACAAGCAGCAATGACAATTGCCAACCCCTTCCCCCGATCACTTCGCAAACCCACGCGTGGCCTCGACAACAAAGATAAAGGTCTTCACACACAAAGAAGAACAAACAAAAGTGAAAGGAAACAAAGAAAAGAAAAATATCCAGTAGAAGCAAGCAAATTTGCTCGTACTAGTCCTAATAGTAAAGAGAAGAAGCGCAAGATAAAGGTAAGTATATAGGAAAGCAAACACATAGCGCCAGCCCCAATCCATCCAATTCAGTCCAATTCAGTCCAATCCGGTCCATTTCCGGATAATGTACCCCCTCCCCCCAAAATTCAACCTCACTCGTGTGATTAGCCATTCACAGCAGACAGAGCTAAATCAAAGCGCTAAACACTCAAAAAAATGAAGTAGCAAACAAGTAGTTATATAGTTAACCCCGAAATCATGACGAAGCCGCGGCATCAGGATTCGCGGGCTGAGACGAAGCCACATCTTCAGCCTTGTACATATTTGTGGCAAGGACTTTGTTCATAGTGCTGACACCGTTGTTAGTCAAGTGAAGGAGGGGTGTATGTATGCGTAGAGGACGATATGTAACTTACAACATGTGCACCTTGTCTCCAAACACTGGCTTCATGTTGTCATCGCACAGAATATAGCGTCTATCCTGCGGATCTTGTAGACCGTGCAATTTAACGTATGCCCATATCCTTTTGACGACCTCGGGACGTGCCATCTGTGAATCTGTCAGCCAGGAAGAGACACTGATTGAAGGTAGGTGGTGTAGTACTTGGCTCTCGCCAATAAAAGCCGCCAGAGGCTCCGAGAGAATGAGGGGTTTCTACGTAGGAGTTAGATTTTGGAGGAGCCAGGCTATGGATGTGGAATACCATGAAGGCATTGTTGGGATTCGCCTTTCTCTTCTTCTTCACCGGCGCATCTCCATCCTCGCCACCAGACATATCGGAATCCACAGTATCCTTACTCTTCTTCTTGGCCCGCTTCTTTGTGGCCGTCTTCTTGGTGGGCTTGGACTTTGCGGCACCGCGCAAAGGTCGGCCGCCGTTGAGCTGGGCATGGAGTTCGGCAGCTAGTCGCGCATCCTCGTCGACGGAAGATGATTTGCGCTTCTTGTCCGTGAACGGAGAGACCGAGCCGGCGTTGGAATAGGCTGGATCCGGCGATGAGTATGCCTCGTCTTTGACCTCTGCCTTAACAATGGGTTTGACATCGGCAACTTCATCTTCTTCTTCCTGTTGGTCTTCGGCTTCGGCTTTGGCTTCGCATGCAGCAGCTTCGGCAGCAGCCGCTTCGGCTTCGGCGGCTTCTTTCGCGGCGTCGCGTTCTGCTAGAAGGATATCGAAACGGTCGGTAATTACGGTGTCAATGCTTTTCTGAAGACAGTTAGTAATTGCTAGAGCTGGTGGAGACGTGTTTGTTTACCTTGAACGGAGTGAAGTCAATTCCGGTCCTCTCGGAGAGTCCGGTGCGAACCTTCTTGACCGAAATGGTGGAAAGATCGGAGCTTCTGAGGATAGCATCGATAACGGGAGTGAACTATGGCCGCGGCGTGAGCAAGAGCAGGACGTAGGGAGAACGAGATGTCGAGAGTGACAGCTCATGAGCCACAGCTTGAGTAAGTATCTACCTTGACCTTGTCCTCTCCAGAAACTTAATGGACAAACTGAGTTTAGCTGGTGCTCTGGGCCACAGCGGGGAGGGCGGTGAGCTTACGAGTTAGGGACGACATGTCTGCGAAAGTCGTGATAGTACTACGGGGGAGAGCAAGCACGCATTTATCCCGGCGTCGGAATGGCGGATTGCGGGAAGTAGCTGTTGTGGCAGTGGAGGAGGTGGTGAGGATTGCGCGGTGGGGAAGAAGCGAGGCGCGAGCGATATCGAGGAGGTGGTGGAGAAGCAGAGGCGGAGAGGCGGCGGGATGTGTTTTGAATGGGTGGTTGAATGCGTGAGAGCTGAGGTGATGCAGGAGCGGGAGAGGATAGGCATTGTGCTGATGCTGCGTGAGCGGTTAATATGCAGAGCCACGCGCGAAGAACGTCTGGGCGAGGCGGCTAGTGCCGCTAGCGAGCCAGAGTTTTTGATGTGGACGCCTGCGAGTCTCTATGTTGACCTCATCGACAATCACCATGCTACGCTCTTTCACTGCCCGTGCTCCACGCCGTCTCTCACGCTTCCCAGTACCAAATCCTTGTAGAAGATCGCTATCCACCGTCATATCAAGAGTACGTCTGCCGCGTGTGCGAAGAAAAAGACCCCCGGATCTGCGCACTGACCTTACCAGGACCTCGCGGAGCTAGATACCGTTACTACCCTCCCCAATGGCGTCCGTGTCGCTACCGAGGCGTTACCAGGCCACTTCTCTGGGCTGGGTGTCTACATCAACGCTGGTTCGCGATATGAGAATGACCGACTACAAGGTGTCTCCCATCTGGTTGACCGGTTAGCTTTCAAGGTGCCCCTCCGTCCACTTGTGCACCGGCAAGCAAGCTAATACACGGAGTCTGCAGAGTACTTCATCCCGTTCTGCAGACCAGATGCTCGAGACCCTTGAAAGCCTCGGTGGCAATGTTCAGTGCGCCTCTTCTAGAGAAAGCATAATGTACCAAGCGGCAGTGTTCAACAAAGACGTTCCCTCCATGATGGGGATCCTCGCCGAGACAGTCCGCGACCCTCTTATCACCAAAGATGAAGTGGAACAGCAATTGCAGACGGCCGCCTACGAGATAAGCGAGATATGGGCGAAGCCCGAACTCATACTCCCGGAACTCTTACACACTGCTGCATACCAGGGCAACACTTTGGGCAACCCTCTTCTCTGCCCCGAAGAACGGCTGCAAAAGATCGACAAATCCCTCATAGACGAGTACCGATCCATCTTCTACCGTCCCGAACGCATTGTTGTGGCATTTGCAGGGGTAGAACACGAGATAGCGGTTAAGCTGGTGGAACAATACTTTGGCGACATGCCCGCCACTCCAGAAACTACAGGTTCCTCCTCTACCACCCCAGGTATCTTGTCGAAAATTCCTTTCATCAGCTCCGGTCCCTCCAGAAGCCTCACCTCCCTCAACACAACAACACCAGCACACTACACTGGCGGCCTCCTCACCCTTCCTCCCTCCGACGTCCCAACTCATCTCCCGCAATACTGCCACCTCCACGTTGGCTTCGAAGGCCTGCCCATCAGCGACCCTGACATCTACGCACTCGCCACACTGCAAACTCTCCTCGGCGGCGGCGGCTCATTCTCTGCCGGTGGCCCCGGTAAGGGCATGTACTCGCGCCTCTACACAAACGTACTCAACCAATACGGCTGGATCGAATCCGCCGTCGCTTTCAACCATTCGTACACTGACTCAGGACTATTCGGAATCGCGGCGTCCTGCCACCCAGACGCCGGACACGCTCTCGTCAACGTGATCCTCAAAGAACTGCAAAACATATTTGCGACCAACTACCACGGTCTCGGAAAAGAAGAGGTGGAGCGCGCGAAAAACCAGCTCCGCAGCAGCCTCCTAATGAACCTAGAAAGTCGTATGGTTGAGCTCGAGGACCTGGGAAGACAGGTACAAGTGTATGGACGCAAGATCTCAGCGCTGGAAATGAGCCGAGAGATTGGGAAGTTGACGGTGGAAGATCTGAGAAGAGTTGCGGCACGTGTGTTGAAGGGTGATGTGAAAAACCAGGGTAAAGGCGCGGGCGGAGCGACTATGGTTGTACAGGCGAATCAAAGCGCTATCAAGAGTATGGGCAATTTGATGGGTGCTGTGAAGAAGTATAAGCTCGGAAAGTAGATCGGTGGCTGTATATATCCTGAGTGTACGATAGATAGATGAAAAAGTCAACGAAGAACCAATGGATGAGATATATAGACGGTTGGAATATCATCCCCTCAGGTGATACTATGTAGAGTACAAGTAGTAATACATTCTCAACCAACTATGATCCCCCCATCTAAGTACTAACTATAAACACATCAACTTAAGATCACAGCCGAGAACTGGGTCTGAACTCCTGGATTCTTGACGATTTGGCGCACAAGCATTATGCCCACTGTTGGAATGACCGGAGCCCCTCCACCAAGGGCAAGGATGGCTTGCATGCAGAATTATTACACGTCCAAAAGCCTGGTGCTCAGTGGATGGCATTCCCTTGCGAGGGCAGGTTTGGGGCATGATGTGAGGGGCAGGTTTGGGACACGATACGAGGGGTAGGTTTTGCTTATTCGGTGGAGACAGACACGCGGCGCGTCTGGAGGTGCATTTCCCCTCCTGTCGACGCAGTCTCACATCTTCCAATTCGTGTCGGGATTTCTAGGTGATCGCATGTGAAATCATACAACCTCACTCGAACAATTTCAAGACAGGTTTTGGTGATATTATTGCTTAAACCCAACTTTTGTACATTACGCCAGCCATTACTCTTCCATTTCCTCGTCTTCCTCTTCCTCTTCCTCTTCCTCTTCCTCTTCCTCTTCATCATCACCCTCACTATCCCGTTCATGCAATTCATCGAGCTCCTCATCATCCCACATTTCCTCGTCATCGTCATCACTCTCTTCCACAGCCTCTCCTCTGGCCTTCCTTTCCTTCTTCTCCTTCTTCTTCGCCTCCTTCGCCTGTTTTTTGGTTTGAACATTTAGCTGCTGCGCCTTCTTCCGGTTTGCCTTCTCTGCCTGCTTCTTTGCGTGCCGCTGCTCAAGTTCCTGTATCTCCGCCTTCGTCTTCTTCTCGTACGCATGCCACATTATCTTCCCATCTCCTAGTCCTTCTTCAATCTTTACCATCTCCAGCGTCATACGAGGCCCCAGTTCCGTGAGATGAATACTTCTTTTTTCGGGACCCAGCCGTTTCCGCTTTATACCTCGAACATTTGGGTTGAGAACCTCCACCTGCGCATCCTCCTCCACTTCAGACTCAGACGTATAACCGCCAGCTGCAGCAGTAGGATCAAGCATGTAATCGGCAATATCCTCCAGCTTCCCCAGATTCGGTAGACCGCCCTTTTTCCTGAGTTTCAAAGGGTCAGAACCTTTATAAACCCGTTTTTCTGCCGCATTGAGCCGTCGGATCGGCCGCGAGACTCCCACCCTCTTAGTGCCAATCGCGTAGTGCCGCACGTCAATGACGTACTCAGACGAGCCCTCCTCGACCGGGTGGCGGTTCAACAGTAATACACGGCGAATCGACGAGATGGGTGTGCGTTGTGCGGAAATCGCCGGGAACATGCTTTGGAACATGCTAATGAGGAGGGCATCCTGTGGCGGGGACCGGCCGGGGGTTCCGTCAGGGTTTGCGGGGACAGGAGTCGCAAAGTTGTTCATGACCAGTAGTGGGGGGGTTATAAATTCCTTTCCCGGCGACTTTGGGTTGCGAAGAGCTTTACGGACGTCTTTGCAGAGGGAGTACTCGTTGATGCGGAAATGGAGGGTGGGCCCGCGTGGGCAGCGCGCAATTCGGAGATTGGTTGAGCCTGTATCGGAGCGCGAGAAGAGGAGGAGTTGTGTTACGCCTAAAGGCCCTGCCATCGTTACGTAGTCTTTTAGACGGTTGGATTTGCGTTCCCGCAACCGGCTGGCGGTGTGCGGTTCCATCATGGTGCGGACGTCGCGGACGAGTGAGGATACGGAGGGACCAATCTCAGAGGCGCCAATACGGATCACCATTGTCTTCGGGATTTGAGAGGCGGAGGCATTGAGAGGTTGGGAGACACCAGTCGTGGACTGTTTCGCGGGGAGCTTGGTGGTGTTAGGATCTGGGAGATGTGTGCGCTTTTTTGTTCTTCGGCGGGCCTAGTGGAGAGTTAGCCAATTACTGCGCATGGAAATAGTGGGAGTGCGGGAGGGAAGAATACCATTTTGTGGATAGGGAGGGAGGGAGGAAGGAGATATTGAAGTTGCGGCTCTCTGAAAATTTGGGGAATCGCAGTGCACGGACCAGATGCCAAGGAACAGGGGATGCATGCTCATATATTCGCTAGTGTGATGGGAGATGCGCAGCCCTGGTCTGTCGTCAGTTGTGTCCCGCTGCACCTGCTTGCTAACACAATTACACTCCGTATCTACCACCATCCATCTCCTCCATCTAACAGCTTTCCGCCTCCATCAACCACTCGCCGAATCTCACCCGTCGGTCCTGCAGCATCTCCTCTCCCCACAAATACCGACATATACCTCACCTCTACGACTAAAGATGGCATCCCTTGAAGATCTCGATGATCTCGAGCAAGAGCAACAGGAGCGAAAGAAAGATGAAGATAAGAAGAAGAAGGAGGAAGGTGGAGATGGTAGCAAGATGGATGTCGATGAAGAACCCAAGAAGGACGAAGACGAGATCGACCCTGATGTCCTGAACGCTGCTACCACCGACATCATCAATCGCAGACGGTTACTGGAGAACGATCTACGAGTTATGCGGCAAGAGTTCCAGCGTCTGACGCACGAAAAGTCGAGCATGAAAGATAAGATAAAAGATAACTTTGAGAAGATTGAAAACAATCGGTCTGTTTCTCTCTCCTAGCTATCTATCTAGATTAAAGCTAATGGTCTGTGTATCCGGTCTATAGACAGCTGCCCTACCTTGTTGCCAACGTTGTCGAGCTGTTAGATTTGGATCCCACTGCCGAGGAGGCCGAAGACGGTGCTAATGTTGACCTGGACGCTACTCGATCCGGAAAGTCGGCGGTCATCAAAACTTCAACTAGACAGACAATTTTCCTTCCCTTGATCGGTCTTGTCGATGCCGACAAGCTCAAGCCCTCGGATCTGATCGGTGTGAACAAGGACAGTTACCTCGTGCTGGATACGCTACCGGCGGAGTACGACTCTCGCGTCAAGGCTATGGAGGTAGACGAGAAGCCAACAGAAACGTATGCGGATATTGGTGGGCTGGATAAACAGATTGAGGAGCTTGTGGAGGCTGTAGTCATGCCTATGAAGCAAGCGGAGATGTTTAAGAAGATTGGAATCAAAGCTCCCAAGGGTATGTCCACATAATTATTGTTTGGAAAACAGAGGCTGACTATTTGAAGGTGCATTGATGTACGGACCTCCCGGAACCGGAAAAACTCTGCTTGCCCGTGCTTGTGCTGCACAGACGAAAGCTACCTTTTTGAAGCTTGCTGGACCACAGCTCGTCCAGATGTTCATTGGTGACGGTGCCAAGCTTGTCAGAGATGCATTTGCTCTTGCTAAGGAGAAGGCACCCACAATCATCTTCATTGACGAGTTGGATGCGGTTGGAACCAAGCGTTTCGATTCGGAAAAGTCCGGAGACCGTGAAGTGCAGCGGACAATGTTGGAGCTTCTCAACCAGCTCGACGGTTTCTCGTCAGATGACCGTGTTAAGGTTCTAGCGGCAACAAACAGAGTTGACGTTCTCGACCCCGCGTTGCTGCGGAGCGGCCGGTTGGATAGAAAGATCGAGTTCCCACTGCCAAACGAGGATGCTCGTGCGGGTATCTTGAGGATCCACAGCCGAAAGATGACAATAGAGGAGGACGTCAACTGGATGGAGTTGGCACGGAGCACAGACGAATTTGGAGGTGCACAGCTGAAGGCGGTGTGTGTGGAGGCGGGTATGATTGCGCTGAGGAGCGGAAAGACGAAGGTGGGACATGAGCACTATGTGGATGCTATCGCGGAAGTGCAGGCTAAGAAGAAGGATACGGTATGTTGCAAGCCCCTGGTACCATGTGAGAGATGTAGACTAATTTATGTGATTGTAGGTCAACTTCTATGCCTAAAATGTCTTGTAGAGTTGCATCCGCGGAGAATTAATAATAGGCTGTTTCACGGGTTTTTGCTTTGGTGTGAGCGGTCGCTGTGATTATAACTGTAACATCTACTTTCTAGAGAATCGTGATATACAATCCGAACTGTGCAGCTCTCACTGATGGTGGACCCGACCAGAGTTACACGGTCCTGCAGGCGTGTTCCTGTTCGCAGTATCTAACCTGTTCGGTTTTCGAGAGATCTAAGTTCGAGCACAGCTTGCTATTATACCCCCCGTGAAAATATATGGAAGCACAAGCCATCATTCAGAGCATGTGATGAGGTTGCCTCACCGCCCCGCAACCGCCAATTTCCTCCACATCTCTACGATCCACAGCAATGTCTACGCTTTCCACTTTCCCTCTCGAAGTCAGAACCCGCCCCTCTCCATAAACGCATACTAACCTCGATTCATGTACAGCTCTTGAAGCTCATCGCCACTCTCCTCCCTTCCATCAAGGACGTGCTCAGTTTCGCCTCCATTTCCCGATGCTTCCATGCTGCAGTGCACAGCGATCAGCAAGTTTTCCGCTCGCACTTTCTACGTATCTACGAGCCCCCGCGGGGGAAACAGAGCGGCTATGACTACAAAACTGCATTCAAGCGACGCCATCAGCCAGGCGACGAGGAGGTTCTCGACATGATCCTTGGTACGTCTACAGATTAAAACACAGCGCACAAGCTGATCTTAATATCTAGACGCACGCCCCACCCGTTTTGGCCTACTCTCCCCCGTCATCTCCAGAAACCTGGAGCTCATCCACCGCCGCAATCTCGAGCTCCCCCCACCCCTCCAAATCCTTCTCTACCCCCTCCGCTTCATTCCCCCAAAGCTACCGATAATCAATGATAATCGCCTGGCAAAGCTACAGAACATCGCCTATCACCCAAACGTGCTAAGGAAATTCTGCCCGCCGACGTATGACGCCCCGCTAATGGAGATCGCGGAGTTGTTTCAACACCAACTTGACACTCGCCGGCATGGCGCGTTTTATCAAGCCAACTTTATGCACAGGTATGAGTTCCCTAGCTTCTGGAGCGGGAAGACGTTACCCGAACATGCAGGGGCGGAGATTCCCGCACGGTGGTTCGGAGCATACTGTGTGTACACTCTTCACCTCCCCTCCCAAATTCCTGCTAATGTAAGTAGTGTACATACCCTTCGCAGTACATATCATTGGGGAGGAACCTTTCGTGTTGTCTGAAGAGACCGGCGATGACTACTTATCAGAGATCCTACTGACCTCGCCTGAAAAATTTGAGGGACGAGGGAAGGATTTTAATGCGTTTACACTGAAGGAGGGGAATATCACCACACAGGGAGTAGCAGGACCAAATGTGACGGGGCTAGAGGGGGAGTGGAAGTGGGTGAGCTTTTTGAAGGATTATGGGAGTTATCAGTGGAGGTACGATGGTGTTATGTTTCCGGGGAATACTATCGTGTTGGGGGTATGGAGGTCTCCGGAGGTCGAACCGGACATGGCGGTTGGGAGTAGGTACGGCATATTTATGCTGTGGGCGGTGCCGGAGGGCGGACTGGGATTAGGGTGGCGTGATAATAGGTTGAGTTTGAGGGGATAAGATGAGCTGCAGCATGAAGTTAGATGTGGTGAAGAAAGAATAATTTTCAGGAAGAAGTCCGAGTGATGATCTTCCGGATATATTCACCAAACCGCACTCGAACTGACCGTATCTTAAAACCCCAAGCCCTAACTCGCTTCAGACTCACGCTAAAGTTTCGAGCCTCAAGCCGTGCAAGAGAAGTTCGGGAACACCAACCCCACCATCACGAAATTCCACTCACATAATCTAATATCATTATGGTATGTCTCCACCACCTCCGTGGAAGCATGCAATCGACGAAGTAGCTAATGATACGTCTATAGTCGAATCCAACACAGATCTTTGGCGACGAAGTACAGGAAGAGCGTGGGGAGAATGCTAGTGCGTACTAAGTAATTCACTGAGTAGATGGAAAGCTGACAAGAGTGCAGGATTATCGGCGTTTGTGGGAGCAATAGCAGTGGGGGATTTAGTTAAGACGACGCTGGGTCCCAAAGGGATGGATAAGATCTTGCAGTCTGCGTATGCCCCTCCACCGTGCTTTCTGTTATCATCCATCTCTGCATCCATTGCTAACTTCCAACCTTTACTGTTACAGGTCAACTGGCGAGATCATGGTTACCAACGATGGCGCCACTATCCTCAAATCGATAGCGCTCGACAACGCTGCCGCAAAAGTCCTTGTCAACATTTCAAAAGTCCAAGACGACGAAGTCGGCGATGGTACCACCTCCGTCACCGTGCTATCTGCCGAGCTCCTCCGCGAAGCAGAGCGTCTCGTCGACCAAAAGATCCATCCACAGACCATCATCGATGGCTATCGCATCGCCTCCGCTGCCGCACTGGAAGCTCTCAAGAAGGCCGCAGTTAACCATGCCGACGACCCCGCTGCGTTTCGACAAGACCTGATCAGCATTGCGAGAACAACGTTGAGTTCGAAGGTTCTCAGTCAGGATAAGAAGCATTTTGCGGAGCTGGCGGTCGATGCTGTGCTCAGACTTAAGGGAAGCACAAATCTTAATAACATCCAAATCATCAAGAAGGCCGGTGGAAAGTTGGTGGATTCATATCTCGACGAGGGTTTCATTCTAGACAAACGGATTGGACTCAACCAGCCAAAGCGGTTGGAGAAGGCGAAGATCTTGGTGGCAAATACTGGTAAGTATTTCTTCCGTTTGTAGGATTGGTGCGGTTGCTGACGGTGTTTCTCTGCAGCTATGGACACGGACAAAATCAAGATCTTCGGCGCACGTGTAAAAGTCGACTCGACCGGAAAGCTGGCTGAGCTCGAAAAGGCCGAACGGGAAAAGATGAAGGCCAAGGTCGAAAAGATTAAAGCACATGGCATCAACTGCTTCGTCAACCGTCAGCTCATCTACAACTGGCCAGAACAGCTCTTTGCCGACGCAGGAATCGTCTCGATCGAACACGCCGACTTTGACGGTATCGAGCGTCTCGCCCTCGTCACCGGTGGAGAAATCGCCTCCACCTTCGACCACCCCGAGACCGTAAAACTCGGCCAGTGCGACCTGATCGAAGAGGTCATCATCGGCGAAGACACACTCATCAAGTTCTCCGGAGTGGCCGCAGGAGAAGCTTGTACCATCGTGATTCGCGGCGCCACCGAACAGCTTCTCGACGAGGCGGATCGTTCAATCCACGACGCCCTCTCAGTACTCTCGCAAACCGTCGTTGAAACGCGCACCGTCCTTGGTGGTGGTTGCTCCGAAATGCTCATGTCTAAAGCGGTCGAGAACGCAGCACACAACACACCCGGAAAGAAGGCACTCGCTATCGAAGCGTTCGGCCGCGCGCTGCGACAACTCCCCACCATCCTTGCCGACAATGCCGGCTTTGATTCTAGCGATTTGGTTGCCAAGCTGAGAGCAGCACATCACAGCGGGATGAACAGCTCTGGATTGGACCTTTATACCCCCGGTGGACGCATTGCGGATATGAGGGATCTGGGTGTCATCGAGAGTTACAAACTCAAGAGGGCTGTGGTTTCTTCGGCTAGTGAGGCGGCAGAGATGTTGTTGAGGGTTGATAGTATCGTCAGGAGTAAGCCAAGGCCTCGGACAAGGCATTAGGTGGGGCAACAGGAGATAGATTTTTAAAAACGAATGGAACTATGATGATTGTGCGATACTACTCGTAGACCACTGCATGAGGCTGTCAAAGATGATTCATGCTTCCCTTTGTTCAAAGTGTGCTATGGACCATTAAGCTAGCTCTTGAAACACAAAAGATGTCAACTGCGTCTTGAGAACTGGGCTCCCATAGTTATGTACTACCAGAGCTATATATACTGCCGGACAATTATCATTGAACTGAAACATGCTTATGCAGAAACAGACTATTAACACCGCTCTATGTAATGCATGTATATGATAAAAGCAATTGAGACAAAAGAAAAAGAAACCCTGTGCACCATCAATGTTACTCCATTCTCTTCAAAATAGTCTTCCTGGAAGAAAAAAAAAATGCATATGCACATCCCCCCCCCTAATCCGGTCAAATCAAACCTTCTAAGAAACCCAATCAAAAGCCAATCCTAACATCTCAGCGGCAACAACTGCTGCGGGTACGTGAGCTGTCTACAGAGCGGACACTCTGGCTTACTCCTACACCACTCGCTGATACAACTCCAGCAAAACACATGACCGCACGCAGTTGCGGAGGGATCCTTCATATACTCTAGACAAAGCGTACACTTCCTGACAGCACCCTTTATAAACCTCATCACCTTTTCATCCGCCAAATCTATCACCTTCGGGCTCTCTTTCCCCGTCAGCTCATCATGCCTCGGATTCTTCTCTCCTCCTCCAAGCACCGAAACATCCGCCTTCTCCGGCAACACAGCAACACTATTACTCCACCTATTCTTCACGTGGAAATACGCCTGCGCCGCCAGCTGCGTAAGCAACAACACCCCAAGAACCTCGTACCCCTGCCGCTGCTCGTGTGGCTTCAACCGCCTCGTAAACACATACCGCAGCCCCCACAGCCGCTTCGAGAGATGGTAGTAGCTACCCCAGAAGTAGAACACACCGAGGTGCACAGCAAGAAGTATATCTGGACTCGTCAACGCGTCCAAATGCTCCAACAAATACTTCTTCACCGAATCCAGCTGTTTCCCCGGCTGCGACGATAGGTAAGAGCGCAAGCGAGCGCGCAGACGGGGGAGGGATTTAGCGAGGATGTAGGGGGCGAAGGCGGAGGTTAGGATCCATCCCGCCCGGGTTTTGAATGATGGCTTTGTGATGCCGTCGCGATTGACGGGGATGATCTCGCAGTATTCTTCGCCGAGGGTGCGGGCGTCGCGGAGGGTTGTGAGGCCGTGGTATAGGAGTTCTGCGGTGACTTTGGCTTCTAGGTGGTGTTGGTGGAGGATTCGCGCGCCGTAGATGTTGCGGAGGATTGTTTGGAGCTTTTCGAGGAGGAGGCCTTGGTAGTATGTGTCTTTTTGGTTTGCGCGGACTAGGAGAGGGAGTTAGTGGGGGAAGGGAGGGAGAAGATCAGGGGACAAACTGATGTCGGGAGCTGCTGCGAGAGGGAATTTGTAGGATTCTAAATCTGACGATATATCATCTGTTGTGAAGGGTGTTGTGATTTCGGTTGTTGGCGACGAGGCCGATGTTATGGTGGCCATTGTTGTGGTTATGGGGAGAGTATTGAATCGTGGATTGAAGTTAAAGGCTCGACTATTGTCACATGTGCTGTGCGACGTCAATGCCGCTTAGGCAGCTCGGCTTTGGCTGCAGGACAGCTCTCTTATCATCGGATTCTGTCAGATGCTGCGCAACGCGTTGCCTTTCAGTCGGATCAGGAATTGCCAGTTTCTTTTTCTCTGGTTACATTCGCGGAGTTGTTTAGATTATCACTTGGTGGTTGAATATTGAAGGTTGGTCCGCATCTGAACCTAGAGCTCCAACACCAAGTCCTCATTTCCATCGTCAACGAAGCTGTACGGATTTTATAAAGATGGCAATAGAAAGAGCTGTCCCCAAACGGTACGGAAACAAGGTGCATGCATCACGTTTCAAGTTGATCTGCAGCTGCAGCAATTAGGGGATATAAATTAACGCCAAACCCTTTCATAAAAATCAAGGTAAAGATATAAAATACAGACAAACAGACAGTTAGACCGAAGTACCAGAAGAACCATCACCGTGTACAATAAACAAAGCAAGCAAGCAAAAATGCCTGAAAGCAGACTAAAAACCCTGGTCATACAGAATATCGCACCGTTATGTGCTATTTCAATGCTTTCTTTTAATCGTGTATTGTGCTACAGCCAAAATTCACACCACACTTGCGCCGTTCTGAGAAATTCTATTCGAACTCAGGCATGGTCATAAAGAACTCCTCCTCGTCTTCAATCAGCGGGCTCGGAAGCTCCACTACAACGTCATCTTCATCATCCTCGGGGATAAGGATTAACGACATCGCCGCGTCTGCTTCCTCATCCTCGCGCTGGATGCGCTCGATTGCGTCAAGAGCTGACTCAAACTTTGCCTTTGAAACTGTCTTCTTGACGTTATCACGGACCTCCCGGCCGGCAGTGTAGCCGACTGTGCTTTTCGTCACCACAGCAGAGGGGACGCTGCCTGATCTGGAGTGTGATCTGGAGAAGGAGAGTGGCCTTTTAGAAGTTTCCACAGTTGTAGAACCAGATCTAGAGTGACGGGCGAGTTTGGACTCTGGACGGGTATTGGATGCGGATGAGGTTGGGCGCTGAGAGAGTGCTTCGGCTGCCTTCCGAGAGTCAAGAGTGCTGGCCGCTCTGCGCTGAGATGAAGATGTGGGGCGGGTAATGGAAGCTGAGGAGGATGTGGGGCGAGTAACGGAGGCAGCGGAGGTTGGGCGAGAGTTTGGGCGAGAGGGGGCAGGACGAGCATTCGAAGGTTGGCGGGAACGAGAGGTGGATCTCTTGACCTCGCTCGCTTTCTTTCCTTCTGTACGTCTTGTCTTTGTATCCCGTGCTGGAACACTGACCTTGGTTATGGTTGCTTTCGGCTTTCTAATGCCCTTGGCGATGCAGATTGCCTCTTCTGATTCAGCATCAAGTTCCGCTTCAAGCATACGAAGATTCTCTTCCATGCGCCGTTGAAGCTCGCTCTTTCCATCTTCGTCCACGTCGGCGAGGTATGTGCGGAAACAGCCTTTCATGTAGTTCTTCTTCATCCATTCATAGTCTGGCTCTTTTTCGATGCCCTCCGGAACGAAAGGAAGCTCTAAATTTCGGTATCAATACAGTCCGCTATTTGATAGCAAGTAAGGCCTACCAGGAGGCACGGGAGCCATATACTCAATTTCCGGTACTTCATCAGTCTCGTGCACGGCCACTTCCGCCTGTTCCGAGATTACAAGCTGAGTGCGCTGTGGCTTTACAGCATTGTCTTGCTTCTTCTCGACCTTTCCCTGTTGAACTGATGGTGCCAGACCACGTGCCTTAACATTTGTAGTCTTTCCCGCGAGCGCCTGTCTTCGTGGGCCTGATATAAGATGCGTTAGAGCAGCTAACCACAGAGTTTATACATTGATGTCCTCACCAGCTGGGGTAGTAAATTGAGACGGATCTCTGCCCACAAACAAGGTCTTTTTGCCAGTCTTTGGGAGAGCAGTAGTGTTCTCATCGTTTAGAGGGATTTTGAATGGCGTCTTGGTTGCCATCTTCCCTGGAGCCGGAGTCTTGGGATGGGCTTTGCCGGCCTGGGGGGCGTGGAGAACAAAATTCTCCTTAATTGCAAGCATAACAGCGGTAGGGTCGTGTGTCGTCGTGGGGAGGATTGTTCTGAAGGCACGACGTGGGAGGGTTTAGACAGTGGTGTGAGTTGACGCGAGACGGGCGTGGTAAAGGACAAAACAAAGGGTGGTTGACGGGGCAACTCACAGTTCACATGCTAGACCGTTGCCAGCCAAGTTTCGCCCCGCCTGTCCTGATAGGGTAGCGCTAGCCTCATATTACTGAGGGGTCCATGCGCTGGACGCACCCCACTTTGGTGCCCAAGCCAACAATCGAGTTGGTCTCCCTTTCTTCTTTCCACTCGACCTTCCATCCCTTCACAATATCACGTCCTCATCCCAAACACCATCATACGAATCCCTTCCATCAATCGAATAATCCACACAAAACATAAGCAACTATGGATAAGCTTAAGGAGGTTTGTTGTCCCTCACACCCCCCCGCTGCTCATTCTATAATATCGCAATCAATATCCCCTACTGGCATCATGATAGCTAACGCATCCGTTTCGCGTCGTGCAGAAAATGAACACGCTCCGCATGGAGACCGAGGAGGCACAAAACATAAATGAGGAGCTTAAAGCCCGCATAAAGGTCCTGGAACAGGAAAACCTCACTAAAGAGCAAGAAATCAGCTCCCTCACCCACCGCAATACCCTCCTCGACGAAGAGGTCGAAAAGCTCGAAAAGGCTCTCGCCGAGGCTAAGAACGCTGCTGACAGCGGAGCCAATCACAGCCAGGAGCTTGATGGTTTGCAGAGGAAGCTACAGTTGCTCGAAGATGAGGCCGAGGAGGCCGACAAGAATCTCAGAGAGACAAATGAGAAGTGAGCCCCTGATATTGGCTATTGAACGCGTGTCCGTTCTTTCTGCCACCTATGGAACATGACGACTAATCTTGCTCGTCGTCATATATAGGCTTCGTCTTACCGATGTCAAGGCCGAACACTACGAACGCAAGGTTGCAACCGTCGAGTCGGAACGTGACATGTGGGAGAAGAAGTACGAAGAGTGCCATGAGAAGTACAAGGCAGCCCAGGAGGAGCTCGATAAGATCGCTCAGCAGCTCAACGACCTCTAAACGGCGTTTGCTCGTTTCCTCGTTTTCTAGCATCTTTATCCTAGTTCTCGTTCCATGATTGGCTTTGAGCACGGAAGGTCTGTATGTTTCTGGGGTTTCGAGTAGAAGGTCGTGGAAGGGAAGGTGGAAAACAGTTGAGACGGGCTGGGGGGAAGTTGCGGTTATAGCGATACCTTTTGTCTGGAGAAGGGCTGCGTCTTTGAGCGCTTCTTGATCTTTTAATGGATGGACTGTTTCTTCTGTGATTTGGAACTCAGGTTAACTCCCAGCCTATGCCTCTAGTAGTAGTAGTAGCATATTCGCCGTTATTTCCATAACAAGGTTACACTCTTTGTTTTCACAAGTCGCATACTTTATTTTGAATGAAGGTTATCACGTGCACAACCCCATGGGGTGGCTCGACCCCGCCGCCACGCAGTAGCCTCGTCATAACTCGACCACACTACTCACTTGAGTACAGACTCCCTTAATTTTAACGACTCAATTCAAAACCCAACTGCTCTATTTCATTAGATCTATTAACACCCACAAGTCTGTTTCTACGTCTCAAACGCACCTCTAACTGCGACCAACAACGCACATACAAAAAAGTCTCAGCTCCATTCAACGACCAGCTGTAACCACCCGCCCCTCGAGTCAAATAACTCATAAAACATCCTCCTCCGCCTGCCCATCCTCACACCACCACACAGATGGCAACAAAACGCAGAATCATGAAAGAGCTCGACGATATGTCGAAAGACGAGCTCTCGGAAATGAACGCAGAGCTGATCAACAGCAACAACATAATGCACCTACGAGGCTGGTTCCCGGGTCCTCCGGACACACCATATGCCGGTGGTACTTTCAATGTCGACATTCAACTCCCCGATAACTACCCCTTCGTCCCACCGAAAATGAAGTTTGAGACCCGAGTGTGGCATCCGAATATCTCTTCGCAGACTGTACCCACCCACTCCTCATTCCCCCCGCCTCCTCATCATCCATTACTAACGATGTGTAGGGCGCCATCTGCCTCGACACGCTCTCTCAGAAGTGGTCCCCGGTATTTACGATCAAGACAGCATTGCTCTCACTTCAATCCCTCCTTGCTGCGCCAGAGCCTAGCGATCCTCAAGACGCAGAGGTAGCACGGATGATGCTCGACGATCCCGCCAAATTCGATGCTAAGGCGAGGGAGTGGGCAAAGCGATATGCGGGCGTCGGAGGAGACACGGATATCAGCGAGGCAGAAAAGCGGCGGCGCGAGTTAGATGGGTTCGCGGAGGAGCTGGTGGCTGGGTTTACAAATATGGGGTTTGAGACGAGGGCTGTGGTGGCTGCGCTCAGGAATGTCAGCGTTAAACGGGGAACGACATCTTTGGGAGAGGAACAGGCGGCGAGGGTCGTGGAGAAGCTTGTTGGTGGGCTTTGAGTAGGTTCATATGACGGGAGAGAGGTTTTATTACCTGCAGTCCTAATTTAATCGAAGGAACCTGGGTGAAGTCTCGGTGGCATTATGATGACCTGGTAGATTTTGATGCGTCTTGTTTTGATTTTGCTCTGTGAATGTAATAAATGTCAAATATAAGCCACCCAATTGGAACAAAACCGACGTTGTGCAGTATATATGCTAGTACATACAAAGCGCTTGGGCAACTCAGAAACGCTAAAACTAAAGCTCTTAGAAAAACTCCAATGAGTGACACATTATGCCCGAGAAACACGTGACCATACCTACATCATCACGGATTAAGCTCCAACTTCAACTCCAACCACCAACCACCACCGCCACCACCACAATGCGACCACTCCTCCTAAGCATATTCGCGCTCACAGCGCTCACCTCCGCCTTCTCCGACACCTCCCCATACTTCCTAATCTCCTCTAGCTCCTCGTAATACCCCATCCCCCCTCCTCCCTTCCCCATCCTAACTAACCTCTCTCACAAATAGCATCCCCCCCTCCGCGCGCATTCACAACATCCTCTCAACAACGTCCTTCATTTCCATCGCCAGTGCCGAAATCAAAAAATGCGAGTCGGACGCCTACATCCTCGTCTCCCAGCCGGGACTACACATTGAAGACCTTACAGCGACGAAACACGCGGGCGTACATATCAAAGACCTTCTCACGTCTGTTGATGCTGATAGAAGATTAATCGCCGAGAATGTATTTGTGACGGGTGGAAACGAAGGGGATATGGGTGCGGTTGTGGAGAAGCTGCAGGGTGTGGCGGAGAGGGTGTGTAATGCGAGAGTTAAGGGTGTAGATGCGAAAAGTACCTCCCCCCCTTCCTACCTCTGAGACAAAGGGTTTGTGGCTGATGAGGTGGGATATAGCGGGGAGTTTGGAGATGGTTATGGATGAGGGGAAGAAACCGAAGGTTATTCGTGTGGATTTTGATGCGTTGAGTGGGGATAAGGAGGAGAGGAAGAAGATGGTTGAGGTTCATGATGCGTTTTTGCATTCGGTTTTGGAGATGGTAGGGGCGGGAAGGTATACATTTGTTTTTGCGTCTTCCCCGATTGGGGCTGTGGAGGTGAAGAAGGTGGTTGTGAAGAAGCCGCAGTTGGAGTTGAGGAGTGTTGAGGTGAGGGAGGATGTGGGGGTTAAGAATCAGACGACGATTGGTGGAGGTCTGTTTCACCGGTATCAGTTCTTTACTCCAGGGATCTTTATGGGGTATTTGGCGTTCTTCCTCTTGATCTCGATTCTGTAAGTGCTTCTTGTGAGTGAGTTAAGGGATTGGAGCTAATTTCTGGGTGATAGATATGTGGGGCTTTCGGCGGTCAGCAGTATCCAGGTTTCTTATGGGTCGTTTGATAAAGAGATGGGACCGGCGGTGCAAAAGAAGCAGCAGTAGAAGGGATGGTTGTGAGGGAGGACGGTTATTTATAATGGGTGGATGGTTTTGCATTTCGCTTTTTTTCCTTTCCCAGACAAGCTGTTGTACAATACAATTCGTATTCCCATAGGAAAACGTCGGATCCCATGATATATCTACCTTTCCATGTATTGTTCCTATCCCGCCTTCACAATACTCTCCAGGCTCTCAAACACCTCTCTCCCCACCAGCCCACACTCCCTCACAATCCTCTTAATCACCTTCCTCCCCACACCACCCTCCCCAACACTTCCACTCTCTAGCGTCCTCAACCCCACCAACCGCCCATCATAATCCACCGACACGGCCAACACACAATCAGCAACTGCCATTTCCTCCCTGTTAGGATCAAAAAACACATTCTCCCCCACCGCGGCAACCAACAACGTAATAGCGGGAACATCTCCAACCGCGGCAGAGGCGGCGGGATACAACGGCAACGCCGCATCCCAATCATCAGAAAATAATGGGTCCTCATCAGTAGCTGATATGAGCCGGGGAAGATTTGTGACTCGAAGCGCGAGGTGGACGCCGAGAGAGAGGAGCGTGGATGGGTGCGATATCGGTGGTGTTAGTAGGAGTATCTAAGCATCACATCAGCCCATGCTACTCACAGCGAAGAGGGGGTACACACATCAATATACAACTTCCAATGCCACTTCTCTCCAATCTCTAACCGTCCCGCCAGTTTCTGTCCCAAAATATCACTGACACTACTACTCAAAAACACCGCTAGTGGATCGTCATCGCGGGCTCCTGCAACTTCTACAGACACTTCCACACGCTTTGCTGTAGTAGTTCCATCTTGGATGGACTTCTCAACCTCTGCTTTTACACCGACGATGCACTCGCCGCCGTCTGGCCAGATCACGCGGCTGGATCCATGAGTGGACGGGAGGATGTCGAGTTCGGCGGTGAGAGGGCGGAATTCGGTGGGTTTTCGGGAGTCAGGACGGATAGGCGGGGAGAGGGAGAGGGAGGTGTGGAGGTAGGAGAGTTCGGCGGGGGAGAGGAGGGAGAGTGATGATGTTGCTGTTGTGGTGGTGGGGGCGGGTGCCATGGTGTGTGGAGGTGAAGAAGCAGCGGAGCCGCGCATGCGCAGGGGAAAGAAAGAAAGCCAAAGAGCTAAATTCTATCCCAACGTCAAAGCTTCCCCAATCCGCCCCTGAGCCTGAACACCAAACCCACAAACCACGCCGCTGAAATAACTATGCCGCCGAAACGTCAATCTCTCCGCCCGCCTTCAATGCGGTTGACCGCAACCCCCCTGCCGGGAATGAACAAAACTCGCTCAGTCCTACCAGCTGGTTTTTTATCCCCTTCCTTTATAACTACTGGAAAATACAGCTAGCTAAGTAACTACCTCTATAGAAATCATCGCCTCGATCCTCGACTACCTCCCCGTTCGCGACCTGATGGCCTTTGCCCGCGTCTCCCACCGCCTGCAAGAAATGGTCTACGACGACACGCGGTGGGTAAGAAAACTCCAACTGATGGGAGTCTGGAACGAGGCCGAAGCACGAAAACGTTTCGAAGAAGCAATGCGACGGAAACGAGCCTCTGAAGCCGCAAAACGTTCCGAAGAAGAGCGCAAGTTCGCCGAATCTCGAAAATCAACCCCCGCCGCCACTACAGCGGGGAGAGGAAGTACAATATTTGATATTGCGGAGGAGAGAGAGAAGAAAAATAAAGCCACCGCTGCTGCTGCTGCTGGTGGTGGTGGTGGTGTAGCGGGTATCAATAGAAGAATCGACCTGATGAGTATGTCTGGAGGAATACCTGGAGAGGCTCTACGACCTCCACTCACAAATCGCAAGTCGCTACTCACCGTTATAAAATCGATCCGTAGCATCCGTGGGTTTGCGCGCCAGGAGTATGGGAGGATATATGGTGCGCTTTCGCCGTTATACTTGGATCTTGTCCGTGCGAGAACACATACGGATCCCGTCGTATTCCAAATGTACCGCGACCCCGAAGAGCAGGCGCAGATGTTGGCGCAGCTACGGACGTTCTCGGATAGCGATACGGCACTGGGGTGGGCAGAGCGCACAGACCGGTTAAAGGCTATGATGGGAGTATTTGAGAATGCGGCGTTGCGAGAGTTTGAGGGTGGATATGAGAGTGGGGATATCGACGGAAGAATGAGGAGGTATGCGCATGTGTTGATCACACTGAATGGCGGAGGTCCGTGTATTCAGTTGTTTGTGCAGAAGCATCCAGTGTTGTATGAAAAGGAGGAGTTGGGGAATCCCATGGATTGTTTTGAGTATTTTTATCCGCGATACTTGGGGGGTGCGAATGCTGATGTGTGTAGTAATCCGGAGAAAGGCGCGTTTTCGTTGGAACCTGCAAAGGTGTTTTGGGAGAAACTTGCGAAGGTACTACAAGACCAGGCGGATGTCATTGATAGGGTGTTCCCACCAACCGTCAAAGTCCTTCTCCCGTTCCTGGAACGTGTAGCGGAGGATGTCATCTCGGAGTATGTCACGCCAATCCTCGACGAAACTCACGAGCGCGATTTGGAACAGTACCTCAAGGCGGTAACGGGACTTTTGAAGCAGAGTTTGGACTTTGGCGAATCATTGGAACCTGGGAAGAACTCATCTTCCGAAGACTTTACGCAGGATGTGATTCATGTTCTGACAAGAGTTTTCGACCCACATGTGGATCTATACCTACAAGATGAACTGGACCATGTAAAGAAGAAATTCAACAACGAGGTGGAAACATGGGAGAAACGTATCCAGGAGCAAGACGCAGCTACGGAATCATTTTTTAGGAGCAATATCAACCGCGAAGCCGACAAACGCGATTTCTTATCCACATTCAAAAAGGTCATTCTGGCGCCCGTATCAGTTATCCCCTCGGCATTCACCACCACGAAGCCAACGGAGACGAAAGCTGCAGCTGCCTCGGAAGGGAGTCCTTACGCCGCTGATGGAGACCCAAACAGACTCTCCGCAATGTCAGATGACTTCCAAACCCGAAACAGCTCCCGCCTATCTGTCGCCAGTGGCATCACCAACACCACCACCAGCGGGCGAGCATCACCGGCACCATCAGTCCTCCCAACCACCGAACTCGCCGCAAAAGCCGCTATCATGAACACCCGACTTGAAGGAATCCGGAGTTTATTCAGTCTCGACGTAGCACTAAAACTAGTCCACATGGCAAAAGAAAGTCTCGAGCGTTCCCGGATATTTACCAAAGTTGGTGGCCAAAACGGCGAAGAAGCGTACCTCCCCCTCTCCCCTTCCCCATCACTCTAACTAACCCCCACCAGCCGTGAACAATGCGAATCCATCTTCGTAGCGCTCCTCCAAGTCCTTGGACCACGGCACGTAAAATCCGGCTTCGACAAAGCAATCTCCCACCTCCGCTCCTACGACCCTCGTTCCATCTCCACCCACTCCCCAAACCAGGGGGTCGCACCCCTAGTAACTTTCCTAGAACTCGTCAACATCGGAGACCTAATCGCCCAAATGCTCGAAGTATTCTACGAGACCGAACTCGTCGCCTTAAAACTCACTGACCGCCACGACTTCCTCAACCCAGCAACCAAAGAAAAAAAACGCTTCGAACAAATGCTTGACGAACGTGTAGCCGCAGGCTTAAACGTTGGCCTCGACGTACTAATCGCAGAAGTAGAACATATCTTTGCAACCACACAACAAGTTACCGATTTCAACCCTGGAGCGCTCGAGACGGTAGGTGTAGCGAGTGGGGAAACGCAGCAAACAAGAACACAAACACAAACCCAACAACAACAACATCAAGACGTCGGCCCCTCCCAGACCGCAGTGAGGATAATCTCCCTCGTCGAATCACACACAAAACTCCTCGTTGGATCCACAGACAAGAACGTCCTCGACGTCTTCAACCAAGAAGTAGGAATCCGACTATTCGCTTCTATCTGTAAACACATAAAGCGACAACGCATATCCGTCGACGGTGCAATCCGACTAATCTCGTACCCCCCCCCCTTTCCCCCTTTGTTGTCTTTCTAACGGGAAGAAAAGGGACATGAACCATTATCACGCCTACATCATTACCCTAAAACTCCGTCCATTAGTACCATACTTTTCCGCGCTCCGAGAGTTGGCACAGATATATCTCATTTCCCCTGGACACGCGAAGCAGATGGCGACTGTTATGGCGGATCCGGCAAGGTTTGGCGGGATATTTAGGACGGAGGAGGTTTATGAGTATGCTGCTAGACGAGAGGATTGGTATAGGGTTAAGAAGGATGTGGAGAGGGCTATGTATGGGATTGGGTGTGCGGTTATGTAGGATTTAGGGGGGGGATTGAGTTTTGGATAAAAAGGAACTGAATTATATGGATTTTATTGTTGATGGAGCATTCGGAGGGGGGGATTGTTTGTGAGATATTCTAGGATAGATAGCGGGGACATTGTAATAGTAATTGATGATAAATGACGTAGACAAAGCAATGAAGACCCCCCTCCCCTCAGTGTGTTCGGACGAATGGACGGATGGGAATCATAAAAAAATCTCAATAACTCCAACATGCAATCAACAAAAAAAAAAGGCGGTATTTACTACAAAAAAACAGTCCAGTCAACTCATCATACACCCTTCCCTGCAGTTTTAATTTTTCGTAAACCCATTAAACTGTGTCTCAGTAACCTCTTTACCCATAGCAGCCGTCGAGCTCACACCACCAGTAACCATCTTCAACAACCCATCGACATAGTTTGCACCAGACCATTTCTGGTGCGTCACCACATCAACTCCATTTTCCATCTCTGGCTCCTGCACCAAAGATCCATACGCCTTCATTCCCTGCTTCGCGTATGCCTTGGCAAATGTATCTACGGGTAATTGTTAGCAACGGAATTTAAATACGGAGTACAGAGCACGGTAGGCATACCAGAGATAAGCGCATTAGTGTGTAAACCAGCAAGAGTAATAAACTGCCAGCAGTAACCCAACTTCGCCAGACGGGGGATATAAGTCTCTTGCTCATCCGAAGACATTGCCGCTACAACCAACACCCATCAGCAATCATGCATAATTGGGTTAGGGTTTTCAAAACACCATACTCTTCCAATTAAAGCTAGGACTCAAATTGTATGCCAATTTCTGCTCTGGCCACACGGCATGGACACCCTCCGCGAAATCGATGGCCTGCTGGTAATCCGGCTTCTTGCTCTCCATCCAAACCAAATCTGCGTATGGAGCGAAAGCAACACCTCTCATAATGGCACATGCAGTTCCACCCTGGTATCTATAGTATCCTTCTCTTGTTCGGGGTGAGTCCCAGTCAAAGAATACGTCCTGTCCGAGGTACTTCTTTGCGATCAGGCGGGCTGAGCGGTTGCATTTACCCTTCGCCTCCTCGAGGTACTTGGGAATAAGGCTCTCCTTTGAAGCTGCCTTGAGAGCGGCAGAAACAGCGTCGTCGAAAAGCATAATGTTAGCTTGTGCCATGTACTCGTCCTCAATCTGTTGTAGAGCATCGCCGTTCTTTCTGGCAGCTTCGGCTTCAGCAAGGAGTGGTGCAAGGGGGCGGAGCTCAGGATTGGTTGATCCAAGAATGAAAGGGTGGTCCCGAGTATCAACACTAGTCGTAATGAGGGTTGCGGCCTCGGAGTCTGTTCGTGCAACTGCAATGAGGTCGACACCTATAAATCCAGGGTCAATATTTGTATTACGGAAAAGACTGAACGGACACCACAAACCCATGATATCAGCCTGAGCTCTGATGGCAACAAGTCTATTGATGTGTTCCCCGACAGGCACCAACACCTTTCCAGCCATATGTCCACACTTCTTAGTACCAGGAGCCTGGTCCTCAATGTGAATTCCAGCCGCACCACGCTCAATGAAGAGCTTTGTGAGCTTCAACACAGCTGTGAGACCACCATGACCGGTGTCGGCATCAGCGATGATGGGCCGGAGGTAATCGATATTGGGCTTTGAAGCGCGCTTATCAATAGGAGTGGAGAGACGCTCCTCACGCTGCTTTCTGTCGTGGAAAAGCTGTGCCTTGAAAAGGTGCTCAACTTTGTTTGGGACAGTATCCTGCAAATAAATGTATCAGCCAAGCTGAACTCTGAGATCCTCCAAACGCCACAGTCAACGCCTTCGCCACTACCCACTCCATCACCCCACCCAAGTAATTCATTCACCGTCCTCAATCGAAATCCCCTCTCAAACCAAAACCCCCGCCCCAATGACTCAGCCCCAAGAAAAGAAAAAAGGTAAACAACTCACCATCGGGTAATCCGCCAAATCAGGACTCGGTTCATGTGTGCTACTTGCAGTCGAAGAGCATTGCCAACCAGAAACATACACGGTATCCAAATACTTCGCCATCTGGGTGACCATAACAGGGTCCAAACATCCATAAGTAGCGCTAACTTCCTTCTTTGCGAACCGCTCCTCTAGGTTCTTCCATAGCTTCTTGCTCTGGGCGTTGGATGGGTAATCGATTGGGAGGTTTCCACGCTTCGAGACAATTGTTTCTGCCGTGTATGGCCGCTTTGTTTGCCGCCAGCGGTCGTTGGACCACCATGCTTTTACGGCGGCGACTTCGGCTTGGAATGCTTGCTCTTCGGCTTCGAGAGACATTGTTGTTGGTGTTGATTGATGGAGGGAGCTGTAGCTCTATAAAGGTTCAATTGTGGATAGGAGGGGGGGTATTGATATTGATAATGGACTGCGGGGGGTGAGATATATATGGAGGGATAACTCTTGGGATGAGAGAGGAAGAAGGAGGACGAGGACGAGGAGGATTTGGGCTCACTATATGAGTCAATGTTCGGGACAAGGCTTGTCAGGTTCCCAAGTCCTCTGGGTAGTGGTGGGATTGTCGGCCCATTTCGGCCCAGCGGGAATGGGGCCATAGGGAGGAGGAAAGAGCGAACTTAAGCTTGGGGTATATGAAGCAGGATGAGTGATTGCCGAAGATTATGCGAACAAAAAAACCAAAAAAAAAAGGTTACAGCAAGCCAAGCATATCCTCCTAGAATAATTGTGGGGTGGTCACTTGGTGGGGCAAAAGGCAAAAAAACAAACAGGGACATGTGAAAAACTTCCCCATGAACGATGACGATGATGGTCAAATAACTTTCTTTTTTTTAGTGCAATAGACTAAGGAAAACTCCCTCAAGAAGCGCGCCTCGTTTCAATGGAATTGATCTAGGAGACCGAACCCCGTCTCAGAAGTCATAGTATACTAGAGTCAGCTGTCCGATCTCCCAGTGCGTTCCAGAGTCCAGCAATGATGGTAGTAGTAGTAGCAGTGGACCTTGGGCACATGAACTGCGTCCGTGCGGACACCAGCAACCTCGGCACACGATTGCGTGTCTCACGAGGTTTCAATCGGCGAGGGGATTTCGGAAGGTCATAGTCTTCATGTCAGACTACGACCGTGATGCTGCTGCTTGCAATTGCTCTAAACCAGATATAACGTCTGCAGCTGCTACTTGTAGTAGAGGTCCAAACATGGGTATCTCCAGGTGTTCCTTCTGGCAGAGCCGCAACTCCTTCTTTAGCGCTAGGCACCCCCGGAATAACGTAGTACCGCCCAGGATAGGTAGACTAAGCACGCGACAGTGACAGTTTAAACCGCATTATCGTGGGAGAGTTCAAAGTAATATGTACCTGGTGCCTTATCTTCCACAAGTTCATGATCAATCCCCGAGGAAATATAGTCCTTAGGGGATATACTTTAGTTATGATCATCAGTCATCGATCGAATCATGGATTATGCATAGGGTTCCATACTCTACCATCCAGGTACTCCCACTGGTTACTGTGGTCTGGACGCAGCAGGGTATGTTCGTCCGAGAGTTTTCGGGTAATGTCAGTTAGGATAGCATATCCGGTGCAGAATTTAACCACAAAAAAACCGGTCAGCAGTGTTGACCGCCTAAAAAATAGTTGTCAGCAGTGGGAGCCGTCCGTATAGTATCACGAACGAAGAGCAATTCACTAAGTCAAGTCAAAACTCTCGGATCCTTCACTACTAACCACAGGCAGAGGAAACAAAGAAAACCATGAAAGTAATAATGAGATACGGAAAAACGTTAACCCGGCCCTGTTCCACTCCATATCTGTGCACGTTGAAATAACGAGTTTACTTACCTGATACAGATTGGAGACCAGCCAGGAATGGCAAGATGGGGGATATTATAATTGATTGTTAAAATATATGTAAACTCACGAATCCGGGAGGAGGGAGGAGGGTTAGGGGTTGGAGAAATGTTTAGCTTTGAAGGTTGGAAGGTGAACTGGTGACGAGCGTGGGTTTTAGAGGGTATTTTCTGGGCTAGGCTAACTTGGGGGAGTGGTGAGTCTAGATCTATAATATATACTATAGAGAAATTACTTTAAGAAGTTCCCCACCTCATTCTTTACCACACCGCACGCACAGCCTTACTGTTACGCACGGCGAACTCCTCGAACGGTGATCCCGTGGCGGGGAGCCCGAGACTTGTGAAGATTGTTGAGAGTACTGGCCCGAGCTCGAGCGGGGAGGTTGATTCTGTAGATATGCATTTGGAGAGTAGTTCTAGCAAAGCTGAAACTTCCGGGATGGTACCGGTGTATAACGGAATGTTTGATTCTGCAATCTGCACTTTCGAGGATCTAGAGAACGCGGAGATACACTTGTCAGCTCGGGATACACTTCTTGGTTTTGAGATGGGAATTCCGAAAGAGATATAGGTACTGGTGTATCTAACGGAATCGGTTGTTGATTTCTGCACTTTTATAAGCCTAGACGACGAGAACTAACCGTCAGCTTGGAGTTTTTCCTTGGATAGCTTTTGGCAAACATTAAAAGATGTAGAGGTGTTTCTTCTCAGGGTGGAAGGAGGGGATTTTACGCTGGACGGTAGTACTGGGGGGATACTGACTGAAATGTGCTGCTCGAACTAACAGTTCTGACTGTATCTCAACATCTCATTGTTTCTGTAGAATGGAATAGAGCCCCTCATTGTCCATGTCAGTAGTTGCGGATTTCGTGTGGTCGAGGACTCCGTGTATGTTGATGGAAAGGATGGATGGATGGACGGAATGAATGAGGCCTCCAGGAGAGAAAGGGAATGAAGGTGAGAAGATGACATAGAGCTAGCTATTATCCATATCAGTAGCTACAGCTATCGTGCTGCCTGAAAATCCCCGTTGATGGACGAGGCATGTTGATGGAATGGATGAATGATGGATGGACGGATGGATGAATGATGGATGGACGGATGGATGAATGATGGATGGACGGATGGATGGATGATGGATGAACGGATGGATGAAAGAGACCTAAGACCCCCAGGAGAACTAGAGGAGGATGAAGCTGAGTAGCTTTTGGAGATGTAAGGAATAGAGCTATTGTCCATACCAGTAGCAGTAGCCTCAGATGCATGCTGCCTGGTTTATGGACTCGGCATGTCGATGGTATGATGAAGAGGCCCTTGGGAGGAAGATAGGACCTGGCCGACCTGTCGAGCTCCTCAGAGGAAAACATCGACAGAATGTTTCATCAGAAGAAGAATGAGACCGGACGTAAGATCCTACCTGTTGGAAGATTGATGAAAGGATCGAGACCCATTGTTTACCAACACAATCCTCAAGAATTTCCCGAAATGGCCCAAGGCCAACTCCCCAAGATTGCCACTGAAGCACAACTCACGAGTCATCGAGTCACAGCTTTCAGCTGAACAATACCCAGACAGAACAACACTACAGGAAACATAATTCGCTTCTTCCTTCCCTTCCCCTTCCATGGATCCATCTCTTCTCGTAAACTTAACATTCCACCGTACATTCGTTTTTCTTATCTCAGTGTTTTATTGGTAAAAGGTTATATATATATAAAAGTCCCCACCACTTTCTTCCGTAATCTCATCATTTCCCGCGATCCACACCCAGCTTCTTTCGCTCTCCGCCGAGCTGAACCGTACCCGTCTCCGAGGACAGACGACGAAGCGGCACACATACATTACATGCGGGTTCCACATGCCAGTACCAATTGCCAGTCAGTCAGTCATCATTTTTTGCACGCCGTTGGATCGTCGGTAGATGGGGTTCTATCTGTGTGCCTTCCTCTCCGGCGCCGGCCACCATTCGTTTTCGCGTTCCAAAAAGGGACTAAACGTAGGACTCCATGTATACCCATGGCTGGCTTCATAATACAATAAAGTATAGGGTTCTCGAAGCTCGTGTTGGAAAAAAAAGCTTATTATCTGCCGAAACGCCGTAGTAGCTAGAATACGTGGATGTATTTTGTATTTGTTTTTTTCTTTTGTTTTTTTTTCTTACATTCTTCTGTCTATGATCAATCTCTCCAAGGTTTATAAGACTCATGCGCATGGCGGGGGGAGGGGGAGGTATATCAAATGCAGACGCCATTGCCGATATGTCGTTCATGTACCAATAATTGCCCTTGCCCATATTAACATTCCACTGTACCGCTGTTTGCGCTGATATCTAAAGCGGCCATTCCCGCTATGATCCATGGACTTGCAGCGTAAGCTTGAGGTCTGTGCTTGTGCGTTGAATCCATGAAACGGTTCCCTATGGAGACCTTTTATCATGATCATCGGTCTAGATTTGTCGAACGGCCGTATTGACATTAGCGAAGGCACATAACTGTCACCTCCTAATGATCCAATCACATAGCGTTCAAAGTTTTTGTTACGTTCTTCCGCGGATCTTCTTTAACCCTCACGTAAACAAATGTTTGGGGATCCCATAAACCCTAACCCAGAAAACCTACTTGGAAACATCACTCCTGCTCAAGGATCACATGGAATGGAAGTAAAATGAGAACGTATTCTCCAGTCACTCCGTTCGAACCCCTGTATCATGTCCGTTTGAAGTTGAATTCCGTTTGAAAAACAATCGTTTTTCGAAACGAAAGGTTTGGAATCACACCAAACTACAACCACGTGATCACTTAAAAAGTTCCGCATTCGTTTCCTCACCAACGGAGTCTGTGTGTGAACGTCCAATGATTTAAATTAACCCAAGTAGCAAGCCGAAATACCCAAAACCCAGTCCTCATAAATGTGTTATGTGTATGTGTATGGTGCCCATAAACCTGCGAATGCCGTCGCCATGCGATAATCAAAATGAAGGAAAAAACTCACCGAACCCGATATACCTTCCATAAAGCTCCCAAACACCTCCAGTATGATGTACCAATCCAGATCAACGCCCTCCATAAAAAACGCTCCGTAAACCAAAAAGAAACCAAAAAGAAGCCAGAAAGAAAAAAGCCGAAACAGAGTTAAAACAGAAATGAAACAAACACCACACCGAAAACTAAAAAGAAACGTGTCTGCACATGAAATTTTCCCTCCGCTTCCCCACGATAGACTCAGGACCTATTCGCTACTGTAATACACCCTACAACATTCACTACTGTGTGCTCCTTTCCCTCCCGTGGCCGCGGCTCAAGGGGTCCTCTAAAAGCCATACCGTCTTCCCTCGTATTCCGTTGTTTCCTTGGTGGGAACTGATGTATAGTGTTAGCAAGCTGTCGTGGCGTGAAACTAGCTCGCGATTGAGACAATGGTGAAGTGGGAAGGAACTGGGGTTCAAGGCCCTGTGGCGAAGGCAAAGCTCTGGAAGAGCGACTTGGAGAACCAACAACGCATTCGACTGTCGATATCGGGTTGGAGAATGGGGTATTTGGTGGATCTAGGCCACCCCTTACGTCGACACCGATCACCCAAGACGCCGAGGAACGTCGACTTTCGCCCGATGTGCTGTGCGACGGGGTGACAGGAGAATGGCTCAAGCGGTGCATCTCAAGAGATCCTTGGTATTCGAAACCAGACGAGCTCAGTTCGTATCGCCCCTTCCCAGAGAAGGGCCTGCTAGAGATAGGTGTTCTAGTTCTAGGGCTGATGGAATCGGGACGAACTTCATCGGATTCAGATGGTTTCGTCTTTCCTTTGGTATCTGTTGTCTTTGTAGTGTCCGAGCTTTTTGCTTTCTTGTTGGCCAGTCCACTGGTATCGCGTCCTCCACCATTTGCTGCCCTACCCCTCTTCTTTGATTTCGGCGACCCGCTGGGGCCTGGATCCTGACTGTGACCCCCATTATCGTCACTCATATCGTCCGGGTGCGACTTCTTGCTCATGCCAATTGACACTGCTAGAGCTAAATCCACGCTCGGTAGCAGCTCGACGTCCGGAAACTTTCCCCCGTTCTCCTGAACCTCGATCTCTATCTTGTCAAGAAGTCGATAAACATCCTGTATGGTCCTATCAGGCCCGGTATGCTTCATGATCCAGTTCGATCCGCCCCCTCCGGAACTCCTCCTCCGACCCGCAGTAGTCGAAGACCGACGGCTACTATCTCCACTAACGAGATCATTCGATTCCACTGTATCTTCCTCCACAGCTTCCTCCTCTTGCTCCTCCTCCATGTCTTCGTCCTCAAGGTTATCTCCCTCCCGGTTCATACGAAGTTCCTCCCGCCGGCGAACCTTTATTACCCATTGCTTGACTCCGCCCCACTGCTCAAGGCGCTCACATTGACGCCGGACGAGGAGAACTTGCTGTCTAGCGAAGCCGCGAGGGTTCCTGTAGCGGGAACGCTGATAATGTTTTCGGCAGTAATACACCCAGACATTTTTCGGGATTTGTCGGGTTGACAGCTTGTTACGTCCGAAAATATGTGATACGACTTTTCTCAATGGCGATCCGGTTGTGCAGACGTTACAGTACGAGCACTTCGGTTCCTCGCTCAGAAACTCGTATGCGGACAGCATGTGACCTTCATTTGGGGATCCGGCCGAGGTACCAACAACAGTTTCAACTAAAGATTCTTCCGGATGAACAGCTGGTTCGGGGGATGAGCGGAACAATGGCATCTCTTTGTAAGTCTTCAGATCCATCGGTGAAGTTGAATTTGTGTTCCCCTGGGTCGAGTGAACCTCTGGTCTCAGCGCAGGACTAGATACAAGTAGATACATAATTAGCATGAGATAACTCTCTAGAATTGAGTTTACCGGTTAATATCTTACTCAATTTGTATGCTAGCATTTCTTTTCTCAGATTGAACACCATCTCCATCAATAGAACTACCCATGCTTCCCCTTTGACCTGTGAGCACCTCTGCAGCTGCAACTTCCTCTAAATTATGTCTTCCCCCCAGCGTTGCACTCTCCATAGCAACGGCAGCAAACCTCATCAATGAATCTGCATTCCCGCCGCTTGAGATGGATTGGCCTTGTGATGTGTATGAGATATGGCTTTGGGTATGGAGCTGTTGATGCTGGTAATGGTTCTTGGACCTAGCGTATTGCGTTTGATAGGAAGCAGCCCCCAAGTATCCATTGTCGGTCTGAGGCGAGTGATGCTGATGATTTGATGGTGGCGAAGTAACACCTTCGGGAATTGATACCATGGTAGCCGTTGGTTGTGGCATATTTACAAGCGTCGTGAACGGTGGTAGTACGTTTAAAGGTTGCTGTTGCTGTGTTCGTCCCGAAATTGGTGGCGGCGCTATATCGTGGTGCATAATAGGCTTTCCCCCAATCCAAGACATACTGCTGTTGGGCTGTTGTGTAATCGATGTCTCCAATGGACTGGTAGCTCCTGTCGAAGAGTTGGCAGAAGGACCGCTGTATGGGCCTCGGGAGGACGCAGGATGTTCGCGGTAAACATTCATGAACGGTAGATATGGCTGGTTTGGCCCTGTGTGAGGGTTGGATGGAGAGAGGATCGACGATGGAGCGGTATCTTTGACGAGCGTCTCCTTAATAACAACTGCTGGCCGCACCGAAATATGTTCTAAATTTCCAGTATTAGAGGTGATATGAGTGTTGGGGTCAGTGGTAGGGCTGTCCAGCGGACTTTCGTTGAGAAGGCTACCAATCCTCATGGCGGAGGACAGATGTATGCCTTATGAAGTTGTTAGATGCGATGAACGGATGGAATCGCCGGCCTTTGTAAGATGATGCTGGCTGTTTCCTGGTGTTTTGTAGTGAGGTTTGCCGTTCGACTCGTCGCTGGCAGGAGGCCTCACTGAAAACCTTGGGCTGAGTGTGCCTTGATAGCGGTTTTTTTCGTCCGTTTGCTATTATCTGGTGTAGACGTGGCCGTGTGTACACGGGAGATAGGTTGGTCAGTCAGTATCCAGGATCGATCTCGGCCACGCGACTTCGGTGATTCGCCGAAAATAACGGGAGGCCGTAGAAGAGAAATGAAGGTGTTGGGGTGAGTGGGAATGGAGGAGCAGGTGCTGGATATAAGTAGAATATATAGGTCGAATTGCAGCCACAGACAGTTGAATGGAAATTCAATGGCCTGCCTACCGACAGAGGCTGGAGCTTCCCCCCAATGGCTGATGCTCTGAACGTGCGGTTGCCGTTGTTGCGTCGAAGATAGGGAAAGAGGGATCAAGAGAGTCTTCACAGAAATCGGGAGATGCTTAGATATCAATATTCGATCCCGGACGGTCGACCGACCGATGAGATGGGCCCTGTCAACTCCAGGTGTTGCTTGACGGCGGTGAAGCAAGGAGATGAGATGATGCCAACAGCCAGACTGAGAGTGTTGTGGCGGAAACGGGAACTAGACTGCCGTAATGACCCTGCCAAACGTCTCTGCCAACCCTCCCCGCAATGATATGGTTGCACTGTTGCAGAACCAGTAGCAGCAGCAATAGCAGATGGAGGGGAGATGTGGAAGTGATGGAGGGTGGTGTCAAATTCTCCGTCGTCGTGTGCCAACTTCGGTGTGGATATCGGGAAGATGGTGCACCTGATGTAGTTTCCCGTCCAAAGTCCTTCAAGGGTTCTCTGCTTTGTACTCTTGCTTACGAAGGGGTAAAGAATGAGCCTTTGGATTGATTACTTTTTTAGATATGTGGATGAAATGAATAATTGAATGAGTGAGCAGCTGGGATATCTTTGAGCGTATATCTGACTTGATTCTTTTGAATGACAAAGAGAGACTCACAGTGCCTCGACCAGTCACTCGCAATCTCGCCCGGTCATTCACTCGCTCGTTCTAGTAGATTTGGGTTGTATCTCCTTCCCTCCTTCCTCCCGCCCTCCCGCCCTTCCCTCTTCCTTTCCCCAATTTCCAGTGTATCAAGATCGATAGCCTCACCAGGAACGACCCTTACTGGCAATGGCCTTGGCTCTTTTTTCCCTCCTGTGTCTCTCGTAGCCCGTAGTCCTTCTCAATCCCCTGATACTATTCCTGCAGTACCTACGCCGTGCTGTGGTCGCTGCTGTGGTTGTTACCTGCTTGCAGTCTGCTGTGTTTACCGGAGCAGATGTTGAACCGACGCGGACCAATAAGGAATTGAGATCAGTACCGTACGACTAGCGGCTATCCTCCTTCACTGGCAATACACGACAAGATCGGCAAAGCTGATGAATGAATTGATTAATGGCCGACGAATACGAAACAAACGACAAGGTAATTTCGGATGAGCAGAAGGGGACGTTGGATTTCGGAGAGTTGATGGTTTGGTTTTGATAAACAAACCCAGCTTAGAACGGGATGGAAGGGAGGTCTAAAGAAGAGGGCTCGTCCGATAGTGCGGGAAAAAGCGGGGGAGGCTGAAGCGGAGGGCGGAAGTGGGAGGAGGGGGAGCGCGATTAGAGAGCTTTACAGGTTGCTACCAGGAATACATGTACTGTACCAGGTATACAAGGCTCCCAGCTTAACGTCGTCAGATATCGATGGCTCAGACTGGCACTTGCTCTGGCACTTGCATGCAGTCCCGACGCTTCAACATTTGTCCGCCATTTTATATTGGAGCTGGCGCTAGCTGTTCTCGGCTAGCGCTGCAGTTGGACTTGCCGCTTGTGGAATTAACACACTGCAAGGCTGCTGTTTTAGGATTAGCTTTTCCCACTTGTCAGCGAATAATTAGTGCCGTGGACCTTGGGCGTGAGAAGCACCTCTTAACACTGTTATACAAGCATATGTGTGCTCAAATGACAAAAGGAGTGAACCAACCGAGAGATGGGATGAAGGTAGACATACATGTACGGTAGGTTTAAGTCTGGAGACTTCGTCTTGCTCTTACGATAGGATGGAAGCCAGCTACTGTTGACTGAGCGGATAGCAGCAGCTAGCTATGAGATAGAGTACTTCGTATCAACAGCTCAACAGCTGCTTTGGAATCGGTCCTGAATTCGAACACCCTCTCAGCCTTTGGCATACCTATACTATCTCCAATGTCCGCGCTAGAGTTAGACGTAAAAGGTTCGTCCAAGATGCCACACCATGAGAAATTAGTTAGGTACCGCCTTTCTGTATCACACACTATGACACGCCGCACCTCAACTCATGATGTGCGTCGACTCTACCGACAGGTTAGACAATCAAAAATTATCCGCCCGACCGGAGTTCGGATGGACAGCCTCACACTCGCTCCTCACTGCCTACGTATTACTTGCGTACATACTTCCACACCCCCCCTCATTTCAACCAACAATACCACTACACAGTCTGGCGCCTAGTAGCTCCCGTGATCCCATGCTAATAAGACATATACATATCGGAAATCCAGCAGGCGGGGACTCGGATGCTCGTTAGTTTTTCAGAGAGGTGCCGGGATCCAGAAGGGAAGAGCCTGATCATGAAACCTCGACTTTAGAGAAGACCCCACTTCTGAGTGATATGTATGTTACCTTCATAAAACCCGACTGAAAGCTGTTGTCCGTGTTGCCTTTACAATCTAGAAGCTGCCTAACCTGCTGGCTGGGTAACCCAGGATCTTTATCGGGTTGCTTCGTTGAAGATCACATCAGCCGCAGCGGGGCTGGAAATGTCATTTGTCGATCATTCAGCAGCTATTATCGTGGAAATGTTTCTTACGTCCCCACCACCGGAAGCTAAACAAGGCTTTGTAGCACGATGGCACCGTGCAGGGTGAGATACCTGCCACCAAAACTTTTGGGCGGCTGAGACTTACTTGATATGGACATTGCTCACTTTAGACTTATTGGCTCGAGTAAGTTTCAGCCAATTGCATGTTTTGGTTCTAAATGCCTAGCATCAAGGCTGCCCCCATCTTTCTGGCCGGCATATGATACGCTGCTAACCTCTCACCGCAATCACCAGCAACACCAAGGATCAACGTTCAACCCTCTTGGGAATCTACAACAAAGGAAAAATAAACGAGCGCATCAAACGAAGTGCAACTTCATCATTCACACTCTTCTCTCTACAAAACCTCTCAAGACAGAAAGGAAATACAAATACAAACGCAGGTACCATGAACCGCAGTTTTCCCGGGAACCAGGTTCACCTTCTGCAAGTGTTGGCTCCACAACGAATCAAAAGACCAGCCATATTTGCACTGCATCATATATGGGGCTCCACTGCGTCGAGTGAATTCTTGTGAATAGAAACGGACTCTATTTCTGGCCCGCTCCACCAATTCCAGAGGCCACGCATTCGGCTCAGAGCTGGCGGCCCGCTGCGTTGACGCAGGCTGATCCTCAAAATCAATAGCAACTTTCAGCCGTGTTTCCTGCCCCATTCCACATATTTAGTCGAGGGCTGGATATATGGTGTAACGGTAAGACTGTTAGAGTCGATCATCCATCTACAGCCCTCCTACGACACACTGTATCGCAGAAACTGTTTCAGACCTACAGAAGAAGAAAAGATATTCCCATCGGAGGAGGAAAATAGCAATGCAAAACCATTGGATCTTGACTCAAGAGAGATCTCTCTTCGGAGCATCCTGAACGCGGTCTATAAGATGATGCTGTGGAACAGCATTTGTACACTTGTTGATTTGTGCTTTTCCCGTTCCCCCAAAGCATTGATACACATACCGGCGCCATATACTGACAATCATCGGAGTCAGACAATGTGTTCCTTTTCGTCCGTTTGCATCTCACACCATGTTGCCGGCCGCACTTGCATACGGTATGCTCATACGGTGACTGTTTTTCTCGCTCATACATACTCTACAATTGGATGTCAGCCATCCCAACTACTCTTTCTTTCTCGCTCATGCAAATATTTATAGTTTCCGCCGTGATTTCTCCCGCAGAGGTTTCTCCCATCCTTGCGGGCGATCAGATGAAACTTGTATATCAACAATTTCATCCAAAGCCCATGAGTGCAGGATGTTTGCATTTCGTGTATTCCCGGAAAGTACCGAATTCGAGCATTAATATCCTCGATCAATGCAGGGCAGGATGTAGGCACCGATTTGGTTTAAACCCCCGTAGCACACAATTTTAAGTGCACAATAAGCCCAATGGGTCACCACCAGGAACATGTACACTTTGGCTGGAATTGCTTGATTCAGCCACCGATCTCAGATATGGGCTGTGCATTACATCTGGTTTTCTTGTTTTGTCACTTTGGCTTGCTTTGCTCGTACAATATGCTGGTGTAGGTATTTCGTACGTCGGCATTGGCAAGTTCTACACCGCTTGGTTTATGCATATGCGGTTTGCAAGTCAGTTCTCTAGATATCAACGCTATCGAGATTGGGGTCGTTGATGGAACCTCCTCCCTCCTTCATGCTTACCAGAAACCTACCACCATCACGACGCATCGGACAGACATTTTTGCCTTGGTTTCATGCAGATCCATCCAAATCTGATTACCAACACCTCTCTCCCATTACCTAGATCCATCCAATATGGACTTCTATGCGGTCAAGATGGGATGAAGTTTTGCATCGTGCATCTGCATCACTTGTTGGGAACGTCAAACGCCTTTGCCACCATCCGGACGAAAGGATCACGATCCCCATACAAAAAAGTAGAAGAAGTGGGAAAAGTCGTGCATACTAGCGTTGTCAGCACTCAGCAGACCAGATGGATAACTCCTCATCCACGAGATACCTTCCTTATACCACCCATTGCGAGTGATATGATGACCTTTTGTTTTAAGAGCAAACGGAAACTCAACAAGCCTGGCTGTCATCGAGACCATTGAAGATATATGCCCGCTGGCATCACGGGCATATCGAGCACATTACAAACGAGCAGCTCATGTCTCCACTCTGCCGAGTGACGTCCTATGACTTGCAGGTAGTATGTCGTTCGCTTCCTTCGATTCCTTTCTCTCCTCAACAAATAAGCAACATATCAAGATCCAGCCATTCAGTCCGGACGCCCAATGCGCATGTCATCCCAAGTTTTTTTCTGCCAACTGCGCTTGCAGAGAGACCAGCCAAGTTACCAACGAAGGAATCAAAAATAAGTTTGCGCGGCAGGCGGTGAACCCGATTCATCCTTCATCCATTCCCCCCCTCACCACTTGGAACGCAAACCAAAACACTCCTCCTCCTTCCTCCATTCTTTACTCTCCGGGTTATGCATAAAACGCATCTACCGTATTGCCATTCAACCTCACCAATTGAGAAACCGTTGGATAGCAAAAAATAAAACATACAGTTTCTTCCCCCCCCCCCCAATCTACCCCCGGCTCCGGCAGAAAAGAACCCCACTTTGTCAGGCCACGCCCCCCCAGGACAAACAAAAAAAGAACGATTGTACAAACGATAAGAGAAAAAAACCATGACAACGACTACAACCACCACCAACTGATCGATTCATGACATGGCGTGGGCTCACGAGCCGCAGCCCCTACCGCCCATCGTTCCTTCCACAGATCCGGTGAGGTGGATAGGATAAATAGGAAAAAAATAAAATAACTATCTATCTAAACCCCAACAAGAAAGCAAAAAAACAAAATAAAAAACAAAAACAAACCCACTCCTCTCCGATCTCCTTCTCGGACGCCGCCGCCGCCGCAACAACCGCATGTATTTTTGCCAAACTAACTTATGTACCCCAAGACGCGAAATGCGGGGGAAAAGCTCTGGATGGATGGATGTGGATGGACGTACTCGATCCGTTCCCCCAACCTAGGTATCTTATATCGGATGATTGATCTGCCGATATTGATTGGTCTCGTTGGTATTTATTTTTTTCTCCATGGCCGAGGATCGAATAATTGGTCAATCGCTGGTAAAGGCAATCGCAAGCAAGGGTTTCGCCAAGTTTATCATCTACTGGTTAGACACCCCATGGTCTTGTGATATGACTTCGGAGATGCTGAAGATTTCTGAACGGAGTGATGTTGGATGTTTGAGAGTTGTATGCAGGGCCTAGACTGTGTCACTGAGACCGTATATGTATGTCGTACATGAAATGATGCTTCAAACTGCAGTACCGATGCTGAAACTCTGTAGCTACCTAATAGTTCCTTAAATAACAATATACCATCACAGAAATATCGTAGATCTAGACAGGGTGGATAAAAACACACAAAACAGTAAATCCCTCCGGAAACCGAAAAATAACAATCCATAAAGCGGTATTTAGATGAAATTTCCCATCATTCGCCTAAGAAAAAGTTGATAAAAATACCCATCATTCGCATGAAGCAAAGGAAGAAATAAAAATAAGTTAAAATCAAACCGAAAAATTTGAAACCTTACTATCGTATTGGATTGATCTCCTATGGGTATAGGACTCACCGTAGATCACTACCAACTAAACCCCATTGCCCAAGCCGTATCCAGGCTCATCACCTTCGTCCACTACTTCCCTCCTGACCTCTTCTTCTGCGGCAATACCAGCCAGAAACATAGGATCGTCTTCATCCCATCCCGCTTTCCGTCCGAACACAGCCCCCTTTCTTGCTTTGCTCTTGAATACTAGGGCATCTTCCAACCTCGAGACAAGACTGGAGAGTTTCAAGTCACCACCACGAGGTTTCCACTCATTGACGGGTTTTGAGCTTCCCGCCTGTATAACAGAAGCATACGTATTCGCGGTTGTGCAGACAGAAGAAATCGCGGCGGTTGCCTTAGGATCTTGGTTTTCCTTATTGCTTTCTGGTTCTGACCTTGACGTGACCGCCTTCGATGTACTGAAATTACCCGTCAGGTCGAACTCAACTGCATCATGTCTCCAAGCAAAGCTCATCCATTCTGTCCACAGCGGGTCTTTTTCCAGAATCCACGGATTACCAATAACCACCAATCCTTCCTTTGCACGAGTCAGGGCAACATTGGCACGTCTATGCTCAAAGATCAATCCAGCTCCCTTCTCTGCATCGTTCTTAAGAAATCTCTCCCTAGCTCTCGTGGTGCAGATGATAACAAATCTGAACTCCGAACCTTGGTATGCCTCGATGGGTCCTATGTTGACACCTTTACATGGTGGTGTACTCATGGCTTTTCGGAGTCGTTTAACCTGCTCACGGAATGGTGACATGACGGCTATTTCATTCTGTTGAATTGGTCCCATCTTTATCTTTTCACCATCCTTTCCAGTTGGCCAAGAGCCTGGAGAAAGAAGAGATTGAACTGCCTTAACAGCTATTTGAACCTCGCGTAGATTGTAGAAGGAAATTGCTTCTTCGTAGGATTCGTCATGACCAGAATTGAGAATGAATTTCACAGGAATACCAGTGGTTCCCTTCCAACCAGTCCACTTTTCGAGGCGATGGGTGCCTTTGGCTTCGGGTATTAGTGTGTCGTTATAGAAGAACGCTGAAGGTACCGCAAGGATAGCTGAATGTGAGCGATAATTCCGAACCAAGTTAGTGAACGGTGGATAGAGATATGGCTATTTGGTATTTAGTTTTGATAGGTGGTGTTTTCAGGGGGGGAATACCAGCAGCTTTGCTTTTCGGTCTGCTGAAAGCTCTTCTATGTGACCCCTTGTGTTTTTCATTCCATTGTCCGTATAGAGTTCCCTCCGCAATGGGTGCTTGCTATAGATTGGTCTTGCAAATAACCTCTCGAAAGCGCTTATTCGAAGATCGCCCTTTGTCACGATATTCGGACCGAGCTGCTTCTGGTCTCCAGCCATCACGACGATTGGGGTGTCGTCGCTGACTTCCTCTGGAGGAGCGATGACAGACAACGGTATGGCAACTTCCGGTTCAATTCCTTGTGCCGCTTCGTCCAACAATAAAGCTGTCCAGTGCAGACGTACAAATTCACCTCGTTCAACAAATTCTGATGAATTATCGGCGATCCCGCGAAGAGAGTCCACAACATGTTTTTCCCAATATCCCAGGTCACGGTTTGTGCAACGAGCTTCCACTAATATACTGGCGTCACGGCACGAGCACACTATCACGCGGAATCTCATGAGAGCTTTCCAAGCAGGAATGGAGAACATGTCGCCTTCAATGTATGAATATGCCATTAACTTTGCAGGAACTTCCGAGAACGTTCGGGTCGATGTTTGCAGACGGAGAAGGGCGGATGGTAAAAGATGTTTAGTCAATCGAATGGCAAGTGTATCGGCAGCTTCTTGTGACGGAGCACAGAGCAAAATATGATGATGGGGTGCTCGTGGTGCGTAGATAAGCTGGAGAACTTAGAACTAGTCAGTCGAATCGAACAACACCACAAGATTGTTCTGAATGCAACATACCTGCCTCAACAATCGTCTTCGTTTTGCCAGTGCCCGGAGCTATAACCCATATATTAATGCCTTTTGTCTCAAAAAATGGGTGATATTAAGTGCAACTTACGTCCTGATATGAGGTAAGGGACATTTCCATAATTTTGCTTCAGTATCGAATCAACAGCTTTTTGCTGTAGCACAGATGTTTTAGTATGTATAAATGGTCTGAGTTTCCTACCCACATGTCGCGGGCATCTCGTTGTCTAAAATACATCGCGAAAAGCGTCACCAAGAGCAGAGTAAAGACTTCCCAACTTACTTGTTCATAATTGAGTTCTTTATCGATCCAATTTCGTCCGAAAATCCCTCGTGCCAATCCATGCTGCATTATTCCATCGGACTCTTCTGGGAATAACATCCTTCTGAGAAACGTGGATTTTGTACCAGATGCAGTCTCATCAGGTGTTTGCGTGGAAACGAGAGTTTCATTCTGTGACTGAGCACTCAAAACTGCACCTACGTCTGCAACGGCTCGCCTAGCACCATCCCAGCGTTGCTCCTGAACGCCAAAGATGACGTTAAACCTTCCCCCAATCTCTATCCATAGGCCATCTGCTTTCAAGACTAGGTACCCCATTGCTTTATCCATTCCATACACGTATGCTTCATATTCATATCCAGTAAAAACCCCAGGGTAATGCATAGGTGAAGGTCTGATCTGCCTCAACTTAACCATATCACCCAGCTGCACGAAAGGAGTATTCTCGCGAATACCAGGAATAAAAACTTGAAACATGTGCTGGGTAAGATCTTGTGGAATCACTGGAACAGTGTACAGATTGTAACCCTGAATGATCTGATCCTCGGTCGAGATCTCTGTGAAAATGAGATTTGAAAAATGTGCCCCATAGTTGCTAGGACCAAGTTGGAATTCTTCTTTAGATGGCTTTTGGAGTTCTGGAGTTCCGGGTGCCGAAGACGTCGTTTTCTTGCTAGATTCCTCCGGCCGCCTAACATTGCCCGAACCCATATGCATTCCATCAGCTCCATTGGCAGGATTGCCATATATCGGTTCTGTAAGTGGGGGTGGTGGTGGCAATGGCGTGAGGAATCCTCTACCCGCAAAGTGCTCAATGAATCTCACAAAGTCAACTTGAGGCGGGGGCAGAGCCCTCACTGGCGTAGCCGGAATCGTGTTGATGGAACGTTGATACTCGGAAACGAAAGTAGGTGAATAAACATCCGGAACCCAGCCTTGCGTTTGCGGCGGAGCAGCAGGAGAGGTGGATGGCGGGGCCGGATATAGCTGTGGGTGCATCATTTGTGTCGTGACCGACGGGTTCCCGGGTTGCAGGTGACCGTTTGGCGGAATCGAGTATCCTGAAGGAATCTGGGGTTTGATGGCTGAGTAGAATATCTGCCGCTGCAGTGGTTGTGATTGTTGGGACATCGGTGATGGGATTCCAGACTTCAACGCCCTAGACCGTCACTAACATGATAAAGGAAAAGTGAATGATGTTTAGAGATGGTGTTACAGGAGGTTGGTTGTGGTTCGGAAGAAGGAGAGGGAGGTGTGGTGTCTGAGGTGGCTGTGGTGAAACATAAATATGTTGATTCCAACTGCAGTCTGCAGCTTGCCATTGGTGTCGCGTGTCAACACCAATGAACTACTTCAAGTAGAGTACATGTAGAGAGGCGGCACACGTACGCGTACTCTACGAAAGTACAAAAATATAAGCTTCAAAACATTGCAATCCGCGTTAACGAAGACTCTAATATCGGGTCTTCGTATATACAACTATGGCAACAATCGCTGGGTTATTGCGCCATCCTTTCTAGAAGCCGAGGTTTTAAATACCTTCTAGTACTCCAGGATTCACTTACAATTCCCATTTGACTTCCATATCAGGTTTCTATCAAGACCTTCACCGGTCTCGTCTAAAGAAGCGGAGATGAGTGATGGCCTATGAACCAGCTCGTAAAGTCGCTGGTGACGCGTGATTTTTTTTGCTTCGCTCTCACCATTGATCTCCAGTTCTTAGCGCATTCCAAGATGCCTCCATCGGCTGCTACTCCAATCGATCGAGCCGTCCAAGACGAGACGTCTCGAATTCCCGCCGGTATTGTCTTAATTCGACCGTGTGCAATACTGTTTCTGTTATGCTTCCTCGGTTGTATGCAAATATACACCACTATTCATGCTCACCAGGAAATACGTTTACTGCAACCATATAGAGTGATAGAATTAGAGTATGTACATTCATACAGTCCTTATAAGGACCCCAATCTCCAACACTCAGATAAAATGTAGGTATAGTTCCGGACAAATCAAAACCACACTCAAAAGAAGAAAGGTGAAGAAACGACAACTCTAAGACCAAAAACACAAAAAGGCAACATAAACACAGAATAGATGCCATAAAGTCGACATCCATCAACCATAAACCCACAAACGAAATATACGTTAAGAATCTATATTGTAAACTTACATAAACGAACAAGAGAAACCAATTGAGATTGTTCAAAGACACGCTATGAAACCCTTTACCTTTATGTATCAATCCTTTAAAACTCTCATCCATCACCATTTATTTCCGTTAAGCTACCGTTTTATCTCTTCTTTTAAAATGGGCCATGAGACTAGGCAGCGGGAGTCACAACATCGACTATATTAAGCTTATTGAACGGATCTTGAAGAACGGCTGTTGCTGGAGTCAGCAACGCTCCATCGTTAAATGGGTTCTCATCGGTATTGGAGGGTGACACGGGGGGACTGGCTCCAAACTCGTCCATCAGCAGTTCCATGTCGGCCAAAGTTGCGTTGAAAAATGCTTCTGGCGGAATGCAGGCACCAAGAGCACGCTTGGCATGAGATCCGAGGAGAGTTAGACCAATTTGGAAGGAAGCATTAACCCAGCCAAACCTACTAAACCTGTCAGCAAGCCAAGAGACTGGTAGCAAGGGGAAAAATTTAAAGGGTACATACCCCTCTCGAGCTACACCGCGGAAATCAAGGCCTTGATTACCGTATTCCGCGTCGACGCGGTGAGGATCTGTTGGGCGTGTGACGTCATATTTCTCCACAACGACGCCGTGGTAGTCTACAAAAGCTTTGGTTATCATAAATAGCCAACGGTAAGCTAGCTGTTTGGCATCATCATGATAACCATAGCGCTCGAGGCCAACCCATGCCAACATTTGCTGCGGTGCCCACCCACTAAACAATTTATTAGCACAATCTAATGGGGTTATATCAACAAAAGATAAAGTACTCACTATGGGTAATCCCATTGACGAGTTGGCTTATCAAGCCCCAGAGGACCTCTACTACACTCAGTTCCGCTAGCCAAACCGCCGAGCTCCTCGAACTTGGGCAAAGCTACCTTAACTAATCGGGAAGCTTGGTGAGGACTTGCCAGTCCAGCCCACATTGCCCAAAACACGGTTGCCGACTCATAGGTGATTTGCTGCTTTTTAACTGTGTCGTAGTCGAAATACATACCCTTGGGTTCGTTCCAAAGATACTTATTTATCAATAGCTTTCTCCTGCGAGCCCTACGGTCCCAGCTCGCAGATGTTGCTACAGCTCCTTTCTCGAGTTCTTGGATGCCTGGTACAGAAAATTCCGGGGGAATGACTAGCCTGTCGCCAAAATATTCATGGATTAAGCGAGCAATATCCGTTTCGTATTTGTATAGGAGAGAATTCAAGTCAATTGTCGCAAGATTCGCACAAACACCCTCAAGTCTGTAAGTCGTGTCGTGGCCCGATTCACGAACTGCACGGTCGTGTAGGAAATACTCGTCCAAAGCAGGCTCTTTGACTACACCATCGTTATATGCAACTATAAACTCATCAATCGACATGGCATGTTTTTCTGCATATGGCCGAAGAGTGGAGTCAAAATGGCTGGGCTCAGTCTCTGGAGGAATCCCTAAACCATCCGGTCTGTAACGACTAAGACCTGTAGCGGGATCGTAGCGGGGTTTTGCCATCCAGACGGTGTAGTACTCCTTAATAGCAGCCAAAATACTAGTCCTCAGAAAATCGAGTGCGTTCGATTCGTGCTTAATTTTATTGAATACTCTGATGGCCATGTCGGTGAGGAAAGGTGGTTGAGATCGCGATAGGTAATACGATCGATTCGCGTTGAGGATCTTGCCGTAGTGCTCAATTTCGAAACAGAAATTAATGACCATAGACTTCGCGAGCTCTGCCCTCCCATCTTGCAAGAGGCCAAGAGAAATCATGTACGAATCCCATCCTTGCAAATGACTCAGCTACTGAGCTCGCATCCCAAAGGAAGGAAAAAGTTACCATAAAGCTCATTGAATCTACCGCCGGGGACTACAAAAGGCCATCCCCTGAGCTCCTCCTTGCCGTTTTCGTCAACGCATTTTTCCATTGCGAGGGCTAAAAGGCCAGGTCTGTCGTTAATGCCTAGAAAAGTCAGATTCAATCCCACATTATTTGAATTCTAATCGGCTTACTCTTCGTGAATGCCGCATCGATAACCTCAGGTAGCTGAACCACGTCAAGATTCAAATCTGGATATTCTTTGGCAACTTTCTGGTAATATGCTAGCTGCTCCGGTGCTTTCTTGGGAACGTAGATCCTAGGCCGAGGATCCGGCATCCGTTCGGCTTTCGGATCTTTAGTGACTATTTCGATGACGCTCCCATCAATGCGTCGTGTCAGACCATCCCAGAAAGATGTCTTTATCAAACGATGGAGGCGTGCGACGGGATTCTCGGTCAACCTTGCTTCATCGAGAATGATGTGCCTCCGGCCATAATCTTGGGCAATGGTTAACTCTTGCAAAAGATTGGCTAAAGCATAGGTTCCCCGTATGTCGTGACGATTGTAGCCGCCGCTATTTGCAGTACCCAATGACAACACCTGGGCTCAAGTCAGCTAAATGCTAGCTCGAACAATCTCGTGCAAGCTGCACGCACCTTAGGACCACCATCCTCAATGGTGATTTGGTAATTTCCGTCAGTATCCTCGGTAGAAACAAGGCGATCCATTGTGTCCTGAACATTGATGATAAATTGTCGCGGACGATGATGTGAAAATGTATCTGTGAAAATCTGTAAGCAAAACCTGCTGATCTCCCGTAAATTGAGTGCTTGATTTGGCTTCCACTAAAACACATACCCACTGATGCGCGACGCACCGGCCTGTGGTCAAATTTGTTTCGTGGGGGACCGTCGTATTCATGAGTCTGGGGATTGGTGGAGCAAGTTAGTCGACGAGTTTTCAAAGTTGTTACAATATAATAACCGCACGTGCTCAATGACTTCAAAACCAAAGAATTAAGATCCGCGGTTTCACAGGCTATAGCCCCGGGATGTCCCATCATCTGTAGTAGCTGCGAACGTTGCATACCTGTGAATACGTTCTCTGGCGGCCCTGTCGACCACCTCCCGAGGTGTGGCTATGTCCATAATAGATATGGGGTGCTGAAAAGGGATCATGGCCCTCCTCCTTCCAGCAGTTCGAGGACATGGTTGAGGAAATGGTGTATCTCGCGGAGAAGCTTTGGCTTGTGACTGAAGTTGTTGGGTTTGGAAAGCTTCAACGGAGCGCAGCGCAGAAGCAACGAGCACGGACTTTTAAAGTTAAGCGTTGGGGTATTAACCAATTCTTGGATATCGTGAACTCCGGAAGAGGGGCGAAGAATTTGTTTAGGAGGGGCGAGTGGGGTGGGAAGAGTATCGTCGTTGGGTCATGAAGTGTAGAGCAGAAGTACCAACTTGATATATGATATGCGAGCTATGACGGAGTTGCAGGGGTGAGGGATGGAGGTAATCAGACTTGTAGCGCTTGCCGCGCACGAGCCGTGTACCGAGTCTCGGAGTGTGGTGCACCGAATGTTATCCTCTTCCCAATAGCTAAGTACAAATAAATACATCCCCAACTAAGTACTCGCACTTGTATGGAGATATTACCTTTGCATCTTCTCACCGTTCCCGCCAAATCACCACAGAAGCATTCATTCAGCAGAGGAATGTTTGGGGATATCACACCGCAAAATCGGCTGCAAGTTACGAAGCCCGCATCGCACATAGTAATTCCGATATTCTAGGCAACTCCATCCAGCGATCTTCGATGCTCCCGGTAGTTACGCTCCTTACACAAATACCACCAGGACATGACATTCAATTCAATCGATAGCAATAGTTCCCGGAGGCTACCTATCACTGTTGTCACGCCGAGCACGCTCTTCTGAACGAAAAGAACAAACACTATAAAACAACATATTCTCCTGGTCATTCAGAAGAGGATCAACATATACTTCCGTGGCTTGTCGAAATACATTGATCGATTATCCACTGGGTTGTATGCTGCACCCCCAATTTGGAAGAGGGATTATCTACATGCGCAAGTGCTTAGTATCAACTACTCCATTCATTCCCGGTAATGGGTAATGGGTAATGGCACGTTTTTGGTATCACCGGATCGAGCCAGGACCCTCCTCCACAGCTACTGTATCGGCAATCATACTTTATATGCGGTGTGGGGTTACCAGGGGGTTCTGTCGTGGTACCATTGATTCCAGAAAGCTTCTCTATGTTTTTCGTCAACAAGCACTATATTCACTCATTACAACTCCAGATGGAGGAACCACCCAGCTGATCGGCACAACCGGTGGACTTTGCAATTGAAGGCTTATCTTCTGCTGCTAAATATTAATCATATACTCGCACAAGGTCTGTTTGTTTGATATCGCGTTTATCTCGGACGCATAAACATAAACATAAACATTTCCAACGGATGCATGAGAAAAACGTCTCCGCCCCACCATGCGTCGCCAAGCGCATGTTTGGCGTTCAAAATTTTTTTGGGTACTGGTTTGTGTCATATGTAGGCTGAGTGTACTCCGGCTACTATATGTCTGCAATACCTAATAATATTTTCATCCACCACTGCAAGGGGCTCGAGTCCCATATTCCCTTGGCTATCATACGACCTCGAACAAATTTGGCATGTCTCACCAACCGTGCTTCTCGAAACGACTTCCCCGAACAGACCAAGCCCGGGACGAAATGAAGCCCGATACTCTAGATGGCTTTCCAATTCATAAGCCAAACCAACACACACATACATATGCAGTTAAACTTTAATTCACTACATATTGTTTCCCCGTAGACGAGCGGCGTATGTACGTCGCCGATCCCGAAATCCTGCTACTCTGGCTCTATGTTCCCCGGTATGTCTAGAACTCTGGCTTTGGAAGCACGCTGCCCTCCGCAGAATCAGAATAGGTGCCTGAGTAGTCGTGTTGTACCACCTAGAATGAGCCTAGACCAGACCTTTGTTCTGGATGTTACAATGAGAATATCATTGTCGGCGATGCTGGAAGGGAAAGAAATCGCACGTTGAAATAGTGCGGATAGGACTCCAGGAATGGGCTATGCGTTTTTGAAGAAATAAGAATTTCCTTCAAAACGCACCATTGGTTCCTTGTGATGTAGTTGGGCAGAGTGCTCGTTGTTGTTGTTGTTTATTCATACTGTATTTACTCTAGCTAGAGTATGACAGGACCCTTATCACCCCCGCCTCCGGGCGAGCCGGTTAGATGGCGGAGCTCCCACCTACTACCCTTCATCCCCGCTGACAAAAGAAATGTAATGACTGACCACCCTCCATGACAAAAGAAAAGCGAAAGATAGACACCACCGACCTCCATGCTCCATGCTTCACGTAGGCGGGAACTTCCCAACGTCCGTGGCCGCCAGGAAGTCCATCACCACCTTGTCACATATCTCCATGGAAAACAGCTCAGATATCTGTACCTGCCGACACCTGCCCGCTTTCCAGCCCATTGCCTTCCCCACCTTCTTCCAGAGCTCCTGCTGCTGGTGTTTCCACCAGCCGCAGTGACGGAAAAGATGCTCCCGCGTCTGGGCCGCCGTCCCTCCGCACCACCAGCACTTGTCGTCCTCCCGGTGTCCGAACCGTTTGAGGTAAGCTCCAGTAGGTGCATGTCCACATTTTAGTCAGTAGAATCGAGTTGCCAATGACTTTGCACTTGCCATTGGGATGGGTCTCTTACTGCCTGCCTTGCCCTTCAGTCTGTAGCCGAAGTGCTTACTGCATTTGTCGGCCTCCCACCGCGCCTTGGCTGCTGATCTTCCCTCGGAGATCCGCCTAGCTCTATTCGAAGCCGAGGTGTATGGCCGCTCTATTGCCGTGTTTCCATTCGCATCTCGGGCTAAGTTCGCCTGGCGGTCTGCTTCTTCGTTCCCGGCAATGCCGCAGTGCCCAGGGACCCAATGAATCTCTGTTGCGATGCCATGGGCGAGGAGGGCCCGTCAGAGTGCTCGTCAGCGTCTGAGACTGACATCTCGCCATAATGCCCAAGAGGGTTCCGAGATTACGCCATGACTGCAAATAGCTTTTCTAAAGCAGTTTGGTTCATGGCAGAGAATAGCACTCGCGTCTGCCCATCATCGAGATACCACTTAGTAGGGACCTCACAAAGTTAATATCGAGTGAGATATCATGCATTCACTAAGAATCAACAAATTTTATGCCTGCAAAAAGTGATTACAAAACCACAAGATGGTATCTAACATATCCAACACCAAGTAATATATCTAACTCCCCGTCTTCCCCCTTCTTCTTCCCCATCATGTACCAGCACCACTTACCACCACCTGACTATTCTTCCTCTTCTTCCGATCCCTCTTTTTATCCAACCAACTAAACCAAACCTTCTTAATACTCTTCCACATAATCCCAAACTCTATAGTCCTCGTACTCTTCCCCACTGTATACAATATCAAAAACGTAATCGTCACAGCCACACCTCCAGCACCCCAAAACGTTCGTTCAGTGTACTTATCAGTAATGCTCTTGAACTGCATCGAAAAGTATCCCGTCACAAGAGTGAGCGGGAGAAACACAAACGTAAATCCTGCGAACCAAATAGTAACACGAGTCAACAGCTCGACGGTGGTCGATTGTTTGAGGGAGATGAGGTTGAAGGTGAGAGTTTCCAGTTCCGTTTTCTCCAACAGTAGTGCTTCCAACTCCCCAAGGGCATAGAGTTTGATTCGGTCCCGAAGCCGCTCGAATTTGGCAACCGATAGGGGGCCTAATGGAACGCCCAGAACATCGGAGTCTCCCATCGTCGCTGCGTATGATATGGAGGGATCATTGGGATCCCGCTCATCCACCCATTTCTGGACCTGCCCAGTTTTCTTGCTGTGGCTCTGTTCCTGGCGGTTGAGGACGTTGTCAACAATGATTTTTTTCGTCTCGTACATTCGCTTTAGCGTAGCGAGCTGTCGAGATAAGCGGTGGAGCTTGCTCAGATGGCTAAGCTGTGGATCTTTGTGCATTTGGTTGCGGAGATCGCGCATGTGCGTGCTGTACGGAGCACCACGGCCAAGGACAAAGCTGTAGGTTGAGATCCAGTCGTCAAAAAGGTAGTAGAAGAGGAGGGAGGGACCTCCATGTACGTTTTCGCTTTGGACCTGATGTCGACGGAATGGGAGATCATCCATGCCGCTACCTACAGCTGAATTATCTGCCTTCGCGATCGACGCTTTTGCGGTTGGGGAAAGGGAGAGCGAGCGGAAAACTGTTAGCATGTTGCGACGGATGGTGAGGATGTCGCTAGGATTCAAGCCTGGGCCCAAAGGCTCTTGGATTGAGATTACGGTTCCTGAGGGTATGTGAGTATGAGACCTTTCTCTATTCCCGGAAAAGAGAAGCTACCATCGTCGCAGAGAATTAACCAGCTCCAAACGCGTTTCCCCTCGGGATTGTAGTCGCCTGTGTCGAATACCTCTTCTTCGTCATCATCCAATTTTGGAGGTTCGGGTTTGGGGTCCCATGACTCTGGCGATGTTTTGTGATGGTTGTTGAAGCCCAAACATATGACTATACCCATCAATCAGCACGCATCATTCAATGTAAACAGACCGCCAACCCGTCGAAACGTACACCTCCCGCCCCATTCCACAGCGTGAAAGTACCATACGCTCCGCACCAAGTTCATGTAATTCATTTTGTTCTCTGGATTCATCACATTCGACATCCCCACCATTTCCAGCGTCTGACCGACACGCATAGGCTCATTCGTAGCTGGCATTGGCGGTAACAAAAACTGCGACGGAGCCGCGCGCGGCGCCTCCGCATCCGTCACCTCTCCCGACGTGCGGCCCAAAATCCTATCACGTAGTCTCAATGAAGGCCTAAGAGAGGGAGTCCCTGGGCGACGGGGTAACGCCGGGGGTGTGGTGATGACCTTTCCTAGACGCGGAGAGAATCCGTAGAAACTGGTGATAGCGTCTACGAGGTCGGCTTGATCGTAAGGATTGAAAATATTGCTATTCAGTTCAGTTTCCGCAACAACATACACAGAGGAGAAACGCAAACGCACATCCATCTCGTACGCAACCTCAGCTCCCGTTTCTTACCAAGGAACTCGCGGATGTTTAGAGTCTTAGGATCCACATCCAGAGCACACCACGCCTGACCTCTGTCCTGAGCTGCACCCCCGAAGTCGACGATGAAGTTCTTGGTGCTGTGGTTTTTGATCGCGTCTTCGCATTCCTGGTACGAATCCGTGTCGAGGTTGCGGAATTTCACGGAGGGAAAATCGTCGTAGTATGGGTGGGATTGCACGGGCATGGTTGCCGCTGGCATTTTTTCTCTTTTGGCAGGTTTATCGATGGGTGTGTGCGTTCTGATAAGTGAAGTTGAAGTTGAGGACTCGATAACCCTAAATTGAGGCAGGCAGCAGTGGACAAGGGTGAGTTTCTTCTACAGACAGGTCGACAGGGGTGTTGGCAGAATTATTTTGATGATCATGATGCTAAAAGTAGAATTTTCAGCGCGCGGCAATATAGAGTACATATTCAATTACGTGTAGCTTCACAACAGCAAAAAGTATCTTTTAATTGACAAGTAAAGGAATGAAACCATATTACCAAGTGGGAGGCATAGCCCATTCAAATGTCGATATAGAGAAGCATGTATATCCTCGGTCTGGCATATAGGGTTTTTCGCCCACGCCTTGCAACACCGGCCACCGTTGAAAAATGGACTTTGCCCGTCCTCACTTCATCTGCGGGATTCGCAATAAACAACCCCGTTTGAGCGGCGGTTGACGAACAACAGAAATTGTCAACTCTCATGTCTACCCTGAGATTACACTTTCACAAGATTCATCAACGCTCCCAGCCATACAGATGCTATCCTGCGCATGCAAAAAGGAACGTACCGCGGCACGGTGAGAGGCAGTTGGTGCGATTTCCGAGCAACTGCCGTAACATCTCTGGAGTGTTCTCATTCGCCAGGATGCAAACGGACAAAAACCCGGGGGGAGACAACGAACGTGGCGGTGTCCCGGAAGGGCGAAGTCTGAAATTCCTCCTCGTGGCGTTTCTCGATATTATAGATTGGGACTTCTAGCACCACAAACAAATGGAGCCAGCGTCCATCGTCCCTCATATCAAGACGTTTCACACCCCCAATCGCAAGATTGTGTATGTCGTGGTTTATATCCGTAAATTCGCAGACCAGCCCATCATATATGAAGCTGCCCTTGGTAAGGGAATGCTGTCTGCCTGACCCGCACAGCCCAGTCCCGTAAAGCTGGAAGCTTCAAAAACGCTGTTCGTAGCTTGCGCCCTCCGTTTGAACATCTCCGATGTTATACGGACGTGTAACTAATTCCGCGGCGGTGCCTGTCTCCCCTCTCGGCCGCAAGACTCCTAAACCATTTACTGCCTTCCCGTCGACATCAGGTCTTGACGGATTGCACGAGTAGGTTGATGATAGTCTATTGGAGGCAAAAACAGCATCGTTCATTGAAGCAGTGATCTTGATGAGGAATTCCCTGAGTTGCGTCAGTACAAATTGAAAATACCAATCTGTTCTTTCTCTCTATGAACATACCTGTGTAGGAACAACATCTTGTCCAAAATTGCAACCCTTTGTCTAAACTGTTGTGAATACGGTACACTGATGTCCTCGAGGCACTAGGCATTGTTACTGAACAGATGTTCACTGGCTTTAAACTTAATCAGCGTGAAGCTACTAAGCGAAAAAAGTTTGATTCCCCACGCTATGTGTCTTGCGGAAATTAAGGGTTTTAGGGAGTTTATCATAATAGAGTGGTGTCTGCAGTAGTACTCTAATAAGCTTAAGGAACCCTCAGCACGCACAGATCGCAAAGTACGAATAAGATGAGCATATCGGAGCCAAGGCATTCAGTTCTCCCTTCACGTCCCCTATTCATAATTCAACAATAAAACAATATGATAGAATACACCCACCAAGCCAATCCAAAATAATGCAACAGAACGGCTTATCAGAACAAGATAGCAACAAACAATTCACTCCAAACGCCATCCTATTATAGCTCTCAATCATTCCCGCTCTTACTAGGTCAGTCTCCTTCAGTCATCTCTAATTATCTCCACGACTGGTGGCTGGAGCAGCCGTGGTAGGTGCGTCGTCGGATTCTGTCTTTCCCTTCCCTTTTTCCTTTGGCTTGGCCACTGTCCTGGGAGTGCTTCTTCTAGTTGCTGCTACCTCCCCTGCTCGATCTCGTGCCCTCCGCTTGTGTATCACGGGGTAGTACTCGTTAAAGCTCAGCAACACGCCGAGTAGGCGTAAATCCGCATCAGGTTGGTACGACAGGTCACCTAGCAGAAGCACTACTCTTGCAGAAAAATCGGTAGCCAGGGCCTGCAGTCTTTGGCGGAGATTGGGTAGCTCTTGGTCTTCGTAGGAGCCGGTAAGGTCATCGTCCTATCACGCTACTTAGTAGCTTCTCTCGAAAAATCTAGTTATGAACCCACCGTCTCTGTCACACCCCAATCTCCCTTCTTAGTTCTTGCCTCAATTTTGGCACCGCGTTCCTGACGGCGTGTAAACTCCGCCACGGAATGGCCATAAAGACCATCAACTGCATCCTTGTATTGGAGCATGATTTTTAAGAGTTCGTGCAATTGACTGAGAAACGATTCATCGCCGGTGTCTGATGCAGTTCGCTTCTTTCCATTCCTAATCGATGTCCCTCCCAGAAGACCCTTATGCGTAATATTTCGTAGATACTCTGTGTGTGCGTCTATCAAGTCATCTAATGTTACTTCTGGTTTGTTGATGGCTTTTTGAAGAACATTCCATGACGACTCGATAACCTATTGCAATTAGCCACTTGAATCAAAGACACAATTCAACCATCACCCACCTCAAAAAGGATGTAGTACTGCAACTGATTCACAAAGTGCACCATCTCTGCTACAACACATCTAGCTTTTTTCCAGTCCTTACCTACTATATCGTCGACGGCTCTAAGAACTCCTCTAGCACCAGTCATGAACTTTCTCCAACAGCTCCCAAGAGCATACTCGACTCGTTTAATTCTCCATAAAAAGTTAAAAACCTTAAGATATTGTTTACTGCCGTATGCAGTCACCACAACATCCACTGGTGCCTCGATCTTATACTCCAGAGTGAACACATCCCATCCAACCTCTCCATGAGACAACTCCAGCATCCGGGCGTCCAGTCTTGCTAACATATCTGGCTTCTCAAATTGCGCATTTGACCCACGGATTGCATGTTCCAGCTGGGCGGTAAGGTTATGTCTATACAACGTATTTGCTGGTCGGTCCAAGTTGCCGGATAAAGACTCCATGAGCAACGCGATAAAATCGCCTTGGCCAAGCAGCAAAAACTTCTTTAGTGCTAATAGGTGGTCGAAAAGCTTGAACTTGTTGCCCATCAAATCTATCAATCGTGCCATGGTTGTCTTATATGCTTCGTCGATATTCATTTCCAACTTCGCTGTATCGCCATATCGCAATTCTTTTGATGTCGATTTTGAGTATTCATCAACCCAGTCACTGTCAGAGCACCCATGACGTATGAAGTTTAGGGATTTTCCGATCAAGAAAACCTTCTTCGCGAAACCCTCTGTGATGATGGTAGGAACTTGGAAAGCATGAAAATGGTACTTGTCTTGCCAGACTGATGTAGCGCCTGGCTTAACTGCAACAGCAGCATCAGCCTTCGGTTTGGTACCGGAACTATCTCCCGCTTGAACAGGCTCTGGCGCCTCTTCTGTGACAAAGAATTCGACATATGGATCTGTCAGTTCGCCTTCGTAAATCCAATGGCGGAGCATGTCATAAAATGGACGTGTTATTTGGATTAGAATACGTTCCGCAAATGCACGGACAAAGGGGTCTCCATGATCCGAGGCAAAGCCGTGGATTGTTGATATAAGTTGCCCGCCCTTCTGGCCTTTCGTCTTGTCTACAATTAGGCTCATCAATCTCAACCCCATGGTAGCTTCTCGAGTCCACACAACACATCGTTTGAGCGTCACTCCCGACGACTGAATACCCTGACCTCTTTCCGCTGCCGCAATGGCCCTCCGAATCTGACTCTCCAACCCGCCGACCAGTTGCACGTATCCTCGCAACTCAATACCAATAGCAGACTTTAATGACTGTCCAACTAAACCACCATCTGTTAGTCCGTCGGTGGACTCCTGAACAAAGTCGTCAAGGGACTTGTAAAGTAATGATGGTTCAGCCAATGTGTGCAGTAAAGAAATGAGCGGTAGTGGAAGCGAGGGTGGCAACGAAACCACATACTTCGAGGTTGGTGACGTTTTGAATGGTAAGCAGTTCGAAGACAACCCTAAAAGTGTGAAAGGAAGTGCGGATAGCAATGTCTGCTCGCTCGGCTCTGTACCTGAGTTAGAAACTCCTTATCCTAGTGGAAAAAGACCAAATTACCAATTGCATCACCCCTCTCTGCCAAAATATCTGCATTTGTACGCCGTCCCGCCTCGTCGGCTCTTTGTTCTCCAGAATAACCAGCACCCCAGCTACTCTGCGGCGCATCTCGTACTGGTAATCTGTGGAGTCCTTGGTAACCAAATGCTTTCGAAAAAACTTCCTCACTCTCATCTTGGAGCTCGCTTGATGCAGGTGCCGGTAAAACCGGCTCTGGGGTCTCAGCTTCTTCGTCCGGCGAATTCGAGAGCTCCAACAAAAACTTCAAAACGGCCCATTTCTTCGTTAACACATTCTGAGAAAGGAGTTTCGTAAAGAGTGAGCTGAATCGTTTCGCCTGATCAGACGATGGGTTGTCTCGAATCACTGCTGTTGTCAGTACAAGCGATATCTCCTAGGAACGGTGTTCTAGTACGTTGTTTCTTGATCAAATCGCCCAGATGTTGTGGATCTTGTACAAGATCTGACTGAGGATACCTAACGATATGTCCATTAGTCCATGATCTCGAAGGCTGGTGGGGGAGGAAGTCAACTTCTGTATCGTAGCCATTGCTCGCCGAACGCGTTCGTCCTGTCGTGCTTCTACATCCGATTCATCTTCATCTTCATGACCAGGAAGGTATGTTTCGACAAGCTGGAGGAGTGCAGATTCGACGCGTTCTTGCTGATCAGTCATTTGTTCGGTCGCGTCGTGTTGATAACTGGGAGACGTGTCGTAAGGCTAGAGTACTGTTTGTTTGACACGGCTAGCAGGGACTAGTGCCGTCGCTGCAATTGCGACCAAAAATTGAAAATATAAACACTAAAACCAAGATTTATTTATCTCGAGTCATGAGCTTCTTTTTCCGTCGAAACAATAAATTTTAGTGGTGCACGCCACGACTTTCGCGGCAATCAGAGATGAGATGGATAAGATACGAGGCTGACGACAAGCGAGAAGCGAGAAGCGAGGAACAACAGAGAATCCTAATCATGCGCAGCCGCTACTACATAAACGGATTTTTTCAAACATCATGATTCGTTTCATTCAAATCATTCCAACTGGGGCTTCGCTGGCGTGTCGCTAACGGCCATGAAGTATTGGAAAGACTTGCCAGTATGTACTCGTCCTTTATATGTAGAGATCGGTAACCCTAACTCTCCTTACCTCCCTCCCACTCCCAATCCCAATATAATTCACTGGTACTCACATAACCTGCAATGCTAAACCCATCATCCTGTTTGATGGATACCCATGAGAGTGAGTGGCTAGGTGACTGGCTTTGGTGAGAATTGTGGCTTGGGTGAGAATAAATTTGAGTGGAATTTGGATTGAACAAAAAAAGTAAAAACTTCGAGACTAGACCTTTCCCGAAAAGGAAATAACGTCCCAAAACGGATCGGCTATTGTAAGTATCCATGAAGTAAACTTCATGGCAAAAAAGATATCATCCAGGGATTTCTTATCAAGGTTAAGGTGGGCATAATCCTCCCTCTTAGGTGAACGAATTTGAACATGAACAGCTGCCGCACGCTTCCACTACAACAACCTTAACTTTATCTACAATAACATTAGACCGCTGTAAGTCGTTATGCATTAATCCAAGACCAAAGCCTTTCCTATCAAAGAGGAGCTCGCGCTCAAGCTGTTGAATTCCACGATAATTGACCAGATTCGGGTTCGGGTTGACATGAGAAGGCACCGACAAAGGCGAGCAGAGAATTCTTACGCGGCGAAGGATATCCGAGCTTGTGCTTTGAAAGAACCCTTTTGCTCTGGAGAGAGATATTTCCAAACGACGTTGGCCTACCCCAGGGATACGAGATTGCACCAGCACTGCCCGGCCGTATTACAATCCACCGTTAGACCTAGTTTTCTAGACGTTCTGCCCTAGCTCATACCTCGCTAGCGCAGGAGCGGCGTAGCGCATGAGTCGAAAATCCGAGCTTGCGAGGATTTGAGGCTCAACAGGCGCACTACGCCACCTAAGTCTGGGCACGAGAAAAGACCTAGCACAAGACATAAGCACATATTCCCAGCGAAATATATCTGCGGAATTTGGACATTTCCGAGATCTAGCTCTTTCACACGTTCAATAGCCTTTACTTCATTCAAATTTGAAAACGAGTAATCCCGGCCGCAGAGCTTCCTTGAAGTACTTTCTTCACGTAACTCGATTTAACAATATGCTGCCAAGGGCAAATGCTTTTCTCGTGCCCAGACGCTCTAGCACCGGAGCCGGATGGCGTAACGCATAAGTCGACAATCCGAGCCTGTGAGGATTTGAGGCTCACCAGGCGCGCTACACCATCCTCCTAAGTCTGGGCACGAGAAAAGGCAAATGCATCTCCGCCGTCCTAGTTCTCATACAACTGAACGCTTTCATCACACATTGAGGACATTTTTTCCAATATGCGATCGATTCAAGAGTGGTTGAATTGATGTGCTTTGGATCAGGCGTGAAGTCATCTGAGCGAGGTAGGTATCGGTCGTAAAATGGGAGATCTGTGTAGAGATAATCTGCAGGTATTTTCGTCGGGTCTGCTTCGTAGGGGTTCATGACTTTAGAAATGCGGATTGTGCAGGAAGGTGCGACTTAAGCGCTTAATGTACGCGTCTACCAAAGTATACGCACGGGGTATTCATCCTTGAAAATTGGCAGGGTCCGGTATTCACATCTTAAGACCATTCGTCTGAGCGAAGCGGTGTGGGAATCACATCAGGTCATTCGCACGCCGCTATGGATCACATTTATCACTCGTGATCTCAAGTCACTGGGAATGTGTGAGCCTGTGATCGCGATCGGCCTCCAGTCACCCACTCGCGAATCTAGCATTTTTGTTTGGTTAAATGATAAACTATTTATCATGTATGCTAGTCACTCACTTTTAGCTCTATCCACACTTGCTGTCAGTAAAACGAAGTTTACTGAACCACAAACCGACTTTGAGTCCTGATCTTCATTGGTGGTTCCGTAGTGCTCCAAGAAATAGACGGAGGGTAGCCACCGTTAGACGCATCATGTTTTCTTCCCCTAAATTACTGGAGCGTAGAAATCCTCATTAAGATAACCGTATGTATTGTATCGCATAGATTAGAGTAGCGCCGAAACAAACCGAAATATATAGTAACTGAAGCCAAACCCCGCAACAAAAGAAACAAGCAAACACCAACTTGGGCAACAATTACCTGTCCCAAGATCCAAAGCGCCAAAAGACCGCTACCATAACTGCACTCTCGTCCGAACCCAATGACGACCGCCATTACTCAACTCTTCAAGATTGCTAGTCTTTGCCTCATATCCTCCAAACCAGCGTCATCCGTGAGCTGATCTGGTTCGGATTCGGGCTCCGTAAGTGGAACGTTGGGTACCTCTCCCGTCCTCTGCATCTTTCCGGCCATAATCTCATTCAGAACCTTATCAACTTCGCCCTCCACTTCTTCATCCTCATCAATCTCACCATTCGGTAGCGCGTCATCTATCATTTCCTCAATGATCCCAGCCTTAACCAGCTCCATACTCAGCTCTCGCATCGTTCCCGTGAGTTCTGGTAACCGGACCAGGGAGTTGACATCCTTCATGACCGAAGTTGAGGCTTTGATAGAACCCTCGATTTTGCGCACCGAGAACGCTTCTGACACTTGCATCATGACGGACTGAAGCTGGGCGCGGGATGTTGCGAGACGTGTCGATTGCCGACGGATGCGAATCAACTCCACTGCGAGCATCCGTGTCTGCGCTGGCGTGTTGTGTTTTGATTTTGATGACTGGATTATTAGGTTACGGGTTTTAGTCTCGAGCGTCTTCAGGCTTGTGATGTGGCGGTCAAGCTCCCGGGTGTTTTTGCGGATAAGTTGGTTGCACTTGCGAAGCTGTTGGCAGCGACGGTGGTTAGCTTTCCGATGGGACAGGGTGCTGGGAGCGGGGTAGTACTTGAGTGGCTGGATCGGGCTTCCAGAACATGGCTTTGATCGACTCCATTGCGGCGAGGGATTCCGACCATATATGATGATATGGACTGCTCTGAAGGGAGTTGGATTGCGCCGCATTGGAGGGTTGGGTTAGCGGTGGAGGGTAATAAAGGGTTCTCTGTATTTAGAATAGTGCGGCTCCGCTCTTGAAAGGTCGCCCGTATAGCGGGGTAGACGGGTACTTATCTCAGGTTGATAAGTTCATCCTGCAATTCGAAAATCAGTGGCTCTGTTTTTGCTGCATTTAATTACTTTTTTGCCATTTTTGATGTATTTTATGTCTCTTATGCCGTGTAGACCCTTATACCGAGTTTTTGTTGCTTCCATGCGATTCGGTAACGTTCTTGGTTGGTGACGCACAAGTGCCCGCTATTTTTCCCCCAAGCTTCTACAGCCTCGTCTCCTCTACCACCTACAACAACCTAAGTCTCCAACCACTACACCCAAGTAGCCACAACTTTCCATCAAACATTCCCTTTCAACAAAATAACCCGATTTCTACTAAACTAATTGCCAATATGTCTGGTCCTATCACACCAGAAGGTAAGATTTTATCCCTCTGCTACCCCACCGCATGCCGATTCCGAAACCTTCCCCGACTATAGCGTGTTGACTAATGGCGGTACAACTACACTGGGCTCGGCGAATCTCCCATTGTAGCACGGCATCCTTCAAATCTGCCGCTTGTTTTGGTGTCCGTTCAAATTTCCATCGCATATTGCTGACTGTCACTCGCTTTTAGTCCTCTGGGCTCAGCGTTCCGACGCGGACGACGAGAAAAAGAACGTCGTCTACCTTACCATAAACGCGCCAGATATCCCCAAGGAGTCCCTCCAGTTGGAACTCACCCCTACCAAGCTCACCTTCTCTGGTGAGAACAAGACGAGAAAATATGCCGTCGACCTTGAGTTTTACGCCGAGATTGACGAGAAATTGTCGACGACCCACCACTCTGGACGTGGCGTCGAGTTGGTCCTACGGAAGAAGGAGGCTAAGGCCGAATTCTGGCCCAGGCTTGCCAAGGAACCCAAGAAGTTGCAATTCATCAAGACCGATTTCGACAAAGTCCGTTTCCCTATTATCTCTTTTATTGCTCTTGGATAGTATATTGACATCGCGGTTAGTGGGTCGATGAAGACGAGCAGGAAGAGGCTGAGGACTTACCCAACATGGGTGGTATGGGCGACATGGATATGGGTGGTATGGGCGACGGTGGACTCGACTTCGCGAAGATGATGGGTGGTATGGGTGGTGCTGGCGGTATGGGTGGTGCTGGCGGTATGGGCGGTATGGGCGGTATGGGCGGTATGGGCGGTATGGGCGGTATGGGCGGTATGGGCGACATGGATATGGAATCCATGATGGCTGGTATGGGTGGTGGTGCTGGCGCTGGTGCTGCCGACGAGGATGACGACGTAAGTTGAAATCCTGGATAGTGTGTTGTAGTTTGGGTATGCTAATGGCTTCATAGGATGATATGCCCGAGCTCGAGGAGTCCAAGGAAGAGAAGATCGAAGAGGTCAAATAAACCCCCCTAGGTAGTGTATCACTAGTAGGCGAAGGGCGTTGTTTGTTTTTTGGGCAATCATAGTCATCCTGCCTACGCAGCCATAAAATTCGGGTTCCTTAGTTAGGTCTGTCTTCGCAAGCAATGAATACACCATGATATTGCGAACTTTTCTTATCACAAGGCCGAGTGATGGCGGTTGAAAATTGTAAGGCAATAAGCTTCAATCCATAAAACCCTCATCATTGGCGCATGTTTACTCCTGTGAAAATGATACATAAAATGGGTATCTCAGACAGAAGAGTGAGCAGTTTAATAAGGGAAGAATCCAAGTACCCAGAACCAGAAACACAGCCCATTCGATCAGCTCCCTCTAACAAAAAATGGAATCCTGCTCTCACACAGCCTTCTATGCAAAAAAGTAGAGAATTCATATCGTACATAGTAGCCGGCCGTAAAAACAACACCAGTTCTTGTTTCGTCTCTTATCCAGACAGCCTCTGTAAACGCTTATTAGCCCTTGAAGCTCTATGCATGGCCTCAAAACCTAGTACCTACATCTCTTATTTCGAAACCACAACTGGCGCAACTACAGGAGCACCTTTCTTGACGTTACCCGAATATTCCACCGAAGCGGAAGCCTGGTTATCGCCGGAGTTAACAGCCAGGAAGTGGTATAGCACGATCAAAGACATCATGAGAGTGCCAAGGAAGATAGCGATAGAATTGAGTTCATTGTCGGTAACCATCTTTTGGTTCGTGGAGAGGATCTTCGTTGGAGGTGAGGTACTGATAGCTCGTCGTTGCTTCAGGGATAGCAGAGAGGTGTTCAGTTCCACTACACACGTGGTATCTCCGGTGCTCAGAAATACTAGATGAAGGCGTAGAACAAAGGGTGTGGCGCCAAGACGCTCTTGAAGTGCAAGTTGGTGCCCCTCCCCCGGATCGTTGAGAATAACTGCGTTCTCAGACCGCCTGTGTTTTGCGAAGTAAGTGCTGGGAGGATTTACGGCTCCCCCGTGTGGCGGTTGCTAATTGCATTTTTCTTCTGTTTTATAGTCCACTATTCACCATCGTTTTTTTCTCTTAAAAATCAAGTTCGAGGCTTGACAACACCACTTCAATACGACGCCACCCTCGTTGAGATCAATCGCAACTATCAATCATGCCTCCAAAGAACCAGGACAAGAAGGTCAAGCCCACCGCGGCAAAGATTGTTGCCGACAAAACGTTCGGAATGAAGAATAAGAAGGGTGGAAAGGCACAGAAAGACATACAGCGGTTGCAAAGTCAGGCCTCGAGCGCCGGTACACCAGAGGAGAAGCGGAAGAGGGAGGAGAAGGCGCAACGAGAAAGAGAAAAAAAAGCAGCTGAGGAGGCGAAGCGGGAGACAGCGGAACTGTTTAAACCAGTCCAGGTGCAGAAGGTGCCTTTTGGAGTCGACCCAAAGACCGTAGTGTGTATATTCTTCAAGAAGAATATTTGCGAAAAGGGTATGGTGTTGGTCCCTCCCTATACACCTCTGAATAAAACAGGTGAATTGCCGGTTAACATTGTTGGCGTGTAGGCAAAAAGTGCAAGTTCTCACACGACCTCAGCGTGGAGAGAAAACAGGAGAAGAAGAACTTATATGAAGATGCCCGTGGTCAGGACTCGAAAAAGGAAGATACCATGGACAACTGGGACGAAGAGAAGTTGCGAGCAGTTGTCAAGAGCAAGCACGGCAACCCTCAGACCACGACGGACAAGGTGTGCAAGTACTTTATTGATGCTGTTGAGAATCAGAAGTATGGATGGTTCTGGACGTGTATGCTCCCCCTTACCGGTTTCTTGGGGCTACAAATGCTTATGGTGCTTTAGGTCCAAACGGAGGAGACGAGTGCAAGTACAAACATTCGCTACCACCAGGCTTTGTCTTGAAAACCAAGGAACAACGAGCGGCAGAGAAGGCTTTGATGGATAAATCGCCCATGGCTACGCTCACACTCGAAGACTTTTTGGAAGCCAGACGGTATCATTCGCCTGTAATGACTGCGAATTGAAGGTTATTTGCTGACGTTTGGTACAGAGCCGAGTTGACTGGAAAAGGAACGCCTGTCACTGAGGAATCCTTCAACAAATGGAAGGCACAGCGGAAATCTAAGAAAGAAGTGGAGGAGGAGGTTAGATTGGCTAAGGAAGCAACCGGCCGAGCAATGTTCGAGAAGGGAGACTGGATGAATGATAGTGACGAAGAGTCCGAGGACGAAGATGATGGCGATTTCGACCTGCAAGCCCTACGGGCAGAAACGCGGAAGCTGGAGGGGGATGATGACGACTCTCAAATCAAAAGCTACGGCACCACCTGAAAGATCTAGACAGGTGGCGGAGATTTTTGCTGTTCTCCTTCATGGGTTACGGTCTTGCGTTAAAGGTTGCTTTTGGTGCTTTCAGTGGAGTTGGATGTGATTTGGAGCCCAAAAATTCTGAACTTACTTTGTGTTCGAGCGGAATTGACGATATGCATATCCGTGGTAGTCTTTTATTTACAAAAGTGTCCAGCCTAGCTGGGTAATATATGTAACGCATGAAAAACATTAACAGAGTCACCTAAGTGTACTTAAGTATATTTATGAAGTTGAAGCTGCAGTAAAAAGTGTATCAATATTTAGAAGCCGAGTGAGAAATTCGGATTGGAAAGGTGAAAAGGAAGTTCGGTCCTCACCTCGGCCTCTGGCTCCGTTACAACGCTCGCTCCGCTCACTATTAGGCTACGCCCCCCCCCCTCTTTCGCTTCACTCAAGGGGCCCCCCATTAAATAGTAGAATGACTTTTTGCGGTTACAAATATATATCTTTTCCCTTTAAAAGTACATACAATGCCGAAGAGAAAACGTTTCCTCCACTTGTCACCTATTTGCAGAACTACAACTTAGACTTTTCCACCACCTCCCACTCTCCACCGAAGTACAATTTTGCCCGGCGTTTCGGATAGTCCTCCACTTTGTACAATCGGTGTACATGACAAAGTCGGTGCCGAGAAGGTTAATACCGTGAAAATGAGAATTCGCTGGTGATTGTTGAACTATATGACCATGTCCACCGATCGTGACGTGAGTTGCTTCATCGATATTCAGCAGTTTACCTGCCTAGGCTAGTCAAAATCAGAACTAATCTTTGTCATTTCGACACTCACCTGAATTGAAAGATATGTCAATGGAGCCCCACTATCCACTATGAAAAAAACCCAACGATGCTCATCTAGATGACTAATAATGAAGGGAACTATCGTACGTCTCTTCGGGCCGTGGATATAACCATTACCTAGTTTAACTACATCTCTGGCCTTAGCCTCCGTAGCCTTCGGAAGGTACAGAATGCCCAATTCCTCCGCAATCGTTGTTTCAATGTTTCATGCTTGATATCCGTGATCAACACATCGTAATCTGCCAGATCGTCGCTAATGTCATGAACATCAACATATTCGCCGCGATCCTTAGCCTCTTGCTGACGGTGAAATAGGCCTGTGGGTCGACGTCCGAAGAGAAGCGTCGAGCGATCGTATCGTAACTCGGAGGGCCGGTATACGGGAGCTGCACGCTATGGATCCGGCGTGAGGTGCCGGTAGAGACGAAAAGACCTGAGAACAGACTTGACTGCTTGCCGGCTGAGGACCCTGAGCATGTATGTCCCCGTTACTCTGTTCTCGTGAATTTAGCACGTCACTCTAGCCAGTTAGAGAGATAATGTGACATTAAACAGACTCACCTTGTCGCTGTACCGTGAATGCTCACTCATCATGTCACTCGTAGATATTCTTGTTCGATCGCTGGTTGCTGAATCGAAAGGTTGAAGAAACTTTGCTACTTCTCAACCAAGTGTGGGGGATATTCCCCTACTTATAGACAAAACGCGACCGTGGCCAAGCCTCACGCTACCCGTTGTTTTACTATCACCAACTTCGAACCTCAACCAGTTCAAATAAATAAATAAAATAAAAACTCAACTCCACAAAATATGATTTCGTGCCCAAGAAAAGAAAAGCATACCTTTTCTAAAAACATTTCTCCTATCAAAGAAAACAAGAAAACCCGTTCCAGTATATCGTGGTTAACAATTATCTTGTCGCTCCAAGATAATCTTCGTCATCCTATCGGTGCCGTGTGATGGAGAGCCACCTCTCTCCGATGGCTTGGCATGAGCTGCGCTAAAACCTGCGCCACGACTCAGTAGACCTGTCTTTTCTTTCCATCCCCCATCCCCATCCCCCATTCATCATCAACAGTCTGGTTCCATTTATCAACATCGCCACTTCGACCAACGAACAACTACCTCAACACAGCTTTTTTTTTCCCTCTCGCGTTGGAAACTCACGCCTTCATCTACCTTCATTACGTCTGCTTCTCTTCCTCATCCTTCTCAGCGATCGCTTAATAGCTACCGTCGCGTCTTTGTTGCCATTTAACCTCAACAACCACCAACACTTCCCGTTCTTCGCACCACCACCCATAAAATAATCATGTCTTCAAACCTTGACCACTCTCTTGATGAGATTATCGCTGCCCGCCCTCGCCCTAACCGCCGTGGAGGAAAGGGAACAGCTTCCGCTGTCTCTGGCGGCATTCGGAAACGATCGCAGAGAGCTGCTGCACAGAAGGCGAATGCCTCTGTGACTCCTAACGCGGTCAAGGCCGCAACCAGGGCTCCTCCAACTGGACCCTCTGGCAAGGCCACCAAGATTATTGTGTCTAACTTGGTATGTTCTCATTGTTTCTATCGCTACGATACGCGACATCAGCCTAACAGCTTCTTAGCCATTCGATGTGAACGAGCAAATGATCAAGGTACGTCGCTTGCACAACTGGGTCATGCCTGGCATGTCTAGAGGAGGCGAGAACGCGTACATTTGCAGAACGGGAGCGAGCGCACATGCGTTGCATATATAAAGGCTTTCATAGCCTGCTGTGATTTATGCCAGCGTTCGAGAATTCACGCGTTGTGATTATCAAGTATCGCAACATGACATGCGATCAAAGTGTCTTGGGTCTAGTCCATGCCATCTGAGCACGGGTAATGATTATCGCGACCATTATTCTGAGGCATCAACTCCTATGGGTTACATGGCTTTCGGTTTCACATCACGTTCAAGCTCATGTTTGATTTTTTTGTCGATTCCAGCCTAGTTTTTTTGGTTCATCCCTAAGGATCGAGGTGGCGACGATCGAAAGCACCTCTTGCGACTTGTCTTCGATTTGAGCTCACCGCGAGAGAGAGGGCAGATCATTATGGCTGGTGACCTAATGGAGTTGTTCGGCATGGATTCCAAAGTCGACCTCAGACTTTTGTTGTGCATTTACGGCTTGTATTTGCATGCGGAATGTAAAGTTATATATTGGGGGCTACAGGTTACATCTGTTTTGCGGGTCCCTATGGATTCCAGGCAAGGCTCGCTGACATAGAAACTCGCTCCCGTTCTTCTCGCTGCAATTACGTGTTGATTTGGAGTTCTCGTCTCCTCGGTCGACAGTTTCCTATGTCAGCAAGAAATTGAAGACATCGGATTTTTTGCAAACGATTTTCTAACATAGCTTTTTTGCTTCTCAAAGGAATACTTTCAGTCTGTTGTTGGCCCGATTCGACGCGCTATCCTCACCTATGGTCCTGATGGTCGATCCCGCGGAGTTGCAACTGTCGAGTTTGCTAAGTCCGAGCACGCGGAAACCGCTGCTCAAAAGTACAACGGCGTTGAAGTTGATAAGAGACCGATGAAGGTTAGTAGCATATTTGGTACTTGTCGTCTGAATCATAATTGACGAAATTTATACAGGTTGAGTTAGTCGTTGACCCTTCCGCTCCCGCCAGCTTTGCCGATCGCGTTGGGTGAGTTTCATGTTCCGCTGCTCCTTTGAAGCTTTATACGCAAATGCTTATATGGTTATTAGTGCACCCAACAAGATCATCAACAAACAGCCTAAAGGTGATAAGCCCAAGCCTGTAGTTAAGCCCACTGCAGCTCGTGGCGGCGCACGCGGAGGTGCTCGGGGCAACAAGCGTGGTGGACGTTCGGGTAGCGGCAGTGGTCGTGGCAAGCCTAAGACTGCTGAACAGCTTGATCAAGATATGTCCGACTACTTTGGAGGCGATTCTACTAATGCATCGGGTGCTGCGCCGGCCGCCGCCACTGCCACGAACGGTGGTGATGTCGGAATGGACGATACTGTTTTGGTTGGTACACCTTGATTTATAACCCCTTTGATTCGGAGTCAGTTCCTGCAACGACGCGCGAACCAATTGTTATGCCATTTGATGCAGCTGGTAACGGCGCCTAAATCGGTCATATCGAAAGACTCTTCCTCCTCCTCCTCCTCCTCCTCCTCCTCCTCCTCCTCCTCCTCCTCTTAATACCTCTCCCTCTATGGATCCATCGTCGTTGGAAATCATGTCAGGACCGGCCAATTTGTGGGGAATAATTCGCTGATATAAGGACCTTCTGTGGAACAGTAAATGGAGTCAGCTCGGCATATGGGTGCGGCAAAGTTTTACACATGCAACATCTGAATTGTATTGACGACGGGGAATGGGGGATGATCACGAATAGGGGGATTTCTTGACGCAAACGGGGGAAAGGATCAAGCAGGAGGTGGTGTTTCCTGTTTAATGGGTTGGAAGATTTTCTTTTTTCGATTACTGGATGGCTTTCAGGTTCGCCATTATCATCGTTGTTTCGGGTTTGGAATATGGGAATATTATGTGTTTCTTTCCACTGTAGGTTTTGTTTTACTCTTTTGCATTATGGTTCGTTTGAAATGGGAGCGCGGTTGGTTTTTGCTACTCGTAGTATCATTCTCGTAATGTGATAAAGCATTGTGGAGATGAGTACTCTACTCTTGAGTTATAAAATGGATATTGGAGTTGGTGGCCAGGATTTGGGTAGTTGGATATCAATCCTTGTGCTTTGTGGTTGTTATATGTATGATGTTGCATTGAAACTACGATTACCGGGCGTCCGGTAACTAAGATCGATAGTAGATCGATCCGCATCTCATCCACTCTAACCGTCATCCAGCTTCCAGATCGGGGGTTAAACAAAAATCATGGCGATACCTCTTAATGTACTCCCCAGTTTCCCATCAACACCACACCGAAACATAGAATCCGCCTTTTCTTTGGATGAAGTACCAATTCTTTTACGCTCTCCAAGCTGTCAGAAAGCCAACACTAGTTCTGTTTCAGGATTTCAAATATCTGTCACTAAAATTCCATACACAGGCATTCTTAGGTGGTAACTTTTCTCCAAATTATATTGACCCTGTTCAGGTCTGTTCGGAAGCTGAAATGATTAACCCTTAGCTCCCATAATGGTCTCGAAACGTAAACGTAGCACTGTCGCCGCCGCCAGTCCCAAGGTCGTGGATGGAGAGGAAGCTCTCCGAGCGTCACCCTCCGACATGACTGGAGAAATTCTTACTTCGGAATCTGATGCGGGAACTTCTTTCGAGCCCTCTGAGATTGAGGGCGATGAAGAGGGGGAGTTCGAGCTAGAGCAGAAGAGGAAAACGAAGGGGAAAGCAAAAGCTAAAACCAAAGCCAAAGCCAAAGCAGTCCCTAAGAAAAAGAAGGAAGTAAAAGAAGAAAATGACGACGAAGCACCGAGGATAAGAGACCTGGCAAAAAACAGTGATTACGTTCCTATCCCTTGGAAGGGACGTTTGGGTTATGTATATATATCTTCTCCCCTTTGATATTCTAATTCTACTTGACTAATCATTACCTCATTTAGGCATGTCTTAACACTTATCTCCGCACCAGTTTCCCGCCCATCTTCTGCTCTCGCACCTGTCGCATCGAAACGATACTCAAGCAAGGGAAGTGGGAGACGTCGGGACTCTCATACGTGCAATCTCTCGGCCTGCAGAACGGGGCAGACCTCGCAAAGCTAATCCGCTGGAACGAGAAATATGGCATCAAGTTTTTGCGGGTATCGAGCGAGATGTTTCCATTTGCCTCACACAAAAAGTATGGCTACGACCTCGACTTTGCAAAAGATGTGTTGGCGGAGGCTGGGAAGTTGGCAATGCAGTATGGTCACCGGCTCACCACGCATCCGGGCCAATTTACGCAGCTGGGATCTCCCAGGGACGAGGTCATTGAAGCCAGTGTAAGAGACTTGGAGTATCATTCCCAGTTGCTACGAGGACTGGAATTGAAAGGGCAGGATGATAGAGATGCGGTAATGATTCTGCATATGGGTGGCATGTTCGGAGATAAGCAGGCTACGCTCAACCGCTTTCGCGAGAATTATACGAACCTATTGAGTGAGGACGTCAAAAGGCGGTTGGTACTCGAGAACGACGATGTGGTGAGTCTGTCCGCCGTAACCTTTGCTGGATACCAATTGATTGCAAAAGATATGGTCCGTCCACGACCTTCTCCCAATTTGCAAAGAACTCAACATCCCTATGGTACTCGACTACCACCACCATAACATTATTCACGACGAATCACTGCGAGAGGGGACTCTCGACGTGATGCAACTGTTTCCGGAGATAAAAGCGACCTGGACCCGCAAGGGGATCACGCAGAAACAACATTACTCAGAACCGTGCCCTGGTGCCTTCACAGGTCGTGAGATGCGGAAACATTCCCCACGAGTTGCCGTTCTGCCGCCGTGCGATGATACCATGGACCTCATGATCGAAGCCAAGGATAAAGAGCAGGCTGTGTTCGAGTTGTATAAGATATATGGTATCGGCGGGGATGAATTATTTCGTGAGGTCATCCCTCATCAGAGGAGGGATGACAATAGGCCCCCGCCAAAAATTACGAAGGCGCAGTTGAAGAAGATGGAGGAAGAAGGGATTGGGGTGGAGCCGTCACCGGATGAAGTACCAGACGATGAGATTGGAATGGGAGGGCCGGAGAGAAGGGTTTACTGGCCACCAGGCAAGGAGGAGTGGTTGAGTCCGATGAAGAGAGTGGTCAATAGGAAGCCAAAAGTGGAGATGGAAGAAGGTGAAATGGGGGAAGAGCCGGCCAACAAGAAGCAGGCGGCAGCAGCACCCAAACCGGAGACGGTGAAGAAGAAGCAAGCCGTTAGGCACAAAAAGACAGTGACAGAGAATGAAGTCAAACCACCACCAACGCCACCACCTCCACCAAAAACAAAAGCAGCAGCTAGGAAAAAGAAGGCATCTGCGCCACTAACACCTCCATCCGCTTCCAAGCCATCAAAAGTCACAGTCCTCTCAGCCCCGTCTCTACGCCGCGGCAGATCTGCATCGACTGTGACGATGGCAAGAGAGAAGACAATGGTTCTACCGTCATCAGAGTCCTCGGGCCTTAGTTCACCTTCCCAATCTGATCAGGAAACGACAGACACCAAAGAGGTGCCTACAGCAGCACAAAAGGCGATATTTGAGGATGCGTTCCAGCCAGTTACGAATGTTAGGAAGAAGAGACAAAGATTACTAGTATGATAATGGTTACATCACACTATAGAGTAGAGTACGGCGTTATGTTGACAGCCAATGGGAAATCTAGCAGCAATTTTAGCAAGCATTTTCTACTACGTTCACCAAATGCTGTTTCATCTCGTCATTCTCATTAGGGTCTATTCATCTATGCCTCAAACTTTAACGACTTTCATTTTGCTAAGAATACTTGACTTCACTGCGAAATTTGTTATAAGGTATGTATGTCAATGTGCACGAGCGTTGGTTTTTGTTTTTTTGTTTTAATCATACTGTATTCACTCTATCTGGAGTATGACAGAACCCTAATCACCTCCGCCTCCGGGCAGGCCGGCTAGATGGCGAAGCTCCGCAGCGAGCGTTGGTTGTATGACGCTGCGATGGGGGTGATGTTGAAGGCTGAGTTCAATTTGTTGAGTGTCCTCAATTGAAATTCATGGAGGCCGTGGTAGTCCATCTCTATACATGTATGCTGGTGATTTGGCTTGCCAACGAGTGCAACTTTGTGTAAATAAACAGCTCTTGAGTTTGGGAGGCCCTGTCTGGACCATTTTTCCAGCACGATTAGCTGCGGTTGACTATTGAAGCAAAAAATGCACCAATTTTCTTCAATTGCAACACTATATCAAGTATCTATCCCAGCATTGAGTCAATCTTTTGAGCCAGTCTTCGAAATTCGGAATTCATTAATCCACTATATCTCACTCGGGGTTTATTTTTCTTCTAATACGTAGAAGGGGTCCGTCCATTAGATATAGTCTTAAGTTACACTTAAGACTATAATGAGCCTTCGGCTGCCCTGCATTTTGACTGGTCACGCCTGCATATCGAATAATAGATCTCAAGCGGGATCCGCATTCAATACCGTGGACTGAAACAATATACCACATAAACCCGGAAAAGAACGGCGTTGAATTTGAGTGGCTGCAAGTGTAGAGTAAATATAACTCTGCACTCCATTTCAGATCTCGGGGTCTATGACATTGATATCTCGTCTAATAGAACACTAATAAACTCCCGAGGATAGCACCATCTTTTTTCATGCTGGGGGTATATGCACAGAGTTCCCGTTGACCCCGCCAATTGAGCCCAATTTCTATTGAGTTTTCCCTTAAACAACATAATTATTCCCATTTATGCTTTATACCTTCAGGTGGTGGATAAGTAGACTCAATTCTCAACGACCACAACTACATACCGGTACTAACAGGCCACAATGTGAAGTCCAGAAGCACCTGGGCACGGGGTTCAACAGCAGCACCGCTCCAGAACGATCGATCTTCGAATGCCACGTTCTGATAGGGTCCATAGGGACGTACAGGGACGCAGTCGTCTGCCACCTCACTGAGCCAATAGAGGTTTTCAGTCTGGACCACGGTGGAATGCTCACGAGATCAATTCAACGTCTGTTGTATACTCGGCCGCTCCGCGAGCCATTATCTTCTGTTGGCCTTATTTGCAAACTCGAATTGGATGCGCGATAGCAGACGGACGACTTCTGCTTCATCGTATGCCTCTTGGACTTCCTGGATCTGTCGCATTTTTTTTTTTTGGCTGTTATGGGTTGTTAATATGGGCTAATCAAAGTAGCTTACGGGGTTGGTGGTGACAATAGACTGAACAATCCGATTGTGCGGCCAATTCAGGATGAGTGCGGATAAAAAGCGACGTCATCGACTCACCACAGCCAATTGAAGGGCGCAGCAATGCAGCACAGACCTAGCGCCTTGGGTTCGTGCCTTCTGCTTTCGCACAAGGGGTGGATGCTGGCACAGATTCACACATACATTCAAATAATTCCCACCTTTTTTCCCTGTGCTGTTTCGTCATTCTCCGCCGTACGTCACCATCGCCTCAACCTCAGACCTCCAAACATCAAATCCCCGAACTTTCCACCGTTCTTCTTTCTGCTGTTTCTTCTTTCTTCTTTCTTCTTGTTCCAATTTCTGCCTTCCTGCGCAGCATAACTACCAGGAACCCGCAGAAAAGGCCACTACGCAGAAATCCTAACAAGACTGCGGCTCAATCATCTGTGCGAGGTTACTGTACGAGTATAGAGCGTTGCAGCGTATCTTGTCGCTTAACTGCTTAACTGCTTAACTGCCTAACTGCTTAACTGATTAACCGCCTTCTAACTTCTAAGTGGTGAATTGTTTTGTTTTGGTTTGTTTCGCCCAGTGCCTTTCTATTCTCCCTTTCCATCTGTCGCTTGAGCATCTTATTGCACAGGAGGATTTTGAGGCGTGCTGCGTGAAAAGGAGCGCACGGTACTCGAAGACGGATAGGAGAGGAGGGCGACAAGACAAGACACCCGTTTATTTCATCACAACCTACTACGTCACCTTCGGCTCCAACGCAATTCCTCCCCCACACCAACGTCTCCCACAACACCACTCTACAGCAGCGCAGGAGTAGAAGCAGCACGCAGCGCCACATCAAGGTTTCTGACACAAGATCCTTAGGAGCTCCCAAGGGTCTTAACGACGTCAATACTGCTTTTCGCGCCCCATTTCGACTCAGGAACCTGTGTGAGCGCGACTGTGAGTGTGCTGCGACCAGCGAAAAAAAAAGGAAAAGCAGAAGAAATTGTGCATTGGTAATCCCCACCCTTGCGACGCTCTCCATACGATCGTCAAGTACTACCTACTCTGTTCACACGCACACCACTCTGCCTACTTCCACTCCCACTGTCCTTCCCGCCTACCACCATCCCTTCGCCACTGCGTCTCGAGCCTTCCGTGAGCCGCCGCTGGTCGTTGGCACCGGTGATGGTGGTTGGTTGGGACAAAGAGAAGGGGCTCGATTGCTAACAGTGATCCTATGTTGCGTGTTATGTAGAGTAGATCCGAACGCCTCTATCGAATTGGCCGTTTCCGCACAAGTCGCCGCTCACCAGAGTAGTCACTCCCACCAACTGGCTGCCTCGTGTTTTTCTGTTGCAACTGAGTTCCAGCCTCCGTAGTCACCCTTCCTGCGCTACCCATCATTCCACTCCAACATCGTCGTCATACCCGATACAGTGCACCGTCATACCCTCAACATCCTAGCTATGTCAGCGGCGGTATCTACCATGCAACAGCAACACCAACCTGGGGGAGGCTCGGATCCAGCTTCGAGGATGGGAACCAATTCGCCAGTAGACAACAAGCGGACCATCATCAAAAACGAAGGTACGCTGGCTTTCCGAGTCGTGCTAGTGGTTTTGCCCATCATGCCCCTCCTCGTTGCTTCTATAGTTATACAACTACCCTCTTCTGTTTTATTTTATTTTTTGCCCGTTATATTAAGCTGCGCTTTGATATGCGGGTTTGGCCGTGTGTTGACATGTTTTTGTGATATGAGTCTTTTTACGTGGTTGATGTTCGAGGGGTGTGGTGGCGATAGAGAAGCACGCGCGAAACGAAACTTATTTTGACAACTCTCTTTTAGATGCACGCTCTTCAATTTCACACGGACTACCGCCGCCTCATTCGTCTGGAATACCTGACGAGCCTACCAAACCTGAAAACAATTCGAACCAGCAAGAATCTAGGCAAAACCAAACACAATCGCAAAATGAAGTTCAAGCCAGCAATACACCTGACTATTTTTCATTACCCCGTCCGAACCGACTCGATCAAGAACCCAATCCTTTCGAACAGTCGTTTGCCTCTGGGAGTACTTCGACTAATAATGGCGATCCGCTGGCTACACCCAAAGCAATTCTACCGCCAGTCACAGCTATGACGTCTCCGGCGCCTTTGCTTGGCGGCTCCGGCAGTTACAACTGGGGCCCCAACTCTCTACGCTCTGGACCTTTATCTCCTGCAATGCTTCAAGGTCCCACAAATCCAAATAGTCTCGGCTTTGATACACATCTTCGAACAGGTCTAACGCCGAACGAATCGGGTATTCGAAGTGGACTTACACCTGGTGGATCTGGTTCGATGTTCCCGGCCCCGTCGCCATCGACGTCACAACTCTTTTTCGGGGGAGCAACACCAGGTACGATGGAATTCCAGAAGACGGCATTGTCAGCTGCGCGGAAATCTGCGCATCCACAACCTCCCCTAATTCCACCCCAGAGCAATGAGCTAAAGTCCGAAGATAATGTTTCCCACATAAACTCGAGTCACGATCAATCGAAGTCACGGCAGCCCTCCGATCCCTTTAATGCGGACCCAGCACATAACGCTGCCAACGGGCTTTATTTGTTAGCACAGATGGGCGGCGGCAGTGGCCCGAATCCATATCCGCAGTCTCACATGTCCTCCGGAATTCCACCGAACGCTACCAATATGGACTCGAGTCCTAACCTCGCAAAACGGGCAGCTATGAATAATGCAACTTCGGCAGCAAGTCGCGCAGTTTCTAGCTCTATAGTATCAAATGGCGTGAGAGGAGTAAGTGAGATGAGTAATAACCGGAGCGACTCGAGTGAGGAACCAGAAAATGGAATGTCAACTCGCAAGGGAAGGAGCACAAGAGGGAAGTCATCAACTGCGAATACAGGGAAACGAAAGAATGATGGGGGATCTGATGGGAAATCGGCTACAAATAAGAAGTCAAAAAACGCCCGATTAGCACTGAGTGGAAGTGATGATGGAGAGATGGAAGATTACGATGATGATGGGCAAAATGATACACGAAAAGACGGGAAGAAAATGACAGACGAAGAGAAACGAAAGAACTTCCTCGAGAGAAATCGGTATGGTTCCCACACATGCCACACACAAACTCGTACAAGGGAAAGCATGATGATAATGATGATGACTAATGACGTCATATAGTGTCGCCGCACTAAAGTGTCGTCAAAGAAAGAAGCAGTGGCTTGCAAACCTTCAAGCCAAAGTCGAAATGTACGGCACAGAAAACGATGCCCTCAACGCCACCGTTCAATCACTGCGAGAAGAAATCGTTTCACTCAAGACACTACTCCTCGCACACAAAGATTGTCCTGTGGCACGCGCAAATGGAGTACAACTTGACATTGCATCTCTTGCTGCAGGAACCAACGACTATGGACACGTTCAAATGATGCAACCATATCCAGGGATGATGATGCATCAGCAACCTCAAGGAGAACGGCGATATTCTTAGTATCTTAGTGACCTTTGCGACAAAAATGTGATGATTTTACGAACCTGTGATGTGTGTTTTTTTTAAAAATGGGGACAAACGGTGTTAACTGATTAATTGTTTTCTTTTTCCTCCCGTCGTTTTTTTTAGAATTTGTTTACAAAATTTAGTGAACTCCTTTTTTTTTTATATCATGGGAAGGGGGGGGGGGGCTTTCTTGTAAAACTTCTTCCACTGGGGCCTTTCTTTTATTTCCTGGAAGATTTTTTTCGAAGGCCTAGCTAGGGATTTGTTCGTCGGGTCGGGGGTGAATAGGATATGGCCCGTTTGTAGATTTAGCAGACGGGGCTGTGGTATTTTTTTTGCCCAAGAGAAGAAGGAGGGGGGCTTTTGTGTATATGGATTGTGTGAGGTTTTAGGGGTTTACTGGTTTGGAGGAGGATGGAACGTGTGTGATGTGGTGGGTATATCGAATCGAAGGGAAAGGCTTATTGCTTTTATGTGTATTTTTTGTTGTTTTTGGCGCAATGGGGTATATACGCCATTTCAAGCCTTGGGTTGTTTGTGTTTTTATTGTTTCTTTTTTTTTTTGTTTTCCATCCATCCATCCCACCTGTGAGCCGATGCTGTTCATGCCGGTTGGTGTTTGTTGAAGGTAAATTACTATTTATCGTTTACCGTCTACAATTGTTGTCTGTGAGGGAGAGAAGTTCCTGATATCGATCCTAGAGAGGGGTTTTGTTATTGTTGGTTGTGGATTCATTGTGTATCTTTGATTTTTCACTACTACTACTGCTACTTGTTTTCCACTCGTTTCTTTTTCTCCCATCGGGGTTTATTTACCCTTTTTCTACGAGTTACGGATAGTCTCGAACGTGGAGGGAGTATTTTTTACGCGTCCCGAGATTTCAGTATTAAAGAAGGGAAGGAGGACGTTTTTGACGATGGTCCTAAGTCTATGACCTTTGGGTAACCATTTGGGTATGGTCATAGACGGTCAAAAACGCTCCTACAATAAACCCCCCCCGGTGTTTTTATATGGTACTATATGAGCTGTGTGTGGGTTTTAAATCCTACCTACTTTTCTACTTTATCTTCCTTTCCCTGATGGTAGTGCCCAGGCTGGCCATTGTTTATATCCCTCCCCTCTCCCCTCTCCCCCTTCTCCTCACTTCTTTCGTTTCTCAATGCTGGTCAAACAATCCCCATACTTTTATTTATGTTCTTCATGGAGGATGAGGAGGGAAACGTGGTATATATTGATTTGGTTTTGGTGATATCGATGAAACGAACTGACGAATGATTTTGAGGGATTGTATTTAGTTAACGTTGAGTTGAGGTATATAATAACTCTTATCTGTCCATGCTTCTTTCGTAAACTGAGGACATGTATTCAGGTTTTCTTATGTCCTCCGTAGGTTACGAGAGAATGATTGAAAACAAACAACTCGTCATCCATTCATAAATCCAGTCACTCGCTTTCACAATCACTTGTCTGCAAAACGAAAGTTTACTGCAACCACAAATGATAGACTTCTTTTAAGTCCTGATCTTCATTGGTATGTCCCAAAACAAATTACAACACCCTACAGCTACAGACATAGCACGCCAACTATTAAACTTGAGGCTCCTCCGCAACATAGTGCAAATAAGCACCCAAGAGCTTGGTACCCTCGATATAATTCCTCTTGTCCAACTTCTCGTTAATACTATGAGCACCGTCTGTCGAACTTCCCATGGGGAGCAGCAACACGTTCTTCTTGGTGGCCTGCTCGAACGTCAAGGTAACTGGGATACTGCCACCTTCTCTGGTAAAGTCTGGTTCGGTGCCGAAAACTTGTTGAACAGCCTTGCTTGCAGCGACAAAGTTCCAGTGCTTAGGCGACGAAACCCACCATTTACCGGCATGCATCAACTCGCGGGTCATGGTGTTGTTGGAGCCCAGTTTCTTCCACTCTCTGTCAAGATGTATGAAGACGAGTTTGTCGACATCTTCAAGCTCCATGTTTGGTACTGTCCGGATGGAAAATTTCCCAATCACGGACGCAGGGATGACAGTTTTGGCTCCACCGGCAGAGAATGCACCCTCGATTCCGTGGATGGACAGTGAAGGGAAACGCCATCTTTCCGAAATGTTAGTTCTTGTTAGAGACCAAATATACGAAATGTGCAGCATACCTGGCCATCAAGATCTGCTCCGAGTTATCAAAGATGGTTGACTGGGCACCAATGGATTCGTAAATATCGTTCATGGTGAAAGCGATGCCGGGAAACAAAGCCTTCTCTTCTTCCGTAACGGGTGCGACAAGAGCGTCAATTCCGTCAATCTTAATCTTGCCCTTATTGTCAACAAGAGTACCCAGCAAGCTGACAAGATCCGTCATGGGCTCCGTGACAGTTCCTCCGAAAACTCCGGAATGAAGATCGGCGGCAGGACCAGAAACTTTGACAGAATAGTAGGAGCAGCCACGAAGTCCATAAGTGAGACAAGGCTTCTCGGTTCCGAGCCAGCTATACAATTATTTATTCACCGCCCCGTGGAATACATTCCTGGCAGACTTACTAGTTATCGGAAATGCACACGGCTTCGGCATCTTTAAAATATTTATCTGCCTCGGCTCTGATCAAGTCATCGAGGCCCTCGGAACCATACTCCTCCATTCCTTCGAAACACATCAGAAGGTTTACCGGAAACTCGATTCCAGCCCTATAAATGTTAGTTTTTCCGATCACGCTCCTAACAATGATAACCCACTTCTGGTGTGCTTCAATGGCATTGACCCAACCCAATCTGTACTAATCAGTCTCCGTTCAAGATACACAAACCCGAAAGTTCCATACTCACACAGGACCCTTGTCGTCTGTACTTCCTCTTCCAAACATACGTCCAGTCTTCTCATCCACCGACAGCTCAAAAGGTTCGGTATTCCAGCCGTCCTCCTTCAAGGCAGGCTGCACATCATAATGGCCATATACAAGGATAGTCCGTTTCTTGGGATCGTTTCCATAGCGTCCGAGAATGACGGGAGGGAGGTCAAGGTCTGGCTTGTCAGGCTGCTTTCCGAGTTCCCGAAGTTCAACCGTAGCACCCAGTGTGGTGAGCTCCTTTGCCAAAAATTTGCCCATGGCCACGACTTGCGGACGGAGTTCGGGATCGGCAGAGACGGATGGAATTGCGACGGCAGCAGCAAGACCTAAGAGATGGTTGATGTCAGTATAAAACTGTGATGTTTATGTGACCAGTTGTGCAGAAGACGTGGATTACATGAGGTACCTACGCTTTATGAATGAATCTGCCATCTGGTCCACCCTGTCCATTATATGTTAGCTACATGTTCATGAACTCTGTAGCTATGAGTGAAAGCTCCATTGTGCTGGGGACAGATACATACTGCTTAAAAAATCCATCGAGTTGAGGAGCCATCTCTAATGACTGATTGGTCACTATGTAGTGTCTGAGTTGGATGCGGGGGGCTATCGAAGGGTTCCTGAATCGATCTGGAAGGGTTGTTGAGTTGCGGGATGATAGATTGAAGCTTTGTCGGAAGGACTTTTTGATAGATGGGGATGGAAATGTGTGGACAACTAATGCTCGAACTTGACGGGATAGAGGGAGGGACGATATCCTCTTAAAGAGAGTTTTTGTGATATGGTTGGGAGTGGAGACAGGGCGCATAGATACAAGGCGGAGTTGGTGGGGAAAGAGAGGAGGGGTATTCACGGGCTGACATCTCACTCCATCACGTGTGGCCCACTAACTAGTCAGAACTCGAGTATGGAAGAGAGATGGTGAAGCCTCATGAAATCCAGAACTGCTATTCCTTCCCTCCCAATTCTAGTAGAAAGTACAGTACAAGTACAAGGCAACATCTCCAGTCATAACAGCCGCCTAACACCCCCACTTTTAGTGGGCTCCCATCTTTTCCACCTGCGAAATAACCGCCTTTTGAGTGTCTATGAATCGGTTGACACAGTTATCGAGACACGTTGCCTCCGTCGCGTCGATTTGTGGACCGGTGAGCTTGTTTCCGGCGATGCACCTCGTCCAACATATGGCCGTTAGGGAGTGAACGTCTATTTCCCAGCTGTGTCAGTGGGAACCAAAAAAGAAGGCCGAGAAGGAGAAGGAATGCGGACTCTCTTGGAACTTAGCTTTCTGTTGCTCATTCTGGATGAATTGCTGGATTTCCTTCTTGTCCTTCTCATCGAAATTGCTGAGGCTTAGGCTGGAGGGGTCCATCTTGAGGTTGGGTGGGATTCGCGTGGAGGTTCGCTGGTAGAAGGCGGAGAGTGAAGCTTAACTCGCTAGCGTAATCGGTTCACAAGGCTGCCAAGCATTGTATCAACTGTACGTTTGAATTATAAACCACCGCCCTGCTTTCTTTCCCAGAATATCACCTTGCTGCTCGGTGAACGTGCTTGCGCGAGAAAAATTGACAGGATCTAGCTAACCGCCATCCAATTAACTATTTGGAGAACGTTACTTTGAAGAGCATAGATGCCCCACAATCCCATCCAATTTGGCTTCTCCGCTGTGGCTCGGGTCCACGAGTTTGTACAGTGTATATATCTACAAGAAACCCACGTACGGGAAACCGGACGTCTATCATCCTGGCCTTGTTTCCCAGGTATCCACTCACAACCCATCAGCACCTCCCCACCCAGCCCTCCGTTTCTGCCTATCTTCTCTCGCAATAGTCCTCTTAGGACCCCACCTACTCTTCACCTTCTCCGCCCTAAACGCCATCTGTGCCAACCTCTCCTCCGAAGCCTGACATACCATCCCCACAAACAGCGAGCTACAATTAAACTCCTTCGCCAACGCCGTCCTATGCCACCGTCCCGGATCGGTATTCCTCAAACTCCTCATCCTCTTGCAATCCGCGAGCGTGAGGTGGTACGACTTCTCATACGGTTCTCTCAACGGCGGAGGCAGCTGGTTTGCAGGTTTTGGCGGCGCAGCAGCAGCAGCAGCAAAAAGTCGTCTTCTCGGATCATCTTTCGGGAGGAAAAGTGTCGGGGTGATGAGAGGTGTAGGAGCGGACGATGGTGGGTTATAAACGATATGATCAGTTCTGGGAGAGTTTGCGTTGAGGATCATGGATGGGTGTGGGTGGATTCGTAACATTTTTGTGTGGCGGCGCGCAGAGGATTCATGGCGGATGAAGCTCTTCGGTGTGTTCGCGGCCCACGGAAGAGATTGCCGTAAGGTGTGGGTGAAAGAATTCATGATCGATTGATTGATTGAGCTCTCTCTCTGCGATAGAGGAGCTGATGTCGGGAGTTGATTTACAGGCTGCAACACAGAAAGAAAATGAACTTGGGGGTTCTTGGCGTATGGGGTTAGGGTTTATGCGAGGGGTGAAACAATATCTTGCAACCTCACAGGCTCGAGCTTAAACCTCCGGTTCTTGGTCTATCAAGAACAATTATTTTCTTCTGATCGAACGCTGTAGTTGTTCTCCCTCTTTCCCAGTCTTTCTCCACGCAAGCTTACAAGCAAGGAGAAAAAAGTCTGGGTACGAGAGCAGTAGTTGCTGTGAGCTGGTGATTTTGAGGGTATAGAGGTACATATATCTACCTCTATATTTTCTACCACTGTACCCGCCGCAACCATCGGGTATGCATGCATGACGCTGCTCTCCCTATCATTTAATTACCACGACACATCTTCCCTACATATAACTCGCGTTATCTACCTATGTACCTACCTCCCACCGCATATTGTCTCTTTTTTAAGGCCATGGTGTGCAGCCAAAAAGCAAGCATGGGCCAGCACTATGATGGGAGGGGAGGCCTTAATACTATCCTCCCCAATATGACTCGCCCTGCCGGCGATTAATAGGAAAAACAGCCTGACAACATTTCTCACGATTCCGCATTCTGATAGCGATCTTGATACCCCATGTCTCCACGGAGGGGTAGAGAGTTTCGCCAGGTTCTGTCGGCACGAAAGCACCCACACCTGCTCTTTCTTGTCTTTGCGGCTTCACAATCTGGGGTAAAAAGGATACGGCGGGTACATTGGGTGGACATTATCAGACAAACGGGTTTTTGTACTACATACAATAGCTCGAAGAATGGTTGTGTCTTGAGCTGATATCTAAAAAGTCTTGCCCACCACCGAACGAACCACTGAACGAACCACCACATCAAAACAACTTCCTTTTCCCTTCTTTTCTGCCTACCCTCCCAACCCCTCCCTGATCTACGCCTTTCTGTCCACCTTTCAGTTGCTTTTAAAACATTGTCTCGCTCTCTCCAGATCTTCTGCTTCGCCGGTATTTCTTTCTGGAGAGAGGAATTATGACTCGAGTATTGGTTTACTCCGCGACTCTGGCCACATTTGTTCTGGGTACGTATACATACGTCATGTCCTAACCTTTCCCTTATAACCTCACAATTGGGGAGGTTATCACTCGATTCAACCACTAATTCTGTTTTTTTCTTTCTGTAGCCTCGGTCCTTACAGTAGTAGCCATAATAATCCCCCGATGGATTTCCTACCACGACACTGCCGTCCGTCTTCCTCCTCTCCCTTTCCGTCCCACCCACTAACAGACACAACAGATCGGCGGTGACCCAGTAACCTACACCTATGGCCTTCACCAACGGTGTTCCTCCACCCACGAAAAAGCATGTACCCATTTCCCAACCTACACCGACTGCCATGGGAAGGACCGATACTTCTGTTCTATGTGGCGGTCCGTCGGGTTTCTAATGTCCTTCGCGGTGGTATTGGAAGGCGTGATAATAATTGCTTTCTCAACGATCCTTGTCGGCGGGAGAGTAAAACGGGAGGGAGGATGGAAGATAATGGCGTTTTTTTTGATGCTTGTTGGTAAGTCTACTATACCCTCTCCCGGTGGTTGAAGAGATAGCTAACGCGGGGGGGAGAATGTAGCGATGGTACAATGTGCAGCCATGGCGTTAGTAGCGTATCTTTACGATTGGGACGATCGGTTCTTTGTGGGGTGGAAGTTGGATATTAGTTGGATTTTTACGACGATTTCGTGGAGTGTTATGATAATTTTGGCGGTTGTGCTTTGTTTGAGTGCGTTACTTCTGCCGCCGGAAGGGGGGTATATAAGCTTCAGAGGTAGGAGGCAGTACCTGAGTTGAATAATGATGATCGGAAACGATTTCCTTGCCCTTTTTTTTTGGAAAATATCTCTGTCTACTTTTGGGATTTGGAGTGGGTGGTGTTTTTTTTTGTAAGACCCTGCATATTGTTTACGATATCGATACCTCTTTGTGTCTAACATTCTGGTGTGCATGTTTTTTTTATGCTAGGTCTGTTTCTCTCTCTCTTGATGTGCTCCCGCCGTATCGTTATACTTTGTCCTGGGGCAGGAAGGGATATGTTTATGCTCCTCCGTTCACTCTAGATTGAGGTGAACTGGGCTCAGGCGGAGTGGGATACTGCAGCTGACAATATACGTCTTACCTTATTTCCAACTCATCAATGCTCACTCACCGCGAAATATCTGGAACTCAATTCCGTTCCGTTCAATCCGGAAAAGGCACGAGACAGACATCCAACAATGACGCAATGTCTCTTTATTTATGGTGAGTGCACCACCTAATTCCTAGCGATTTGGTAGACCTATACGTAGATGTCAGAAGCCGGATGACAGACTGTATTATTATATATACTTATGTAGATGGATGTAGATGGATGCTACGGAACGAGAATGCGTGCTAGAGTTTTCGTAAGACTTTGATGGTTTCATTTTATTAAAAAACGTCCCACAACACACGAGTCTGGTGGGATCTAAGTAATGACATACGAGGGTAATAAAACACAATAGAATACAGAATTGAACATCTCCCCACCCCCCCACAAGCTTCCTTCACCCTCAATCACTATCATCACTATCACTGTCTTCTGAGCTGCTGCTGCTGCTGCTATCGCTGTCAGAACTAACAGAATCAGACTTCCCGTTGGGTTTTGCAGCAGCAGCAGCCTTAGGGTCGTCGTCACTGCTATCACTATCATCATCGCTCTCGCTTTCACTGTCACTGCTATCACTGCTGTCACTGCTGTCACTGCTATCACTGCTGCTGCTGCTGCCACTATCACTTTCATCCCCCGCTAAATCCTTCCTTCCCAAAGCCTTAGCAATCAGCTTGGCCCTTTCCAACCTCGGCTCTTGCAGATCCCTCAGCACCTTCTTTGCCTCCTCCAAAAGTCTATCCCTCGCTCCAGCACCCTGTAATCCCGCGACATAAGCCGTCAATGCCTTCTCGTGTGTTTCCGTGATGAGTTTAGATTCTAGTGCATTCTTGAGAACCCAGTTCTGTTTCGCCTTTTCGAATTTCCATAGTCCCCGGTGGAGATGGAAGTTGGAGATGTAGTCTAGATATGGTTTCGTACTACCGGTGTTGTTGGAGCCACCGCGGTGCTTGGTTTTTTTTGTGGATGATGAAGGATGCTTTTTGGGGGGTGAGGTTGTTGGGTTTGGCTTCGATTCTGCGGTTTTTGATGACGGTGTGTTGACGGCGGGTGTTACGCCCCCCCGTGTACGGTTCTTGCCGAATGGGTCGAGAGCGAGGTAGAGTTGTTTTATTGAGTCCCCGTCGGTCTCTTTGACGTCGGAGGCGAAGGTGACGGATTTGCGGCGGGAGCGAGAGGTGGGTGAGGTGGGTGTGGGCTTTTTGAGGAGGGATTTTGTGGGGGAGACGGAGAGGCGGGATGGCTGTGGTGTTTGTGGAGGAGGAGTTGAGGCTTTTCTGGTAGTGGGTTCAGAGGTTTCGTGTTGTTGTCGCTGCTCTTTTTTGGATATCTTCTTCTTCCCTTCCTCCTCCCCCGCCCCTCCTTCTCCTCTGACACTTTCTGCTTCTTTGCCTTCTTCTTCTCCTTCTTCTTCCCTTCCTCCTCCCCCGCCCCCTCCTTCTCCTCTGACACTTTCTGCTTCTTTGCCTTCTTCTTCTCCTTCTTCATCTTTTTTACTTCCGCCTCGTCTTCCTGGTCGTTATCGTTGTCTTCGTCGCGGTGTTTTCGTTTCTTACTCGGTACAGTCGCACTGACATCGGGAATACCGGGAGTGTCGGCAGCATATTTCAGCTTGAGGCCAATTCGTTTCCAAGCAGGTATATGGGCTATTCCTCCATTGACTATTGGGGTGGTAGTGGCAAGTGGCGGCATGATGACGATGACGAAGACCACTGACGGGGGAAAAGGATTGGCGATTTTTTGTTGTTGCTTGCAAGAAAAAAAAAAGACGTTTGGATAATATAGACTAAACCTTTTGAGCCGCAAACAAGAACTCGGCCGATCAAACCGCTGTTTTAACCGCGGAGACCGAATGGCCAGGTTCGGGATTTTCGAGACACGAGATTATGGTAAGAACAGCATCCCAGTGAGTGAGGGATATTCGCGCTGGCTGTCTGTGTTCCCCTTCGCTTCGAGTGATCATGTTGTACTGGCTGCATTATTGGTAGGATTGTATCGTGCGGTTGTTTGTACTGTTCGGCGAAGTACTGCTAGCAGTCTGTAGGTTCGGCCCGGTGCTACCCCCCAAACGGGGCCGAGTCGGGTGCAGTGACCGTCCCGGGGCGCAAAGAGTTTTGCGCATTACTTCTGTGGCTTGCCGTCTTGGCGGCTTTGAAGCTCTTCTCTCGTGCATCTCGACGCTGAATACACGAGATCAACCTAAACAATAACAAAATGTCCGACAAAACTCCCCAGCGTCCAGTTCCACGCTGGCTTTCCGTTTCTGGAAAACCCCTACCAGCCTTACAAACTGCTCAAACGGTCTTGGGTATATTGAATCAATGTGATGTGTATTTAACCAGATAATGCTAATGCTGGCTGCGCTCCAGGTAAATGTCGCGACATCAATGACTTTGACAAACTCAACCGTCTCGGTGAAGGCAGTACGTCCTCCGTTCTTCTTAGTGCTCCCACCCTGCTGAAATAGAAAAAAAAAACAGCATATGGTGTAGTCCATCGCTCTCTCGACCGCAAAACCGACACGATCGTAGCACTCAAGCAAGTACGCGTCTTCGAGAACGACCGAGGCAACGGTATCCCCATCACTGCACTACGCGAGATCTCAATCCTGAAGTCATTGCGTCATATCAACATTCTCAGCGTTGTCGATGTCGCGGTTGGATCCGACGACTTCGATTCCATATACATGGTCACGGAATATGCGGAGCAGGTTGGTCTCTCTTAGTTTTCCCGGAGATATCAGGGTTTGTGTTTGGGAACTTGGGCGCACCGTCGCTGGCTTATGGCTTTTTTTTCCTCCATGATTTTGGAGGAAAAAATGTAGCTGTTGCCCTCCGTTTTATCGATCGAAAAGGATTTGGCAAATCTACTTGACCATGCCAAAGTTAAGTTTTTGGAAAGCGAAGGTATGTTGTCTTTCTCCTCCTCCTCCTCCTCCTCTTTACCTTTCATCGTATATGGTTTTGACGAGGGGAAAGTCAAATGTCTCATGAAACAGCTCCTCGAGGGAATGGAGTATCTCCACCGGCACGACATAATCCACCGGTCTTTCCCCTACACCAATATCCTCTCCATACCTTCCGCTGACACCCCCCAGCGACATCAAAATGTCCAACATCCTCCTCACCCGCGCTGGCATCCTCAAACTCGGTATCCCCCTCACATGCACCTACTCTGCACTATCTAACACCACATCACTCAGCTGACTTCGGTCTCGCACGCGAATGGTCCGCACGTCCCCTTACCCCAGGCGTGGTGACGGTATGGTACCGCTCCCCTGAGCTCCTCCTCTCAGCCACGCGCTACACCAGTAGCGTAGATCTCTGGGCCGCCGGATGCATCATGGGGGAGCTCATAACCTGCACTCCACTTCTCCCGGGCGAGACAGAACTCCAGCAATGGGCTCTAATCTCCGCGCTTCTTGGCGCACCCACTGACCGTATCTGGCCACGAATGCGGTCTCTCCCCGGTCTTCCAGATGACCATGGACGTCCTCGTCCCCCGCCTGTCCCTCGCTCAACAAACTCCAACGTCAACCTTCTTGAACGCAAACTCGCAGGTCAGAAGAAGGAATGTATCAGCCTCGTCAATGAATTGTTGACTTATAATCCCGATATGAGACCTAGCGCGTCTAGAGCTTTGAGACATAATTATTTCACTAGAGAAGCCCCCGCTGCTTGTAGACCAGAGATGATCCAGACTTTCCCGGAGATTAGGAATTTCCCTGGTGGTCCTGCGATTAATGCTGCTTCGGCAATGATTGAAATGAAGAGAGGGAATGAGGCGGGGGGGTATGTTTTTGATTTTGGAGAGGGTGGTGGGGAGAGGAAGAGGAGGAAGAGGTAGATGTTGTATGTTTCGCGCTTTTATATCTATGATCGTTTTTGTTTTTTTCTGTTTCCTAAAAATTGGGCTTCCACTGTCACCATTCATCATCATCTATTATTGTACCGATCATAGTGGTTCGGACGTCAGCAGTCAGAGGGGGGTGTCCGTCCAGCCTAATATATGTACTTGTCAGCGTCAGGAAGCCAATGTTCGATGAGTTAGATCTGTCAGCACTAGTATCATGATGGTATTTTTGTTCTATTTAAATTACCCAAAAGTACTATTTCTTCCAGCCGGTCCATTTTTCACATCCCTTGTTCTAGCCATGCTTTTTCAACAGTCAATAAAATTTTCTGCTCCTACATGTCTGCACCGCTGTATAGCTTCATAGTGGTAACATCACAGTGTCCAAAGACCAACTATCTAATGGGAAAATACCTGTCAGTGCTCACTTGCGTCCGAACCACTGACCAGTACAGTATCTCAGAATATATGTGATATATCCCTTAGTCGGGACTCAATGAGAAACCGAAGATATCCCACAAACCTACCCTATAGTCAAGACAATCTCTAAACAAATCAACTCACTAAATATACGACCCCCAAAGATCCCGTTTCTTTGTTGCGTCTTCCGGCCCGATCCATCCCCCACAACCCGTATATGTCCTCAATCACAACCTATCACTTCACCATAAAAATTTGATATTGTTAAACTTAGGAGTTCTAGAGTTGTCTTGTCTTATTGTCTATATACATGGAAAATGACTTCTCTTATATACTATGGTAAGTATGGTGTCATGATGTCAGGCTGAGGCCTGCAGGCATGCCATCAGGCCGAGGCATGGACATACGCCACCATAAGCTCATCCAGAGATGGCCACACCGTCATGGCAGAAGACACCAACGACCGCACCGTCATGGCAGATGACGTTGGCTAAGTAGAATATTGCAATACTTCCCCCTCTTGCTACAGTCCATGAAGCAAGAACAAAAATAAAATACAAGTGAATAAGCGAGCATACATGCGGTGCAAACAATTCCCATAGTAGCCTCCTTAAAACCCTGCGAAATGTTCAGGGAAAGAGTACCACCGTAGCCTGAGGATGGCCATTCATAAAAACAAAGAAATCCATTGCTTCCAACCTTAAATCGACCTCAAAATGACCTCTTCCATTGGCTTAGTCATAAATCCACTATAATCATGGATTCATCGACTACCATAATCCCATTGCATTAGTAAACTTCTGGTGTTTCTCTTTCGCTAGAGCTTTGGTAAATATGTCTGCCACATTTTCGTCCGTATGGATGTGGGAGTAGTTGATTATCTTGCGATTGTGGAGATCTCGACTGTTGTGGTAGCAAATGTCGATATGCTTCGTCTGAGCTTTGATGATTCCAGTAGTGATGTGAGCGAGAGCGCCCTGGTTGTCACAGTGAATCGGTAACGGTGCAGTTACTGTGTCGGTGTTGCCATGGATATCCTTCTGGAGTTGGAGCAACCATTTGGCTTCTCTGGAGGCCTCCGAACAGGCGATGTATTCGGCTTCGAGAGTTGACATGGCGATTAGATCTTGTTTTCGAGATTGCCAAGAGATGGCACCGTTGCTTGTAATGAAAATATGCCCGCCTTGAGATTTGCGGTCTGCACTTGTTAGGGGGATACTGCAGCTAGATGTGACTTATCGATATTGTTGTACTGACTTGTGGTAAAGGTGTATCTTGAAAATGATAATCCAACTAAAGATATAGAACTCGATTGTGACGCGTTTACGTCGTTGTACTGTATGTATAAATATGGGCATCTATTGCAGTATGGCTCTGTTTAAAAGTTGTAACTGTCTTGGAGGTAATCTTCCAATGACTCGTCGAAGGCGACTTGGGAAGGAAGTTCACCGGTATCGAAATAATGGTAGTATTCTACCCAAAGGTTATTACGAACAAGGTATTGTGCGAGTTGTTCGTATTTGGCTCGAGTGTTTGCTTGGGCGTGCAAGATGCGAGCAAAGAGAATCTTCTGATCGTCTGTAATAGACATAAAAGTTTTGGTGAATATTTTTATGGTAATTAACTTAATAATATTTCAGGTGGTTTTTCCGCTGTTGTGTTCTGACTGTGGTTTGTTCGACTGTTGCTTGAATCGTTGTGTTTAAACTTGTGGGTTTAAGGTGGTCTTTTATAGGTGAGTATTTCCGCGTCAAACTATCCTGCTAAGCGGTGACGGTACTTCTCTGTAATCTATGATGTGTGTGTATAGTACTATCTCAATAACACTCAGTCCACCGTAGTGGGTGTTCACATAACATCCGATCGTTGCTTCAGAGCTGATCTCGGTAGTTAGCTGTGGAGAGTTCCGTTTGACAACGTGAGGTTGCGTAAGCCCTCTCCAGGAATCCCAGAGGTTATCCTGCATTTTATGATGACGTTGCTGACACACATATCAGACCATTACTTCGTATTAGTTATCTTTCTTCGTATTCAGTGGAATAGTGATCAATGATTCAATGAGCTGCCAACCCATCCATTGCCACGTACCTAGTGTTATCGGGTCTTATCTGTTAGGGGGATACTGCAGCTAGGTGTAACTTATCGATATTGTTGTACCGACTTATGGTAAAGGCGTATCTTAATTTTAATAATCCAACTGAAAATATGGAGTTCGATTGTGACGCGTTTACGTCGTTGTACTGTATGTATAAATACGGGCATCTATTGCAGTATGGCCCTTATTTTAAAAGTCGTAACTATCTTGGAGGTAATCCTCCGACGACTCGTCAAAGGTGACTTGGGAAGGAAGTTCACCGGTATGGAAATAGTGGTAGTATTCTTCCCAAAGGTTATAACGAACAAGGTATCGTGCGAGGTGTTCGTATTTGGCTCGGGTATTTGCTTCGGCGTGCAAGATGCGAGCGTAGAGAATCTTCTGATCGTCTGATACAGACATAAAAAGTTTATTGGTGAATATTCTTAAGGTAATTAACTTAATAATATTTCAGGTGGTTTTTCCGCTGTTGTGTTCTGACTGTGGTTTGTTCGACTGTTGCTTGAATCGTTGTGTTTAAACTCGTGGGTTTAAGGTGGTCTTTTATAGGTGAGTATTTCCGCGTCAAACCATCCTGCTAAGGGGTGACGGTACTTCTCTGTAATCTATGATGTGTGTGTATAGTACTATCTCAATAACACTCAGTCCACCGTAGTGGGTGTTCACATAACATCCGATCGTTGCTTCAGAGCCGATCTCGGTAGTTAGCTGTGGAGAGTTCCGTTTGACAACGTGTGGTTGCGTAAGCCCCCACCAGGAGTTCCCAAAGGTTATCCTGCATGTAATGACGTTGCTGACATACATATCGGACCATTACTTCGTATTAGTTATCTTTCTTCGTATTGAGTGGAATAGTGATCAATGATTTAATGAGCTGCCAACCCATACATTGCCACGTACCTAGTGTCATCGGGTCTTATCCGTGTTCCCCGTAGGGGGTGCCCTCTATCAGTTATCGTGTTGTAAACACGGCAGAGCTGGGGTTCGACAGTCTAGATCCAAGCACTAATCTTTAAGGTAGAGTCAACTACCGGGGCGCAGTTAGCTTATCTCCTTTGCTTATTCTAGCTCTAGAGATAGCAAAGTCCCACATACTAAGATAATATCGCTTGTCCAACCAAATCCATGAAGCTAAGCACGGGTATGGTTTGTCCCAGTATTAGCATGATAACGAAGATAACACTGGTCTGATCCGTAACGCACAGCTGATCCGAAGACCCCTGCTTGGCAGTTACATTGCTTCGGCAGTATGGTTGGTGTGTCCCATGCCTTGGCCAGTACTATGGGTTACCCCAAGATTACTGTCTGATCGAGTGTGCGTACTGTCTCTACACTGGGTAGCTATTCCCTATGCTGAGACGCAGTATTGTAGCATAGACTATTATGGGGATTTCACCCGGCTATGTTGGGCCGTCTGCTAACTCATCGGTAGACATCCTCAGGGGTGTGATCTTAACCGTTAGTCATCTTTGAATAACGGCAAGCCTGGGAGACTAAGCCTGACGTACTTCATACGCATGTCAAGGGGAAACCCCTAACATTACCTCCCTCTCTAGCTCTGGTGACCTCAACAGAGTACTCCAACATAAGAAGTGATTCTTTTTGCAATAGTTACCACTCAGACAGCGTATACTATAGGTATAGCTAATCTTTTGGATAAAACAAAAATAAAAAAGAGTAAAAAAATAAAGGTGACCTCCGCTTACATAAAATCAAATGCGGTGTGAGTTTTAACAAAAGAAATCTATTTATTCCTTCTCTTTTTCTTTTGTGTTCTCTTGTTTTGTTTCCACCTTTTATCTTTTTCCATTTCTGGTTTTTGTTCGTAGAACTTATCAATTAGTTCAGGTGCTATTTCTGCTAGATGTTCGTAGGATTCCCAAGTATTTTCTTCGTGCGTAAATCCTTCCCATTTGACCAAGTATACGTGCTTCCGATGATCCTCGTCTGTCGGTCCACTGGCTATAATTGCTTCGGGTATCCATCCTTCATTGTCTGCTTCTATTGGTGGAATATCTTTTTCTTTAACTTCCCCCGATACTGTTCTAGCAGAGCAACATTGAATGTAGGATGTATTTTCCATGACGCTGGTAGATCTAACCGACACCAACGTTTGTTGCTTCCGACTTTACTGATCTTGAAGGTCCGTATAGTTTGTCGTCAAGTTTCCTGCATTGCCTCTTGGTTCGAATGTTTCTTCCATCTAGCATTACCCAATCATTGATTTTAAACTCTGGTGCTGGCTTTCTTTTTCGATCGTAGTATGTTGCCATTTTTTCACGACTGCTTTCAAGTTGTGTTTCGAGCTTGCGATAGACGTCTACCATGTAGTGGGCGTATAATTCCGAGCTTGGATTTTTGAATTCCACTTCGGTGGGCCAATTGGTGCGTGGTTCATATCCGTAGTTCGCGTAGAAAGGTGTCATTTTGGTTGCCGCATGTTTGGAGTTGTTGTATGCGTATTCAGCCATTGGTAACATTTCTTTCCAATTGTCTTGTTCGTAGTTGCAGTATGTTCGTAGGTAATGTTCAATCGTCTGGTTCATCCGTTCTGTTTGACCGTCCGTTTGAGGGTGGAACGCTGTCGACATTGAACGTTTGATTCCTAAGAATTGATATAAGTCTGCAATGAAATGTCCGGTGAACACCCGTCTCTGTCGATACTATATCTGTTGGTAGTCCGTGGTATTTCCACACATTGTCTAGGAACAGTTTGGCTACTACTGACGATTCCCGTTTGGCTGTTGGTATAAATGAGCCATTTTCATGAAGCGATCGATTACTACCATGATGTTTTTGCATCCATCTGACTCTGGTAGGTCTGTGATAAATCCACTGATATGAATGACCATGGTGACGATGGTAATTCCAATGGATGTAGTATCCATGTTTCGCATGTCGGGGCTTTTCGTTCTTTGACACGAGTCGCATTATTGCAATAGTCTCGAACTTCTTCTTCTAACTTGGGCCAGTAGAAGTTTCTGGTGATGAGTTCCATGGTACGTTCTCTTCCGAAGTGTCCTGCTCCTTGAGTTGTGTTCTCGTTTGAGTACTTCTCTTCTAAAACCCTTCGGTGCATATAGCCTTCCTTTCCATACCAACATCCCTTCTGTGTCAATTCCAAATCTTTCGTCAACGTTCTTCTCCTTGTTGCAACCTTTCTTAATATCTCCTTATATTCCTCATCTTTCTCTACTTCAGTAATCCATCGTTCGTTCATTCCGGGTGTTAATTTTTTAACTGAAAATCCGGCGAATGAGATTTCTCCTATTTCCTCATCTTCAATATCCATTGTTCCAATGTTCATCCAAAGTTCTGGTCCTAATAAAGCTTTCTTTTCTGTACTTTGCGTACCTCCCTGTCTAGAGATGTACTCCGGACATCTTGATAAGGCATCTGCTTTTCCATTTGCTGAACCCTTTCTGTATACAATTTTGAAATTATATTCTTGTAGTACTTCTGCCCATCTGGCTTGCCTTCGATTAAGTTGATTGGTTTCTTTGAAGTACTGTAGGTTCATATGGTCAGAGAAGACGATAGTCGTATGTGTAGCTCCTTGGAGGTAGCATCGCTATGTTTTGAAAGCGTATACTATGGCAAGCATTTCCTTGTCGTATATTTGATAGTTGACTTCGGCAGGTGAAAATTTCTTGGAGATAAAGGCGACAGGGTGCATTTTAGCGTCTTCAATTTTTGCGATAGAATTGCTCCCATGCGAAGTCTGAGGCGTCAGTCTGACTATTGCTGGTCGATCTTCTTCATAGTGTCGAAGAATTGGGGTATTCTCTGCTGCAAACAATATGCATATTTTGTAGTAGGCCGCTTTTTGTGGGTCTCCGAACATGAAATTCTTTCCATCTCCTTTCAATGTATCTGTTATTGGTGCTACGATTCCAGCGTATCCTTTTATAAATCTTCGATAGAAGTTCCATAATCCTAAAATGATTTGAACCTCTTTCTGCGTTTTCGGTATTGGCCATTTGGTTATTGCTTCGCTTCTGCTTGGGGCCATTTTCAATCCTTTTCCACTGACTAGAAATCCCAGAATTCAACTTCTTGTTTATCGAATTCGCATTTGTCGATTTCCACCACTAACTCGTTGTCTTGAAGGACCTGAAGTATTTTTCCTACATACTCATGGTGTTCTTCTCGAGTTCCTTTGGTTGCTATCATAACGTCGTGATGTAGCATACTGTGACATTATCGTGGTGACCTAGAAAAGGTTGTAGGATTCCGTTCATCCATCTTTGAAAAGTAGCAGGTGCGTTTGTTAACCCAAACGGCATTACCATATATTCGTAGGATCCAAACTTGGTTCTGAAAGCTGTTTTCCATTCGTGTCCTTTTGCCATTCTTACCAGGTGATATCCGGATTTCATATCTAGCTTCGTGATCACTTAGCTCCTTTCATTCGATTTTGTAATTCGTCCATTAAGGTAGTGCAGTTTTGTCTTTGACCGTAAGATCATTTAACCGTCTGTAATCCACACAAAGACGTAATCCTCGACCGTTAGGTTTTGGTACGAATAAAATCGGGCTTCCTGCTTGTCCCTGCGATGGTTGAATTTTTCCTTCTCTTAGCATTTTATCGATGTATTCTCGCAGTAGTTTTTCTTCTTCCTTGATAACTGGTATATTGGTCCAACTTTAACCTGATCATCCGATGTTTTGAGGTTGATTTCGTGATCGTGAGGGCCATGATTTGGTAATTTCTCGGATTCCTGGGGATCAAACAGTAATAACCATTTATGGTATTGAGGTGGTAATTTCTCTGCCAATTGAGTTGTATTACTGAATATGACTGATCCGATATATATCGCATCATTTCAAAAAACTATTCGATCATCGTACGTGATGTTCCAGTCTGGGTTTTTCTTTCCATGATTGTAACATTTGCTTCCACACTCTGTGAAATGTAGGTGACCGTATGATGTTCCTTGTGCTTTATGTTTCTCCAAATACCACGCTGGTATTAATACGTCGTATTCTTTTTGCATTGGTGCTACTTCGAATGTTTCGAGTGATCGATGGTTTCCAAAGGCTAAACCTAGCGGAATGGTATACATACCCGGTAGTTTTACCTTGTTTCCTCCAAAGTCATTTGCTCTGACTGAGTTTTTCCTTTTAACCACTGGTATTTTAAACACTTTCGCACATTGTGGTGATATTGTAAAGGATGTAGATCCTAGATCTAACATTGCTCGTACTGGGAATTGTTTGCTGTTTCCAGTTCCGTCATCGTAATCTATAAAGAACTTATAGATAGGTCTTTTCCTATGCGTGTTTGTGGAATTTTGTGTAGTTTTTTGACTTCGTAAAACACAAAGTCGTCTGATGTGTTTTGTCGCTTGATTGAGTTTTCTTCCTCCGTGGGAGGTTGTTTGCGTTTTGTAGCCATCCTTTCGTCAATGACTGGGCCGTAGCAGGTCCTTTTTTAGTTAGTTTGAGGGGTATACTTACTTATTGCGCAACTACCGTCCAGCGGTTTCATCCCTTCCGGAATCCTCAAGGTTGCGACCGGTATCTATATAAAGGCTTTCTCCCGCCTAATCGCCAAAATCCTTCACATAATAACCGTTCTATTATCTCCTTACTCCGAGATGTCTTCAGTTTGGTTCCACCAATCATCCGCAATATCCTCACTGCTATCTTCTGTTATCTCGTCTCCCTCGGATGTTTGTACTTGCCCTTCTTTTCCTGATCACTCTCAATTTCGTATTCGTCGATTGGCGTATCCTCCAATTGGTCGAAACCTCCTACTTTCAATTTTTGATATCCTTTGGGAAAGTCCGCCGTTCCGCTGGTGACTTTTACTGTTTGGAAGCACTTCATTGTTCCGTGTGCTCCTTTTCGCCCCGAAGGCCATGCACACCGTATGCATTCCTTTGCCGCCCTTCTCCTTTTTTCTTTTTCTGGTGGGACCCCCTGAATCATTTGTGCGTAGGTTTTTCCATCTGCGCTTTTGAATGCTTGAGGTACTGATCCTTTTTGATTCGCTGGTGTGTATGTTGTTTGTTTTTTGAAACGAGAGTTTTTTCTGAAGGGTGTTTTTTGGACTGACCCTGCTTCCAAGACTTGTCCTGGTGCTTTGGGCGTCTTTTTAATCATTCCGAAGTTTTTTGCCGTGGCTTGCCATATTTCCATATTCTTTCCAGCGTTGAGGATAATTTCCCTTAATTCTGCGTCTGTTTTATCCGCTGGGTTCATTGTTGACAGCTGTTTAAATACTTGTTGTGGAAGTTGTGACATTAACATGGTTCGATAGGCCACACCAGTTATTCCGGCTTTTACGTTCAAAGTGTTATATTCCGTAATCATATCTTGGATGTTTCCCTCGTATCTAACTTCCATAATTGCTTTGTACGCTGCTTCCTGTTGGAATTGATTATGGAATCTGGCGTGTATTGCAGCTCGGTAATCCATCCAGCTTCTTTCGTGTTTTCCAGTAGACGCTTCTGTTTCCCATTGCATATGCCATGCTAGGGCGTGTCCTTCTAGGCGTCCTCTGCAGTATTGCATTTTTATTCCTGGCCTAGGGAATAAGTAGGGTTGGTCTGCGATGTATGTTTCCATGGTCATCCACCAGGTGTCAAAATCCTCGAACTTTTTCCTGCGAACTTGGGTGGATCCGTTATTTAATTCTTGAATCCCTTGGTCTGTTGTATGCCTTGTTCTGGATCGTGATCTGGACCTCCTTGTTCTAGACCGTCTAGTTGGGGATCTGGTCCTTCTGGACCGAGGTCGTTCGGATGGTCCTGGTGGAGACGGAGGTGGTGGCGGATCTCCTCCTGTTCCTCTGTTTCCGCTTGGTCCTGGTTCAGGTTCTGATTCTGGTTCTGGTTCAGGATCAGGCATTCCAGCATCGGTACCAGATCCTCCCCTAAGGCCAGGTCTTGGGGCTATATCTGAATCTGTTATTGGAGATATGCTTCTGTTTCTTTCCTCCGTCTGTGTCTCCATTCCTGAACTTGTTCGGTTCTTCCTCGTCTACCTGGTGTTGTATTAGACACCTTTGCTCTTTCCACCGCTTCCGTTAGGCCTGTGGTTTGCTCTGCAACCTCCTCAATTCTGTCCGCGATTTTTCGTAAATCGTGGTAGTCGGGTACATTTTTCTTGTGTGAGCTTCTAGGTCTGTTATCCTTTTATGGATTGCGGTGTAGGATACTGATAGCGAGGCTTGCTTAACCCTTAGTTGGGCTTGTTCTTTTTCGCAGCCTTCTATTCTTCTTTCGAGTCTTCTGAACTCGTCTGTTGCTCCGGCAATGATTTGATGTGATTGGTCCTGGATGACATCGATTCCAGTTCTTGTTTCTTTCAGCACATATTCAAGTATCCTGATTTGCTGTTCGTGTCCTTCCAGTACTTGAGCTCCAGGGCTCTGTTGGTTTCTACCTGCTGAGCGAAGATTTCGCAGTCTTTCGAACATCGTCGAATTCGACTTCTATCACTACTCTCTCGCTGTTGCAGCATTCGATTAGATTCTGCATTTCTAGATCGAGTCGTGATACTCGTGCTTGTACGCTGTCGATCATTTCGGTGTCCTCGTCCTGCACTATCTGTTGGTACTTCTGTCGTGACTGTGATAGTGCTCTTGTAGTTTCTTGACCCATTCTGGTAGAGGTTTGGGTGCTGCGAGGTTGGTTTGGAGATTGCTGTGGACACTGGTGCTAACCGGTCCGCTCCAAAGGTGAGTCTGCGCCTGGGTGCGACATTTTGAGTATTCGAGGATGTTGTGATGCTTGCTCTAGCTAGCGCGTAAAGAGCTATTCGTTGGACGTGACGGCAACGTAAACACTGATTGTTGCAATATTTGGACAGTGTGATGGGCAACAAGGTATGTTTTCGTTGTTTCCTGTTATGTCGAATATTTTTGCCGCGCAGCAAGCTTTTTCTTCGCACAGTACACAGTTCATGAACGTATTTCGGATAACGTCCGAAATATTATACTGTTAGGGGGATACTGCAGCTAGATGTAACTTATCGATATTGTTGTACCGACTTATGGTAAAGGCGTATTTTGATTTTAACGATCCAACTAAAATATGGAATTCGATTGTGACGCGTTTACGTCGTTGTACTGTATGTATAAACACGGGCATCTATTGCAGTATGGCCCTTTTAAAAGTCGTAACTGTCTTGGAGGTAATCCTCCGATGACTCGTCAAAGCGACTTGGGAAGGAAGTTCACCGGTGTGAAATAATGGTAGTATTCTACCCAAAGGTTATTACGAACAAGGTATCGTGCTAGGTGTTCGTATTTGGCTCGAGTGTTTGCTTGGGCGTGCAAGATGCGAGCGTAGAGAATCTTTGGTCGTCTGTAATAGACATAAAAGTATTGGTGAATATTCTTAAGGTAATTAACTTAATAATATTTCAGGTGGTTTTTCCGCTGTTGTGTTCTGACTGTGGTTTGTTCGACTGTTGCTTGAATCGTTGTGTTTAAACTTGTGGGTTTAAGGTGGTCTTTTATAGGTGAGTATTTCCGCGTCAAACCATCCTGCTAAGGGGTGACGGTACTTCTCTGTAATCTATGATGTGTGTGTATAGTACTATCTCAATAACACTCAGTCCACCGTGTGGGTGTTCACATAACATCCGATCGTTGCTTCAGAGCCGATCTCGGTAGTTAGCTGTGGAGAGTTCCGTTTGACAACGTGTGGTTGCGTAAGCCCCCACCAGGAGTTCCCAAAGGTTATCCTGCATGTTATGACGTTGCTGACATACATATCGGACCATTACTTCGTATTAGTTATCTTTCTTCGTATTGAGTGGAATAGTGATCAATGATTTAATGAGCTGCCAACCCATACATTGCCACGTACCTAGTGTCATCGGGTCTTATCCGTGTTCCCCGAAGGGGGTGCCCTCTATCAGTTATCGTGTTGCAAACACGGCAGAGCTGGGGTTCGACAGTCTAGATCCAAGCACTTATCTTTTAGGTAGAGTCAACTACCGGGGCGCAGTTAGCTTATCTCCTTTGCTTATTCTAGCTCTAGAGATAGCAAAGTCCCGCATACTAAGATAATATCGCTTGTCCAACCAAATCCATGAAGCTAAGCACGGGTATGGTTTGTCCCAGTATTAGCATGATAATAAAGATAACACTGGTCTGATCCGTAACGCACAGCTGATCCGAAGACCCCTGCTCGGCAGTTACATTGCTTCGGCAGTATGGTTGGTGTGTCCCATGCCTTAGCCAGTACTATGGGTTGTTACCCCAAGATTACTGTCTGATCGAGTGTGCGTACTGTCTCCACACTGGGTAGCTATTCCCTATGCTGAGACGTAGTATTGTAGCATAGACTATTATGGGGATTTCACCCGGCTATGTTGAGCCGTCTGCTAACTCATCAGTAGACATCCTCAGGGGTGTAATCTTAACCGCTGATTCATCTTTGAATAGCGGCAAGCCTGGGAGACTAAGCCTGATGTACTTCATACGCATGCTAAGGGGAAACCCCTAACACCGGTCTCCGATTTGAATTCCAATTGATATCTATTGGGTTGCTGGGAAATTACACTGTTGTTCCAAGTTATAGTGGGTTCGTCTCCAATTCTTTTCCTGTATTTGAGTTTTTGAGTTCTCATTGTATTGCAATATGATCAATACATGAAAGATGAAGTTTTAAGTGCTCTTTCATATCTCGGTCTCCAATTCAGAATCTGATCAATATCTATTGAGTAGCTGTGAAATCATGCCATGGTTCAAGATTTATAGCAGGTTGGCTTCCAATCCTTTCACATCAATTAGGGTTTTCAGTTCTTTTTATATTGTGATATGATCTATACATCAAAGAAGCATATTTTGGCACTCTTTTACCTCCTAGTCTCCAATTTGCAATCCTATGAATATCTGTTGAGTGGCTGTAAAATTACACCATAAATGATACCTAGATTGAGGGTTTTCCACAGCGACTGAACAAATATCAATCAGATTGCAAATCAGAGACTTGGAGATGAAAGAGTACCTGAAACTGCATCTTTCATATATATATAAATTTTGATACGATGAGAACTGAAAAATTTAACTGGAGCTAAAGAATTGAATACCAACCGACTATTAGTGTTAACAGTCCCAACATGCTAGAATGGTTCGGGTTAGAGTTGGAACCGAAACCGAACTGTTGCAATGGGTTTTACCACATCAAAAACCTGGACCATTGCAATTGGGCCGGTTTTACCCCCAAAATCCGCCATTTCAACCGCACAACTTCAGCTTCAATTAAGTATCTGAGTTCTGAATGTATCGCAACATTGTATATATGTAAAAGACGCAATTTCATGAGCTCTTTCACATCCCATTCTCCAATTTGCAATCTGATTATTATTTGTTGAGTGACTTTTGAAAACCAGCAAATTTCGCATAATTTTGGGTGATATTTCACAGCCACTCAACGAATAACGATCCAATTGCAAATTGGAGACCGGGACATGAAAGCGCTCATACAATTGCATCTTTTACATATACACATATCATAATACAATAAGAACTCAAAAACTTAATTGCCATCAAAGTTGTAGGAACCATAAAATAGAACTGCGGTCCAGTTCCAACTAAATCAAAAACCCACCGGTTTTAGGTCTGAGCTGGATTACAACCTGGAGCTAGTTACCCGGTCCAGTTCCTTGGCAGTTCCTGACCCAGACCGGGGTCTCCAGTTCAGTTCCATCCTGGACCACAGCTGGATAACCTGGAACCGTTGCGAATACTACCTACTATAAATCCGAAACTGAATCTTCTAAAGCCACTCTTTCAATATTGAATATGCTGTAAATCAGAGACTGGGAGGCGAAAGAGAGACAACTTACACATAATTCATATATAATTTACTTTGTGATCAGAGTGAAACTCAAAGACTTAATTGAGCTTAAATGTTTGGATTTCACAATTTCTAGATCATGGGGCATCAAGTCAACCAATGCTGTATAAAACTGCATAATTTACATATAGATTATGTTACAATACAATAAGAACTCAAAAACTTAATTGAAAGAAAAAAAGTGGTCTTGCAATATGCAGTAGGAACCAGCCCAAATACAACAGTTTGGGCTAGGGTTGAGACTGGAATTGGTTCATGGCAACAGGTTTTACCACAGCAAAAATCCAGACTGTTTCATTTGGACTGGTTCCCACCTGAAGACTCATATATTGCAAGCCCACTTTTTTATTCTAATTAAGTTTTTGAGTTCTTATTGTATCATAACATAATCTATACATTAATTATGCAATTTTAGGTGTTCTTTCACCTCCCTGTTTTCAATTCCCAATCTGATCAATATTCATTGAGTTGCTGTGAAATAATGCCAAAAATCGGGCGAAAATCACCCAATTTCCACAGCTACTCAACGAATATTGATCGGATTGCAAATCAGAGACTGTGAGGCAAAAGAGTGACAACTTACACATATTTAATGTATAATTTACTTTGTGATCAGAGTGAAACTCAAAGACTTAATTGAGCTTGAATGTTTGAATTTCGCAATTTCTGGATCATGGGGCATCAAGTCAACCAATGATACTGATTTTTGCAGGCATATACCACCCGTTGACCAATGAGAATACTTCGTGTGGACAATGCATATGCACACACCTGCTTAAACTAATAATAAATAACTGCTGTGTGGACTTCAAGAATAAGCTAGAGCTTTGTATAGAACATGAAGGCGATAATAAATTCAATGGATAATCTTTGCCGTACCATATATGGCAGCACATGATTTACTCACTTTTCGGCCGCATGAGTAATAGCAAAATTTGTAAATAGACAGAGCATGAGTAATCAATATAACAGAGCTGAATAATATTTGTGAGTAAAGGAAGAGCCTAAATAAGAATCCCGGAGTACTTGTATGGAGGTATGGGAAAGCTGAAGTGGGGAGGTGGCATAGCACATGCAAGTCAAACTTGGCCGGCCTTCATAAGGAAAGAAGATGAAAAATACAAATGTAAAGCAGAAGCAAGGGTGAAAGGAGAAAATGGTTAAGGTTCAACAGATTCACTATGTGAGAAGCATCTGGCAGATAGATAAGATGGGTGATGAAATGGAATGATAGTTGCATGGATGAAGTATGTTGCTAAGGACAAGAAAAGGTGGAGGATTAGGTATTCCGCTGTTGTTATAAAAGAGTTGTTAAACAGAGTAATTCCAACAGATTGATTGAAAATTGGATGATTATTGAAGGATGAAACAGAGAGTTACGTTGTAAATGTTAGGATCTATGTTCGGGATCCACAGTGATCATGATGATCTTTGTATTCTTTCATACCCCGATGCATAATAGAGAAATGGTGGGAGGTAAATAAACAAAACCCGGGGTGTGGTTGGTTAAGAACGGTAGCACATACTTGAAGTATCCAAAACTCAAAGCTACATGCCAAAAAAGTTCCTATTCCACCACCTACCAAAGTATCTATAACTTCGCAAACGCCGGTACCACCTCCCCATTCTCCACCAACACGCTTTTATTCTTAACGAACTGCCTCAACGCCTCCTTCCCATTCTCGAATCCCACTCCGGAGTACCCCCATCCACCTACCGGCATCTGCGCAGGCGACTCCCCCCAAGTATTAACCCAACAAATTCCCGCCTTTACTTCCGCCATCACCTTATTCGCGGTATTCAAATCCTTCGTGAACACTCCTGCCGCTAGTCCAAGCTTGGTATCATTCGCGCGTGATATCACCTCCTCTACCGTCGAGAATGTCAACAGACATGCTACAGGCCCAAAAATCTCTTCCCGCACGATCCGCATGCTGTCAGTGCAGTTTGTAAATATTGTTGGAGAGATGAAGTAGCCGTTTGTGAATGGAGATGTGAGGACAGTGGATTTTTGGGAACCCCCAAGGAGGAGTGTGGCACCGTCGGTGGAGATGCCATGGTGGATGTAGGAGAGGACTTTTTCGTAATGAGCTTTGGAGACTAATGGGCCGAAGTTGGTGGAGGCGTCGAGCGGATCCCCAGCACGGATACACTCCGTAACCTTTTTTACCAGGAGTGTAGAGAAGCGGTCATAGATGAGTTTGTGGATGAAGATGCGGGTGCCGTTGGTACACACTTGACCAGAGGAGAAGAAGTTTGCGGTGAGGCAGGCGTCGACGGCCGCGTCGAGATCTGCGTCGGGGAAGACAATGAACGGGGATTTCCCACCGAGCTCGAGGGTTACTACTTTTAGAGATTTTGCGGCGGAGGTGTAGACGGAGATTCCGGTTGATGGTTGGCCAGTGAAGGAGACTTTTGCGACTCGGGGGTCGGAACAGAGAGATGCGCCGACTGGGCCGAAGCCATGGAGGAGGTTGAAGACGCCAGGTGGAAGTCCGGCGGAGGAAAGGATCTCGGCGAGGATGTAGGCTGTTAATGGCGTTACTTCGGATGGTTTGAAGATGAAGGTATTGCCGGCTGCTAGTGCCGGTGCACATTTCCACAGTGCGCTATGTTTCCCGGAAGGTCAATGTTGCCCGAGAGGACGAAGTGGTGGGGAATTACATCTGGATGGGATAATTCCATGCTCCAATTCCAGCACAAACCCCCAATGGCTCCTTTCTGGTATATACCCACGCCGATTCTCTCAACTGTATCGTCTTTCCTTGTCCCATTCCCATCCCCAGTCCTGCAAAATACTCAAGCACGTCTGCGCCAGTTGATACATCCACCGTCGACGTCTCGCAAAAGGCTTTCCCTGTATCCAAAGACTCGATTCTTGCGATCTCATCGTTGCGCTCTCGTAAGAGCTTGACGGTGTTGAGCAGAATGCGACTACGCTCAACGGGGGTCGTTTTGGACCATGATTTGAAGGCCATTTGCGAGGTGGTGACGGCGAGGTCAATGTCTGCTGGGGAGGCGGTGTAGACTTCTGCTAAAGGGGCGGCAGTGGAGGGATTGTAGGTGGTGAATGTGTTTGTGTTTGAGTGGTGGGGTTTGCCATTGATGTAGTGGGGTTGGATTGGGAAGGGGGCAGGAGAGGCGGAGGGGTGGACATGTTGAATTCTCTAGATGGGCTGTATTGCTCCTGTCCCACAGCTATTCTGCTCTGCTCTAGTTGATACCCTTCTCTTCAGAAGTGCATCTCACGGTACACGGCGATATGCTAGATAAAAGGTTAGCCGAGTGCGGCCAGCTCTCTCGATTGTGAGCAAACACACGTCACCGCCGTCCAAGTGACCCGAGACCCTGGGCCGTAGCCTGAAACGGTAGTGCAATCCACAGCCAGCGTACTGCTGGGGCTTGAGAGCTGCATTGGGTGCTCTGTAGGGGCATCACCAAATAACGGACTTCACAGCGACGACAAGCCATATCTAGCACCAACCGGCGGATGATGCATGCAGCAGTCACACGACGTGACATTGGGGATACCTAAGTAGGAAATATTAGTTGGGAGGAGAATCAACATCTTTAGTTCCCGTCGAGATGTCAATTATCTGCACTATTTCCCCTTCTCCCTCTCCCTCCTCGTATCATTATCTCCAGTCAAAGATAGCTGATAGGGAAAAATTCAACTTCAATCCCTTCGCCATATATTCCCACTCAATCGGGAATCCCATCACCATATCCATGTCCATATAAACGTCCCTAGCAGAAGCTTCAAAGTCCCTACCCTCATATCTTCATTATGACTACCACTACCATTCCCGTCGATTACCGTCCGGACTATATCATCGTAGGGTATGAAATGAACACCACCCTTGAGTACGATTCTCGTGCCAATACCATCTGTAGTGGCGGCACAGCTGGCTGTGTGATAGCTTCCCGATTATCATCCTACCTCCCCGACAAGACCGTCTTGTTAGTCGAGGCAGGACCATCTGACTACAACGATGAGCGCGTATTGCAATTGAGGGAATGGCTCTCACTTCTGGGCGGAGAGCTAGATTTTGACTACGGGACAACTGAGCAACCAATGGGTTTATTTATATCCCGTACCTCAGGGTCTGCAAAACTCTCCCTAACCCACAGATGCAGGCAATTCCCACATCCGGCACTCTCGGCAAAAGTTCTGGGCGGCTGCAGCTCCCACAATACCCTCATCTCGTATCGGCCGTTCGAACGAGACATGGACGAGTGGGTAAGTATGGGTGCCGCGGGATGGGATTTTCCCACCATCACTCGCTGCATCGACCAGCTCCGCAACACAATTCGGCCAATGCACCCAAGCACCGCAACAAACTGGTCAAAGATTGGGTAAAGTCGTGCTCGATAGCCCTTGATATCCCAGTGATTGAGGATTTCAACAAGACGGTACGGTCAGATGGAGGTTTCGGTGGAGGGGTAGGTTTCTTCTCCGTTTCCTATAACCCCGAGAATGGGAAGAGAAGCTCGGCAAGCGTAGCATATATCCACCCAATTATCAGCGGCGAGGAGAAGCGGCCAAATCTCACAATTCTCACCGAAGCCTGGGTCTCTCGTTTGAACCTCTCCAAGGGACTCGAAAAAAAGGCGGAGAGCATAAACCTTACTCTAAAATCCGGCCATTCCCTCAAACTTGCTGCGAAAGTGGAAATCATCCTCTGCGCTGGCGCAATCGACACACCCCGCCTCCTTCTCCTCTCCGGAATCGGTCCAAAACGCCAGTTACAGGACCTGGGGATAGAAGTACAACATGACCTCCCGGGGGTTGGCGAGAACTTACTAGATCATCCTGAAAGCATCATAATCTGGGAACTTAAAGAAGCCATGCCCCAGAAACCACCATGACTTCAGACGGAGGTATCTTCCTTGACCGCGATGGTGATGGCGTCGCAGATATCATGATGCACACTTACCAAATCCCCTTCTGCATCAACACCTCACGTCTTGGATACGAAGCGCCTCTATACGCATTCTGCATGACCCCAACATCCCACGACCAAAGAGTATCGGGAGGTTATACCTCACTTCTACAGACCCTAACGTCAAACCAGCACTAGACTTCCGCTACTTCACCGATCCCGAGGGGTATGATGCACAAACACTGATCGACGGCTTCAGGGCCGCACGGAAAGTGGCAGAAATGGAACCATTCAAATCGTATCTCAAGCGCGAAGTTGCGCCAGGCCTGGATGTACAGACCGACAAAGATCTAAGTGAGTATGGACGGAAGGTAGCGCATACAGTGTATCATCCTGCTGGAACTACAAAGATGGGAGATGTCAAGAAGGATGTAATGGCGGTTGTGGGTCCGGATTTGAAGATTCGCGAGATTGCGGGCGTGAGGATTGCGGATGCGGGAGTGTTTCCTTCTATGGTTACTATTAAGTGGGTGCTGTTCCTTCTTTTCTTTTGTTAAATAGCGATGCTAACAAATAACAGTCCAATGTTAACAGTTCTTGCAATTGGGGAGAGATGTGCTGAAATTGTTGCAGAGGAGAAGGGATGGAAGAGGGATGTTAGACCGAAGTTGTAGGTGTAAGAGTAGATATATGCCCAGCCACACTACAGGCTAGTTTTTGGTTGTTTTATATGGTAGGTAATATGTAAATGAAGCAATATAAGGTCTATATTCACCTTGCATTGTCGATAAGTTTTTCCTCTCGAGTGATGTCCTGTGAATACACCTTACCGTGACGCAGTTCCCACCTCCGCAACAAAACACCCCCACTTATCCACAAGGCAGACGTTTTTCTTCCCAACAGCTTCAGAAAGCGGCCTTGGGCGGCAGACAAGGCGAGACATCTGCATGTTGACATGCGTAGAACAATGATGGGTTATGTAGTCATATCTGCACATATACACTGCATATTTCAAATGAGAGGGTTTTTGCATTGCATTTGCATTGCAGTAGCAGCTGTGGTACTCAGCTTGCTAGTTAGTTTTTAGCCATCCATCCAGCCGCACAGAATTTGAAATAGAAAATAATGAGGCAGTGGAAATTAATATTGAGTAAAATAAGGCTGAGGATGTACATTCCTCGATTAGAGAAAAGAAAAGAAAAGAAAGAAAAATAATTAAAATTTAAAAATGCCCAGGTGGGTATATTGGGACCACATGGCGATGGATTACCGGTTGGCCATGGCTATTGGCACCAATGAGAGAGAGAAAAAACCACACGCAAATATGAGAGGGATAAAGATGGGGGGTTTTCAGCGTTATCATTTCCCGTCATTTATGATCAACTTTCTCGAGCTCCTGACCAGTAGCTGGATCCGAGTCCATAGAATTACGGTGGTACGCTATGAGAAAGGAACACAAAAGAACAATGATACTGCCAGTGATGATGATCCAGCCAAGGATATTCCTATAAGCATGCGCACTGATATGATTGGTATCTCGTAACTTTTTTAGAGGGTAAAAGAGATAGAGAGGGAAAAAAACAGAAACAGAGAACCTCCACGTACAACGACAAATATAATAAAAAAACAATCCAGAAAAACGTACATAACATGATATATCTCCACATTCTCATACATAAAAACCATACATAAGAAATTACAGGTATCATATCACCACACAAAGTTTCCGTTCCATCTCGTCGTCCATCATGAGAATACCCCATGGCCATCTCATCGATATTCCAAACTCCTCAACTCCACAACTCCCCCTCCCCGCTCCCAACCAAACCCCCCACCCCGTCCCTCATTTAATGCGGTCCGTCATTGTCACATCACATAGTCATCATCATCAACATAATAGCTTCATCACCTCATGACCACATTAACTTCCTCCTTTTTATCTTTTACCTCCCTCTGAGAAGGAAGGGGAAAAAAATGAGGGTGGATCTCAAAGAAAAGAAAGAAAAAAGTAAACAAAAAGCCTAGGAAGCCTACCTCCATGCATCCCTCCTGCTGTCCCTTCCTCTAGCATATGCATCACTGCCTCTGTGCTGCCTTCTCCCACTAGCACTCACAGTCGGTGTAACATACTCCTTCTCATATTGGTCTTGGTATGTGAAATCTCTGATATCCTTCTCCGGAGCTGGAGCAGGAGCTGGTGGAGGCGGTCTACTCTTTGGAGGTCCACGGCTAGGTTCCCTTGGGTGGTGATGGTGATGATAGTGTGAACCGCTTGGGGAGGTTCTTCATATCTGCTCAACGCCCAACTGTCAGCGGCCGCCAATTTTTTCGGAGGCCTACTGGAGTAGGCAGCTCCGTAGCCAATAACGTGCAGTGACTCATACAATCCATCGCCTTCTAATCTTCTTCCGTAGCTATCGCTGTAGTCGCCATCGCTGTACCGTGCATCAGGTGATTCTTCGCGTTTGCGATGCACGCTGCGACCACGCTTGTTCGTGGTGGTGCGACGAGACGATGGCAGCGGCTCTTTGCTTGCTGACGTCTTTGACGCCTTAACGCTGCGGGAACGGGTAGGCGGCCGCGCGGCTGGCTCCTCGCCGAGAGTCGGCCGTGGATTGATATCATCCCTTCTAGAGGGATCTTCCTTCCATGCAGGATTGGGGGTAGGTCCGTATGGTTGGTGGTATCGTCCAGTAGGCGAGTTTTGCTTCTCCTCGGCCGTCAAGTCACGGGGATCGGGGATGACGTCTTTTGTGGCGTATGGCTTCGAGGTCCTTTGCCGTGGGAGAGACGATGGGGCAGGAGGTGGTGAGTCCTTAGATTCATCCTCGGCGGGAGATAATTCATACGGTAGGTCACCCCCACGGATAGAATATCCTCGTCTTCTCCTTTCCGGCTCAGGAAGACCGAGAGGAACCTTCCGTTCATCGTCGGAATCGAAAAAAATCTTCAGGATAGTCTTCACGAACGGCCTGCCACCAACCTTGGTGGATAGCTCGGTCTTCGATTCCTGGGAAACATTTTCGTGGAATCAATTTGGGCATTTCGACGCCTTGGTCAAAGATTGTCCAGTGCTCTAGGATCCTGGAGATACGAATCCATTCGCGTTCAGGAGCTGTCATCAACTGTGTAAACATCCATACTTCAAACCCACGGGGAGTTAGTCCAGGCACAATGGGTGGCTGGTTGGCTTAGTGGGGACAAGATGGTGTTCGACGTTGAGAGCACAGAAGAGCTCGGATAATACTTTGGGGTACGGTGCTGGAAGAACCCTAATTAAAACCAATATTTAGTAAGACAACCCCAAAACCACATGGATGGGTGCACAAACCTTGCCATTCGCGCGCTTCATCTCCAGATACAGCGAAGGTATGGTAAAACTGGATAAGCTTGTTTAACGTTACAACACAGCTGTGGGTGGGTTCCATCAGAGCAATCTAACGCCCTGATATCAGCATCTCCAAACTTCAGCGGCAGCTATTATTCTCACCATATAGGCTGCGATGCCTCGGAACAATGCGATAAGTTTCGGCTTCGGTCTGGGCTCTCGTCCTTGCGAAATCTCTACCAGCTTTCCACCCCATTGTTCAAACACCTGATGCGGATCATGCGATTTACCACTTTCGAATGAATTCTCCGACGTCTGTTCCGACACCTTTCTCGTGGCCTCGGGACGGCCCGGAGCCGGGGTTTTTGGTGGCGGAGCGGGCGCATGCGGTGGGGCTGGCTCCGAGAAGAAAGAACCGGGCATAGGACCCAGCGGGGGCTTTGGCTGCGACGGAGTATATCCCTGTGGCGGAGGGGCCGGCGGAGAAAGTTCCCCACTATGCGAAGACGGTTTGTGATAATAAGGATACGGCGCATATTGCGAGGACTGCGACGGAGTCGGGTGGTGGCCTCTAGCCGATTGCGGTGCTCCATGCGGGCCAGGAAGGGGGGGTTGCATGGATGTGTCGATACGAGGAGGGGTGAGTGACTTGGATGACCATTGTGACCACCAGCCGGTACAGGAGGCGGGCCAGGTGCTGGCGATGACTTGCTTACTTTCAAGCTCTTGAGTTGATCTATCATACCCTGAATCTGTTCTAGCGACATATCGCCGAAAGGTGCACCGGGTGCCGCAGCAGTAGGTGCAGGCGCAGGCACAGACGCTTGCGGTGGATATCCAGCGGGCGGTGGTGGCGGAGGGGCTCCATTGGGTGGTGACCATTTGGCTGTGGCGGGGGAACGCCATAGTAAACGGCACCAGGCGGGGGAGCATACTGCGAGGGCGACGGGAAGGGTGCGGTAGTATGCGGTCTGGCCGGAGGGGCCGCGCCAGGCGATTGAGGCGCTGGAGGATATCCGTTTGCTGGGTAGCCGGGGGGTGGTGCCTGGACGTAGTATGGGCGAGCGGGGTCAACGCCATATGGGTAGCCGTAACTCATCGTGCTTGGTTCCGAGGCCGCTTAGGCCGTTGCAACTGTCGAAGGGTCCTACTTAGACGGACTCGGGGTGTTTCTTTTTCTTTCTTCTTGAGGAAGATATGCGATGACGTCGATCGATATCGGGAGGTCGGGAGTCGGGAGTCGGATGTCGGAAGTCTGGTGTGATGTGATGGAAGGGAGGGATTGATGAGATAGAAAAGCAGAATGAGGGGCAGTTTTGTGTGTGACAGAGGTGTTGCAACCTGTGACGTTGTCTTGCGCAGCCAGAGAGAGAACGAAGACGATGGGCGGTGAAGATGAAGATGAAGCTGATATGTATCTCAAATAACTCGAGAAAATCAGAAGATATCTTTTTTTCGGGCGGAGGGGTTTAGTTTAAGTTTCAACAAAAGAGGACGTTGGCGCTCTTTTTGATGGTTATTTTTCTGGTGCTGCATGATATACCCACACCTCCCCAATCCACGTTGATAGCTCACAAAGCAGCAACCTATGAGAACCACAGTCGCAACCTCTCTTCCGCTCAGCAAACGAGAATAAAACACAAGCATCATCATCAGTGTGTCAACAACAAACAGCAGACAGCCACCTAGCCTCTTCTACGTATATCCCGTATACTTCCAATTAGGTGGATAATAATCCAGCGCCCGCTGTAGGCGTCAAGTACCTAGGTACAGAAAGATAGAGTAGGCCCATGATAGAGTCGGATAGAGAGTCTTTTATCTCTTATTTCTTTCTTTCTCACTGCCGAAAATAAAAAGGTGTGTCTGTCTGTCTGTAGCCTTCAGACCGACACTAGGCAACCATTGTCTGCTTATTTGTTTCATTTTAATCAGGGAACGAATAGGACCGACAAGAAAAGCCGGAAAGTCCCTTTGTTCTCACCATCTTTTTTTTTATTTTCATAATTTATCGACTCTTTTATTTTTGTTTTTCGCTCACTCCATTCATTGATTGCATTACTGAACCCACTGTTTTGTCACTAGAAGAGCGGACGGAGTTTGATGGACCTCCCGCTTCCATGGTTCAAGGTTGTTTCAACCTCTCGTGTTCTTGCTTTCCCCCTTCCGGTGTTTTACACCCTGCACTGCGCAGCCTCAAAAGTTATGTATTCCTATGGATCTTCGATTTGTGGGTGACCTCGCTGCAGGTTGACGACAAGTCTAACCGCCGCATGACTCGTATGCATGGGGTATGGGGGCCGTCACGATACCTCACTCGATTGAGCACATCTTTGGTGAGGGAATCGTGACTTCTCCTCCTTGGGGTTTTTGGTGGGAAGGAGATCTTCCTTTGCTGGTGGGAAAAGGGGGGAACGCGGGAGAAGAGACATGAGAGAAAAATGTGGTGCTGCTGATGGCGTTGGTGATGGCTATGGAAGGGAGGAAGATATTGATTGGTTTGAGAGAGTACCAACAGCATTCGCGAGGACGAATTGATAGTGGGACACTGTGGACTTGGTGTATTCAGGTCGTCTCGACTGATCATCTTGGCAAAGTGATCGATCTTCTTAAGGGTTCTGCTTTTCGCACTCCTATAAAGTGCAATGGGTGAAAGGTGCGCTATTCTGTAAAAAGCCTCATGCCTTATTGAATACAGTTTTAATCTTTCAAGACTCAGTATCTGTCCCTTTCTTTGACTATAATTGCACAATCCCAGAAACCGTGGCCCGCAAACAATTGTCAAACAGGGAAACATAACGCTGCTACTAATCGAACCACAAGTTCGAACTCTACTTCCCAACCAACAGGATCGAGAACAATAGAATGGTCGAACCATAGTCACCCATTGGTCCCGAATATAGGGAGACAAAGCGATCCACCCACATTTGTGTCGGTTGTCTGCCACTGCTTCCAAGCCCCTCTGCTGCATTGCGACTCGTCAGAGAATGTGATCTGCCCCGTTTCGCCTGCAGACCCACCTCCTGATGGCGTGCCCCAGTATTCAGCTGCTCCCATCCAATTGCTGTGTCCTACGGAGGCAACACACTACTCGATGAGAATACGGAGTGGACCCGAGTATCATATGAGATATTATAAGAGTAAGTGCGGGGGCGGGTGGTGATATGGTTGGCGGTGGCAGTGGCGATACTTGTGGATGAACGCACATTATAGCCGGCGTGCCGTTGGGTATACACCGTTAGAGTTTTCCTCTTGGCAAGGGGAGAAGCTGTGATGGTGGAATCAATACCACCAAGCAGGTCGATCGTGGTTGTTTGCCCGCTCCAATCTAATCGCAGTGAGTGATGAGAGATGTGTCTAAGGGTACTTCTGTATGTGGTAGAACTGTTGGAGGTTCGCTTACTCGTTTGTGAGCCTGATTACACCTCGCAGGTGGTCATGAAATGTGAAGCCTAGCGTCACAAGTAATCACTCAAGAAGCGGGGGTGATAGGTTATGATGCAAAGTAAAGAATTACAGATAACGAAAGCGAATGTCTAATAGAAAATGGGGGTATTCGATAGTGCGATTGCATAAGTACACCACATTGTTTGTTCAGAGCCGAGCTTCATCGTGACCCGAACGTAGGGTGATGGTATGGCTATGACCCGTCGGTCAGATCTAGCCCGTCGAAGTTAGACGTATACTTATCGATATATCGAGTGAAGGAATGAGGAAGCCAAACGCTCCTAAAAATGTCACAAAAAGTGTGGTAGCCTTATTATAAAAATTATCTAGATCAATATCGACTCACAGATTCCCCCACAGCTGCAGGATACTTGGAGTTAATCTTTTCACATCTCTGATTAGCGTACCCAATCTATCTCCGCGAAGCTGCCCAAGTATATTCTCTTCCTTTATCGCTGAAGCAAGTTAGAATTTCCCCGCCTTTTTAATTATAGATAGTTACATGTACCACACGCTGTTACGTGTCGACAATCTAGATCGTGGGGTAAGATCTCACCAGACAAGGCGCGTCTGTAGGTCTTTTAAACGGTGAAGGTTAAAGTTGTTGTTGTTGTCATGCTTAAGTTCGAGGAGTTCAATTGGGTGTCAAAGGACTTAATTTAAGGATATATGAAATTATAGTGCAGGAAAACAAACGTCCCGCAGTCATTATCACAATCCGTTATCGGGCCGTAAAATATTATACATCACACCAAATAACGCTAACTATCTATGCCATAGTGGCTTGGTATGCGTTGAACGTTTTGACTTCAAAGTTAAACTGACTTTCAACCACAAAACGCCATGGTGAAACGAAATCATTCCACAAATCAGGCACAAACGGCGGCAAGAAGTCGAGCACATTCGGCTCCAACAAGGTCGCCAAACGCTCCAATCCATCTCTTGGAAAGAAAATGAAGGCTACCACACAGGACGGGCTGCTTTCAAAAAGCATCGATGCCATTCTTGTCAGCGAAGGACTACTCCCGGGAAAGCACAGACCGAGAAGCTGCTCGCCGGTGCCTAAGAAAGAGGCCAATGCACAGATGCCGATGGCAACGGAGGACGAGAAACCAAAGGTTGAAGAGTTGATGGATCAGCTTGGCGGCCTGTGAGGGGATTAGACATTGGGGCTGTTGTGGAATTTATTTTCCTAGCGATATCTATGCGGGCGGCTAAAGGTGCTTAAAATTCTTATAAAAAGCTGGCGTTGTTTCCTGGTTCCTCGGTTTTGGATGGCTTTGACTATGAAGTGCATATAGAGAGATCATAGATGGTGGTTATATAATGATCAAGCTTTATCCAAGAATGCTAGGGAAGCCGGAATGTAATTACAGTAATTGCCACTGCAAATAGCGTGCGATAGAGGTTATTTTGATTGTTGCGCTGCATTGACGACTATTTGATATCTGCATGGACT
>WHVE01000195.1:0-187069 GCA_015178995.1 Trichophaea hybrida
TCCAGCAGTCTGGAAACGAGCCAGTGGAGTCGTCATTCGCAGCCCGGCAAGGACGACTACACGAAGCTAAAAGCGTACCGCACAATATCACTGCTCAACTGCATGGGAAAAGTTGTTGAGAAGGTAGTTGCGGAACAGCTGTCAGAAGAAGCCGAGCGGAGGGGGCTACTGTGCGATGGACAATTCGGCAGCAGAAAGGGGCGGTCGGCCATCGATACAGCGGCCATCATGGTTGACAGGGCGCACGCAGCATGGACGAACGGCGCCATAACCGGTGTGCTTCTCATGGATATCAAGGCAGCCTTCCCAAGCGTTGCAAAAGGGAGGCTAGTCAACGCAATGAAGGTCAAGCGCATGGATGGAGACCTCATACGATGGACGGAAAGCTTCCTCTCAGAAAGAACAGTAGACATGATAATCGAGGGTAATGCCATGGAGAGACACCCAGTGGAAGCCGGGATCCCGCAGGGCTCACCTGTTTCACCAATCCTCTTTGCAATCTACACATCAGGACTGATTAAGTGGGTCGAGGAGTACGTCTCAGCCGAAGGACTCTTGTTTGTGGATGACCTCGGTTGGGTGGCGTCCGGAAGCGACGTCAATAAGGTCGTCACGATACTTGAGAGATGCCCAGCAAAAAGCATTGAATGGGCGAATCGACGAGGGCTGCAGTTTGATACAGCGACAACGGAAGTGGCACTGTTCACGCGCAGACGAGGCCACAAGAAGCACCTCTTGCCGAAGTTAACAGCAAAGATAAGAGTATGAGACGGGTTTATACGATTCAACAAAGAGGCGACACGCTGGTTGGGCGTCTGGATGGATGCGCACCTGACGTTCAAGGAGCACTACAACCGATGCATGAAGAAAGCCAGGGCAGCCGAAGCCAGACTCCGAACTCTTACAAAGACATTCGGGGTTGTTCCAGAGAGCGTGAGAGCCGTCCAAATAGCATGTATACAAGCAGTCACACTATATGGGAGCGAGCTCTGGTGGGATTCCAAAGAAGTAGGCAGGCGAGATGACCTTCAACTTCTCCTGAACCAACAAGCTAGATCCGTTCTGGGTGCGCTGCCCACGACCCCACGTGGGGCACTGATGAGGGATGCAGGGCTTACACCCGCGCCGGTAATCTTAGACTCCAGACAACAATGATTCACAGCAAGACTGGCAAACGCATGCAGCAGCAAACTAAAGGAGCTGCACGAAGACCCCTCGTCGGGTGCACCTGTATGCAGAGTAGTCGAGAAAGAGCATGAGCATGGCCGGACAACCGAAGGCATGGGCTGGCCGGCCCCGGGCGGAGAACCTGTAGTTAAGACCATTATACTGGATCACGACACCGCAGCCAAGAGAGCCGCAGAGCGCTGGGCAAGAGAGAAGGAAGCAAAGGTTGGAGCGGGGGTCTGGATGTGGTGGACAGATGGATCGCGCTCTGACGATGGCCGAGTGGGAGCCGCAGCAGTGTGCAAACACGGAAACGAATGGAGGGCCCGCCGCAGTTATCCAGGCACTGGACGGATGGAGGTCTTTGATGCCGAATGGTGGGCCATCGGACTCACGCCCGGTGAGATGATCAAGAAGAGAGAACCACTGCAAAAGCATGGAGTAAAGACAGTGGCGATCTTCAGCGACTCACAAGCCGCCATTCGACGGATGGCACATCTGGAGCCGGGCCCTGGACAGCGATTAGCGCGACGGATCAATCGACGAGCGCGGGCGCTCCTCGCCCATGGCATCACAACAGAGATTCATTGGGTCCCTGGGCACTCCGGCATTGCCGGGAACGAAGAAGCAGACCGCCAGGCGAACTTAGCCCGAGATGCGAATGGAAGCACTGCAATAGAGTGGCAATACACCTCGGCTTCAAATATAGCTAGGCGAATCTCCGAGGGAAGATCAGCAGCCAAGGCGCGGTGGGAGGCCGACAAAAGCAGTAAGCACGTCGGCTACAGGCTGAAGGGCAAGGCAGGCAGTAAGAGACCCATCCCAATGGCAAGTGCAAAGTCATTGGCAACTCGATTCTACCGACTAAAATGCGCACATGCACCTACTGGAGCTTACCTCAAACGGTTCAGACACCGAGAGGACGACAAGTGCTGGTGGTGCGGAGGGACGGCGGCCCAGACGCGGGAGCATTTGTTCCGTCACTGCGGCTGTTGGAAACACCAGCAGCAGGAGCTCTGGAAGAAGATGGGGAAGGCAACGGGCTGGAAAGCGGGCAGGTGTCGGAAGGTACAGATATCTGAGCTGTTTTCCATGGAGATATGTGACAAGGCGGTGATGGACTTTCTGGCGGCCACGGACGTTGGGAAGTTCCCGCCTACATGAGGCATGGAGCATGGAGGTGTCTATCGTTTGCTTTTTTTTGTCATGGAATTTTTGATAGAGGCGGTCAGTCATTCACTTTACTTTTCTTGTGTCAACGGGGATGAAGGGTAGTAGGTGGGAGCTCCGCCATCTAACTGGCTCGCCCGGAGGCGGAGGTGTTAAGGGTCCTGTCATACTCTAGCTAGAGTAAATACTGTATGAATAAACAACAACAACATGATCCCTGTGGCGATCAATTCTACGTGCTCTACAAGTGCAAGGTGATTCGCATACAATTTTCGTGGAGTGTGGGCAAAAAGCCATGCTGAGCTTACACCTCTGGGTAGACTTTTTATAGTATACCTCTCCATCCACTGAATAAGCTCCTCTAGTGTTCGTGACGTTGCTGATTCAACCGATCAACCCTGGCACCAACGGTCCAATTCCCGATTTGACCGAACCGGAAGTATACATGATCCAATAATGACCGCTGCAAACGCACGAAAATTCTTTCACATACTGTTGTGTTGCATCGTCTAACCCATGACAGATGATAGCAGTTGTCGCACACATCCTCCGTCCACCCACTTTTGAATAGTGCCTGTCCGAAGCTTGTCGCGTTTATGGAACTGAAGCTGTAGCATATCCGTCAACGACATGTCGGTTAGAGCCTCGGTCTTTGTTTAGTCTTGTTGGTCCGCAAGTTCAGGAAAGGAAGTTCTATATTTTTGAACTCGACTACCGTGTACAAGTTCTTCGATTCGATTAATAGGTCAATAAATCCGGCATCTTCCGACTGCTTGGAAACTTGACACTCAACCGTTGCTGAAATGGCAGGATTATCCAAAATTGTCACCCAGAAACTATTGCAGTGAAATTGTTCGGTCATCTTGGATCCGTTCAGCGCAACATCACGTTGTTTCATTAGACGCAGATATCCTGAAAGAACTCGCCTGAGGTCCCCAAATGAAGAAAGGGACCTCACCGCCTGCGACATTGACCAGTAGAGCTCATGTCGGTTCAATAACGCCATTCCGAACCTGGTCGCTAGGACGCAGTTGGGAATCCACAAAAAAAGGCCACGGATTCTCTCGGTCAAATGTAAGGCTACCTGTATATAGAAGAAGAGAGTACGATGCTTGGACATCACCCCTGCCTTTGCTTATAGCCTGGGGACACTGCGAGTAACTGGTCAGAAACAGAACACAATTGAAACCAAGTTCAAACTACCAGTTTTTCAAGCCTGAAATTGTCGAGTCGCCTGCATCTGGTGGCAGTGTGTGCGGAAATCGGAACAGGATGTAGATCACCCCATATAAATTTGTGCTAGGCTATGTGGGTTACGGATGGACGCTCTTGATCTATTATTAAATTTAGTAGGTAGAGCAGGGTATTGGCAGGGGTGATTTTAGTTCAAGCCAATGCATGCTCGGCAGACTCGCAATTGATACTTAGGGAGTGACCCTAAGCGAGAATCATACCATCTGGGCTCAGGATGTCTAGAGATGGTGACTACTTTTTTCGACACCGGTGCGCAGTTTTTTTCGTACCCTGTCACCCTGTCTACTCACGCCAAGCGGTTTAACGTTCTTGATCCAACACTACCAAAGAAAATAAGAGTACAACTGCAAGAAAAGACGTGTAAAAAAGCTAAAAATTCATGGTTAATTATCTGACGTTGCGACGCGTTTTTGTGATTAAAATCGAGGAGGAAAAGGTGGGTGGGCGTAGTTTACGAGAGCAAACTTAACCCCCGTAGTTTACCAATATTTGCGACCCAAATATCTTGGATTTACCCGTTTTGTAACGAGCATGGAGAACCGTGATGGTAGGGTCAGCAACATTCAGTGTTCCGAAGCGGTCAGGCCGGCCGCCGGCCGGACTGCAGATCCGTAGACCGGTCAGATACAGGCCACCCAAATGACAGCCGCCACTGACCTGGGCCGACCTGCAGATATCTACAGATTTGGATGGGATATTACGTGGCCTGCAGAAGCCTACATAAATCTTTAGATTGGGCAAGTTTAAACAAATTGTTGCTGCGAAGCACACTATTACTGCATGTATCTGCATATGTCTGCGTTGGTCTGCATTGAAGACCCTCTTCAGCCTGTATAGACCTTCGCTAGCCTGCATATAGCTGCCAATATCTGCCGAATCTGGCGGTTTGAAGTACACCAACGTATTTTGGATACGGAATAAAAAGCCTGGCGATTCCCCAGCAGGATTTGGTTTTCATTAAGAGATTAACACTGCTCATCGATTCACTGCAATATGTTCTTTGCTAGCACCGTTCCAGATGAGAACTTCGATGAGTTTACCACTCATGAGAACTTCAATTACACTGATAGTTACTAGGAAACTGAGTCGATGAGGTCCGTGAGGTGGATGAACTGCTCAAGGCCTTGGAGAAGCGGCAAGTCCATATTTGAGCATAAGAAGTGGCTGTGTTTGGGTTAGAGAAATAGTGGTGGAGGACATTGTCACATTGATGGTTAACAATATTTGTAGTTAACGAGTTTCTTTTATTTTTTTAAAGATTTTGAACCACAATGTTTTGCATTAGCTAGCAGCACCATCGGCCGCCAGATATCTGCAGTCCGGTCAGATTAAATCTGCCAGATTGGCGGCCGGCCTGGGTCGAAATTTTTGTGGCCGGCCTTGGCACAGACCGGCACAGATCATGCTCAGATCTGACTGGACTGACCGCTTTGGAACACTAGTTTGGACTGGTCCAGACCAAGCCCGTCCAGTCCCAGACTGCCAGTCTGGGGCCCGGTCCAGTCCGACCTTCCGGTTGGACCGAACCGGACTGAGCCCTACCCCAGACCGGGTCCGTCCGGACTGGTGGAATCATTGGGTGATAGTAATGGCCCCGCGACTGTCAGTAACACTGATGCATTCTGAATCGAGCTCACGCTTAGAGTTAAGCTCACTGCTGGCTTCGTACGCTGGCCAGAGCTTCTGGCGTCTTGGCTGGTAGTCAAACCTTGAGTTTACCAACCCTGAAGACTATACTGTTAAGGAAGCCTTGTCTGCATGAAAGCTGGAAAGCCCGAAAATTGGCTCTCAAAGAAAGGTGAAATGCTGCGAAAGAAAAATCACTACGAAAGAAGAGACGTTGAGAAAGGTGAAACAGTGCAAAAGGAAATTCTCAACGAAAGTACGTTGAAAGAGGCCAAAAGCTAGAAAGTATCTCCAATCCCGCTTAAAGGCCGGCTCACCTACCCTTTTTATTCCTCCAACCGTGTATATACTGTAGATAGATATCAATAGATTAAGATATCTACTCATCCAAGGCCTGTGCAAACAAGAATTAGGTGCGCCCAGGATCTCAGGAGCGCCAAGAATCTCAAGAGCGACGAGGATCTCAGGAGCGGCGATGATCTCAGGAGTGACGGGGATCTCAGGAGTACCGTGGATATCATGGGCACGGGGGATCTCAGGAACGCTGGGGATCTCAGGGGCGGCGAGCATCCTAGAAGTTGTTTTCGGAGCTCCAACACCAGTATATGGCGCGCCGAAACCGTTTGTAATCTAGAATATAGTTCACGATTTCGAGATGTTGGCACAGGATTTTGCCCGGAAGGCCTACAAGCTTCTAGATGGCCAGCGAACCTGCTAGAATGGACTGGAGAATGGTTGCTAATGGTCTGAGTCACAATGTAGACTCATAAATGATTAGTCACTCGCCACTTGCATAGCCGCTGGTTGATTTGTAATGTATGTTCACGATGGTTCTTCAACCGAGGTTCAGATTTTTCACGTAGTTAGTTCGATAGACAATCACTTTTATACAATAGTTAATCAACCCCTCTGTGTACTGGATTGCTCTCAACACAAAAGACCTTGACCAGAGCTGCCATCGCTCATGGGAACGCCAGTACACCATTATGGAGCTTCTGGGAGTGTCGGTGCAAGATCCAGGAGGGGATATGGGCTCAAGTTAGAGTGAATATACTAAATCCTTTCCCGGTCATATCCATGGACATGACCCTAAAAATAGAACTTCGATCATTTAAATTATATAATTATCGATGCGAGAAACTCAGAAGCGCAGCCCTCAAGAGCGCCGAGCATCCTTGAAATAGTTTTTTGGAGTTCCGACACAGGGGTCAGGCGCGCCGAAACCGTTTGAAATAGAGATGTCAAAAGAGCTCCAAGAGTGTTCGAAAATTTTCCAATTCTCCCTGGAGATTCTGAGAGTAATCTACTCGACTTTTCTAGCCCAAGGGAGTGCCGGTCAGGCGTCTCAATAGTCCGTCCCGTACGGGCAAGGCGCTGCCCGGGACGAGACTATAAATTTCGGGGCAACATATTTTGGACCGTTTAAGACCAGGGCAAAATCTTTCCGGACGGGACGGAGTACAGGGCCCTGCAGTCTTGCAGCAAGGGTACGAACAGTCATAAAACTTTAGTTTGAGAAGCGGAAATCGGATCATCATAGACTAGACTTCCAGAGTGAGTAATCCATGCCATTATTCGCTTCTTCTCCCCCAATTGGGTACAAATATTTAAGGAAACTATGACAAAGTTCGAACGCACCGCCGGAAATACAGCTGGATATAAGCCCATTTCTAGTACCACAACCAGGATCGGTATCCATCAGTCCCCTGTAGGTACCTGTAGGGGCCCTAGTCCAGTAGATCTCAGCCCTGGACGGACCAGGGCACTGAAATCATGCCCGGGAGGGGACGGCGAGGCCGGGCCCCGAAAGACTGTAGTCGCCCCGGACCGTTGAGATGCCTGGTGCCGGTACATGATTGTGAAGCCTCTGCGTGTGCCGGTATAAGATCTAGTCGTCTCCAGGAGGTTTGGTATGAGCTTCCAAGTTCCAGGAGGGTTCGCAACTAAGCTCATTTCTCACGGAGGCTCCCGGAGGTTTAATGAATGCTCCAGGAGGCTCCTAGAGGTTTGGTGATAGCTTCAGGAGGCTTCGAAACTAAGCCCATGTCTCCTGGAGGCTCTGGGAGGTTTGGTGAGAGCTCCAGGAGGCACCCGGAGGTTTGGTGATAGCACTAGGAGCCTTTGAAACTACGCCCATGTCTCCCGGGGGCTCCTGGAGGTTTGGTGAAAGCTCCAGGAGGTTTCAAAACTAAGCCCATGTCTCCCGGAGGTTCCTGGAGCTTGGGTGAGAGCTGCTGGAGCCTCCCGGAAACTACACCAAAGCTCCCGGAGCATTTTACATTTTGCTGATGTAATTGCCTTGTTTTCTTGGGTTCAGGTAAAGGTTCACTAGCTGCAGCCTTACGTTTTCGATCTTTTCGAGTAGAAACCATGATGAACTGCCTTTCGAAACAGCTCCGGCCGCAACGGGTCGTGGTACCTAATGTATAGGTAGATGAGAATTGAATGTAATCAAGTTCGATAGTAATTGCTTGTCATATGTCATGCTTGGACGCTATATGTCCAGCATATTTCGAGTAATGAACTCATCCTCAGACACCCTTTCTTAAACATCAGAAAAGAAAGTATATTGAGTATCAAAATCCTATAAGCAATACCAATGACCACATTGGCACGTCCCAAAAGAAATATGGATGTCTATTACTGTGATCCTAAAGAAATATGAAAATCGGTACCCATAAATACAAAAACTGGAGGTGTCTGTACCTCAAAAGCCCTCAGGAAAGATCACTATCACATAGAACAAAGGAAAGACAAAAGAAACTTGTTTCAGCCGTCAATCTCCATACCGTCAGAGTCAACCTCATAAACCACTTGAGAGCTTGAGACTGCTGAAGATTTTGTAATTCGGTCAGCCAGACTCCTGGGTAACGGTCCCAACCCACTAGTACGGTTCCGGGTTAGGTTTGGGACCGGAACCGGACCATAGCAACATGTTTTACTACAGATCACAGTATTTGGGCCAGTTCCCACCTGAAAACCCACATGTGCAATCCCACTTTTTTCACTCCAATTGTATTTTGAGTTCTGATCGTATCGCGACCTGATCTATACATGAATTATGCAGTTTTAGGTGCATTTTCACCTCCCGGTCTTCGATTCACAATCCGATCAATATTTGTTGAATCGCTGTGGAAAACCCGCGATTTAGCATGATTTTCGGCTTTATTTCATAGCGACTCCACGAATATTGATTGGATTGCAAATTGGAGACCGGCAGGTAAAATTGCACCTATATTGCATATTTTACGTATAGAATATGTCGCGATACAATCAGAACTCAGATTCATAATTGGATCCAAAGCTACGGAACCTGTCTAAAGGGACAGCGGTCTGGATCCAACTCGCCCAAAAACCAGCTGGTTTTAGGCCGGTCCGGGTTACAGCCCAGATTTGTTTACCCGGTTCGGAGCCTCGGTGGTTCCTGAGCAGGCCGGTGTGCTTGTCCAGGACCAGACCCGGACCGCGGCCTGGTAACTCGGGACCGTTGCTAACACTACTACTGGGTTTGACCTTTGAAGAAGAGGTGGTTACTTCTGCCATCGAAGTTTCCACTTGAAGCTTCTTATCCTTCTTCTTCTTGTTAGATGAGACCATGATGGCATTCTTACAGAATACCCATCGATGCTCCGAGGAACCGCAGTGGTTGCACTCGTTAGGCTTGGCCCTTGCAGAAAAGATTCCGGAATGCCTTTCTGTAGTATTAGCAACGGTTCCGGGTTACCCGGCGGCGGGCCGGGTTTGAACCGTACTAAACCCGAACCGGAGCTAATTTCCGGTTCCAAACCCGGAACCCGCCGGGTTCACGTCAATCTCCAAGATTAGTATCATCACCGGAGTTGACCGGTTGGCGTCGGGCATTAATGGCTTGTTGGCGGCCCAGCCCGGCCCGAGAGCTCTGTGCATACTGTAGCCATCCTTAAAGTTGTGAGTGCGTACGACGCACTGTAATCATTTGCCAGTGGGCGCTTGTAACTTCAAAGCTGCGGCGGTCTTTGAGGGGCAAGCTCTCAGGCTCTGCCTTTTTGAACACTGATAAAGCCCAAAGTCTCGAACGAACCGACCAATTGTTGAGAGCAAATCAGAGGGAAAGAACGAATGTTGCTGAATTGTCTAAAGAACAAAGAGAGAGAAAGAGAAAGCTCTATATAAGAGAATGGGCGTCATGCCCGGAACGCGCCATACCCGGAGCCGGCCCGGAGTTAAGTCATATCCGGAGCCGAGCATCCGGTGCCGGATGTCGTGCTCAAGTCCGGGTGGATGGCTGGTGCTCTCGGCTCGATGCCCGAGAAGACTCCGGCCACACCTCCGAATGACGTCGAGAGCCTCTGGGCTAAACCAGAGCAGTGACGTTAGTCAACTTGCGCCAACACCAATCAGCACACCTTTACTTTTTGGACTCTACCTTACTGGCTCTCAGTTCAGCAGTCAGGGTAGACTAGAGGATTATGCTTGATCCAGTGCGGTATCTGGACTGTGTTTTGTTTTGTTTGTTTTAATTATATGACGATGCCTGCTTCCCTCCCCTCAGTCTACCCTTCATTCCCATTTCAGGCTGCGGGTTGTGATAAGGCGAACGAACTTTACCATGTAGTTAAGTACTGACTAATAACAATTACCATTGGCTGAAATTCTGCATGGTTGCTCCACCTTTTAACTTCCTTTCCTGCGCCCCCCGCTCTACTTCACCCAACTGTCATAAACCTCCGAGTCACGATGACTACAATCCGCATCGGCGAAACAGAACACACTGTCGACCTGAATCTGGTGCCCTATCTCGCGTCCTGGCATCGCTTCGAGCTGGTAGCCAGCAAATCTGAGCCCCTGCGACACGAAATAATATCGGAATTGGAAGACTTCGGTACTACCTACGACGGGATCACGAAAGGCATTCGAAACTTCTTCCGTCTCTTACGCTGCGACATCGACAAGTACACCCAACTCTTTGACAAGCTCGATTTCCTCGGGGTTGAGATACTCGATGGATGGCCACTGGAACGGATCGTGACGGAGATCAAGTCGGGTAAGTCTGGGGGTTGGTGCGATAGATTCGATGTACCTCCCAGTCGCAAGAATGCCAGGAATTGCGCCTTCCGATTAATCTATTTAATGCATACGGCGACGTTTGAGGACCCGCTGATGGATTCCAACGCGATCTTCAACACCGTGCTCTACGTCGTATCACATGCGGGTGTCTTTCTAGGCATCGACCGCTTCGTTGTCAAATCAATCTACTTGCAGAGATTCGATCCATCGCCAAAACAGCTGACAGCGTTAAATAAATGGGAAATTGGGGACCAAGACGAAAGCGATGATACAACGGAAGAGGAACTTTTTTTTTCTCTGATGATTACTACGATAGTCACTCTAGTTTAGATTTGTCATATAATTTCCGTGTGTCGGGTATCCTATGGTCCGCGAGTGTATGTCTGATGCAGGGATTATGGAGGCCGTGGGCGAAATAGTAGATACAAAATGTACTTACCTTTAAGTGAAGTTTTTGTTTTAATCATACTGTATTCACTCTATTTAGAGTATAACAGACCTCTAATCCCCGACACCTCCGGGCAAGCCGGCTAGATTGCGAAGTTCCGCAACTGCTATCCGTCGTCCCCTCTGACAGAAGAAAGTAAAAGCAAAAAGTAAAAAGATTGATAAGAACATAAGAAAAGAACCAAAAAGAGAGACCACCGAACCAAAAAATAAAACCCCCCCGAAGAACCTCACTCCTCCACTCACTTGGGCGGGAACTTCCCGACGTCAGTAGCAGCCAGGAAGTCCATCACCGCTTGATCGCACTTTTCCATGGAAAACAGCTCAGAGACCTGCACGTGCCGGCATCCGCCCGCTTTATTTTTCCAGCCCGTTGCCTTCCCCACCGCTTTCCAAAGTCCTTTCTGCTGGTCTTTCCACCAGCTGCAGTGGCGAAAGAGGTGCTCCCGCGTCTGGGTGGTTGTTCCTCCGCGCCACCAGCACTTGTCGTCCTCTCGGTGTCCGCAGCGTTTCAGGTATGCTCCCGTAAGCGCATGCAGTCGATAGAACCTGGTTGCCAAAGACTTCGCGCTTGTCGTTGGGATGGGCCTCTTACTTCCGGCCTTGCCCTTCAGTCTGTAACCGAAGTGCTTGCCGCATTTGTCGGCCTCCCACAGTGCCTTCGCCGCCGACCGTCCCTCGGCGATCCGTCTAGCTCTATTCGTAGCCGAGGTATATATTCGCTCGCGTACTGTGTACCCTCGGCCTTCTCGCACCTTGTTCGCCTGGCGGTCGGCCTGTTCGTTCCCGGGGATGCCTGAGTGTCCAGGGACCCAGTGGATCACGACTTCGATGCCATGGCTGCGGAGGGACCTGGCATGCTCGTTGATCGCTCTCGCTAGCTGCTGCCCTGGCCCTGAGTCCAAGTGTGCTGTCCGTCTGATGTGTTGAGGCGATTATTAAATACTGGTATCACTTCTTGCATGACGTGTCATGCCTTTTGTATCTTAGTTCAGTGCTTGGCGCGAAGACTTTTCGCTTCGCACTCCAAGCCATGTAGACACAGAAAAATCCATTTCAGTGCCCGTGTCACCTTCTCCAAACGTTTCCACTCTCCTTCGTACGCACCTAGACGACCATCATTTGGGTCGGTTCAACATGATGGCTGCCTGCGAATCACTGAAAATCGCAAATGTCGTGATTTTTTTGTTTGAATCATACTGTATTCGGCCGCTTGCGGCCATGACATAATCTACCCTTTGTCGCGATACTTCTCCAGTGTGACTGTCAGGTGTCCCTTCTTGCCTCTTTGAGCAAAGTTGTATCATCCCTTTCTCCTTCTCCCCTTCTCTAAGACTACCTAAATCTTTTCCACCCATCTCATTCCCTGCCTTCCTGTTTCCCTCCCTAAGCCTCCATAACTCTCCCAACATCAGTATCTGTGAAAAACTTCAACACTGCCTTCACAGCTTTTTCCATATCGAAAACCTGCCCCATTGGTACTCTGCCTCTCTCCTTCATCTTGCACTTCTTCTTCAGCTTTTCCCATTGAGTGTCCTGCTGCCGCTTCCATTTCTTGCACCACTTGTACAAGTTGTCTACTGTCTGCATCAATTGTCCGCACCACCAGCACACTTTGCTTTCCTTGTTTTCAATGCGTTCCAAATATACTCCTGTTAGAGCATGCCCCACTCTTAACTGGAGATACCTTCCCGCCATACTCTTCATGGTCTTGACCAACAGCTTGCTCATCTACATCTTTTTATTCATTCTGTACCTGCCCATTTTGCCATTCAACTTTGCCAGCTTCTACATATCAGTTTCGATCCACTTGGCTTCTGTGACCCTTCTCTGCACCTTTTCCATCAACCATCCTTTGTATCCTTTCACACGTGCCACATTGCCCTCCAATATTTATGCGGCTGCATGTGCTTGATTATCAGCTTGGTCGCTACCTGCAACTCCTTCATGAAATGGTACCCACTGGTACTCTATTTCTACTCCCATTCCCACTATTTTGTTGTTCCACTCAACTATGTTTGTAGCCTTTCTTTGTCCAGGGACTAGTTTATCATCTTGTACCTGTTGTATTGTAGTTGTAAAGGCAAGTACGGGCTGGTAAGGCTTCGTACTGGCTCGCATGTGAATTGGGGTCGGCATGGTTGCAAATGAGAACAGGTGATTTAATATGATTGTGTATAAGTAAGATAATCACTACCGTTCGATGGCAGCCGTGCAGAGTCTACTTAAGGTAGGTGCTTACTCAGCCCAGCCGCAACCCTAAGTACTAAGGCCTGACCTCTGCTGTTACATCATCCTCCTCTCTCAGCGCAGAGCTCCTGGGCTGCTATATATATATACATGAAGAAGTAAGATCCAGGTTCATGCGCCTTTGTATAAGCCTCGCACGTCATCATAAGTGCCACAACCGATCAGAGCCAATCAGGCAACCTCACGGCGGATTCGGTGCATGGGGAACTTCACCTCCAGTGGTAGGTGGTAAAACCCTTGCCAACGCCATTTGTACCGGGCCGAAATCCATAAGAAAAGAAGAATCAAGAAAGGGGAAACTCAAGGGCGCCAATTTCAGCCAAATTCCTCCAAATTCTCCAAATCTCTGTATAGTGGTTTTCCAATTACCATCTGGGTTTATCCGGATTCTCCTGATGGAACCCGTCAATTAACTCTTTAGCATTCTCACGGTTTTCTGCTGGCTCCCAGCACGTTCGGATGTAGTTGTAGCCTGCCCACTGAACAAAGTAGTGGAGACGTCGATAACATCGTGTAGAGTCAAGAATTTGTTTGACCTCCTATTCATCAGAATCGTCGACTATCGTCAGCTGAGGCTCCGATGGCGGCTTGCTGGCGATTGGGGGCGTGTATGGGTCGAGCAGAGAAACGTGGCAGACGTAATGAATTCGCACCTTCCTCGGAAGGTCTAATTTGTAAGCGTTCTTATTGATGACCTTACTCACTGTATATGGGCCTGCTCTCTTATAATACAGTTTCATTGACTGTCTCGTCATACGAATGTTTCTTGTCCAGAGCCAAACATTATCTCCGACCTTAAAGGTGACTTCTTTGCCTCCAGCATATTTGGCCTGCCGCTCCTGGGCCTCCAGTAGGATCTCGCGAGTGTTTGGTGGGTCTCGGCTAGCGCGGCCATCATTGCGTCTTCTTGGATCTCCGACCTCATGTTAGAAGGGGCCTTTGGAGCCTTGAACTGCAGGGGTGGATGGTAGTTGTAATTGGCCCAGAAGGGGGTCATCCTCGTTGAGTGGTGTACAGAGTTGTTGTATGCAAACTTGGCCAATGGGAGAAGCTCAACCCAGTTATCCTGCTCGTAGTTGCAAAAGGCTCGGAGGTACTGCTCCATCGTCTGATTTTGCCTCTCCGTGTGGCCGTCCGTCTGTGGGTGGAAGGCTGTCGAGAGTGGGTGGTCAGTGCTTATATGGGAACATACCCTCATCCAGAATCGGCTCGTAAATTGGCCTCCTAGATCGGTGATGATATTGTCAGGCACACCATGCCTGCAAATGACCTGCTCAAAGAAGAGCCTGGCCAGTTCCGGTGAATCGACGTCCTTTGGGCACGGCAGGTAGATCTCCATTTTCATTAGCCGATCGGCAATGACTAAGATTCCCATATACTTGGAAGCAGTTGATTCCGGCAAGTCAGTGACAAAATCCATTGTGCGCCTTCCCAGGGTCGTGTCGGAGGTGCCAAGGGCATCATTGTGCCGTGTCGAGCATGCCGTGGACCTTGACACGGTGGCAAACTTCGCAGCCACTGACGTACGTCCATATGTGCGCGTCCATTGCGGGCCAATAGAAATCCCTAGAAACTAATTCAGCGGTCTTAAGGGCTCCGAAATGACCTGATTCATGGTTATCATGGAAGAGCCATATCACTCTAGCACGAACCATTTCGTCTGCGGGAACGAATATCCTCTCTTATAAGTCAGAGCTCCAGCGACGACCTTCCATTGGATCTCGTCCTCGGGGGTGTTTGACATGGACGAGTCGACTATCTTCACATTCACATCGATTGCCAATGTGTCAGAAGACAAGACCATCGAATCACTGGTAGGAGATCATCGTACGGTTCGACTTCAGGTGTAATGGCCTTCACTGCTAGGGTTGCCAAGTTCCCCGATCGGCTTTTCGTACCCTTGTTCATAGTGGGGCCGTCTGGGCGGGCCGTCGGCAGGATTCTTGGTGCCTGCTAGGTGCTCAATGGTAAAGTCGTACTCCGATAAGATTTCCCACCATCTTGCCTGTCGCCGTGAGAGCACTTTGGGGGTTTGGAAATACTCACGGTTCTTATGATCGCACCGCACTAAGATCTTGTTTGGCTCCTCGAGTGGTGGACGCCACTGTTCATGGTCTCACGATGGCAAGAAGCTCTCCGTCGTACGTATTGTTGTTCTGCTCCGCTGGCGAGCACTTTCCAGAGTAAAATTGACTGGCCGGAGGGTTCCAAACCGTCGACTGATTTAGGATGCCTGCAATCGCAAAGCCGCTGCGCATCGGTTTGGAGAACGATGGCGTGGCAGGATCAAATGCTGCAGAATCGGTGCTGCGGTGAAGGCCTTTTGAGTTTCCGGAAAGCCAGCTCGGCTTCCCGAGTCCATTCCATTTCGAACCGATCGGTTGCGATCGATTTGATGGTTGTTTCGGCTTACTGCTCTGCCCACTGGATTTTAGTAACTCCGTAAGCGGGACGGTCACCTTGGCATATTTTCGGATGAACCTCCGGCAGAAATTCGTGAACCGAGCAGCACTTGGAATCATGGACTGACTCAGGAGTGGCCAATCCTCGATTGTTGATATTCGGTCCGACTCCATACCGACTCCTTCAGAACTGATCACGAAGCCGAGAAGCCCACCTCCGAGACTCCAAATCGGCACTTTTCCGCCTTGCAATAGAGTCCAAACTCTTGGAGTCTTTCCAGCACCTTCCGTACATGCTCGTCGTGCTCCGTCTCGTTTGTCAAATAGATGAGGATATCATCAAGATAGCAAACGGCAAAGTCGTCAATGTAAGGCCGCAGACAATCGTCGATATAGGCCTGAAAAGTAGCTGGTGCATTTGTCAAGCCAAATGGCATGACTTTGTACTCGAATTGACCGTATCGGGTTCGGAATGCCGTTTGTACTCGTCACCCTCCTTAATAGAATAAGGTGATAGGCTCCGCGGAGGTCGAGTTCGTAAGACCCTGGAGCCTCCCACATGGTCAAGAATCACTGAAATCAACGGGAAGGGGGTACGGGTTCTTAACCGTCGCCTTATGAGTGCGCGGTAGTCCACACAAAGCCTTAATCCTCCATCCTTCTTTTGGCAAAAGTATCGGTGCCGCCGCCGGCGATGATGACCGCTGAATAAACCCATTTGCTAGGTTCGTCTCGATGTAAACCTTCAGAGTCTTTAATTCGACTTCCGACAGGTTATAGATGCGCCCATATGGTAGCTTGAAACCGGGCTCGAGATCAATCGTGTGGTCGATCGGGCGGTGCGGCGGGAGTGTCTCGGCCTTAGCCTTACTGAAGACCTCCACGAACTCTCGATACTTTGCGGGGATGTGACTTCCGTCGTCGGTGGCTATAGTCTCTAAAATCGCTCCATCTAATCTTGTTAGCTGTGTGCTTTCAACTTCGTCTGATGGAGGGTAAGGAATCCCGGGAGTAGCGAGTCCGGCCGTCACAATGGAGCATGACCGTGGCGCGCATCCTCCCTTCGTGACTCGGCGAGCCGGTAGCAGTCATTCAAGGATTGTTGGAACTCTTCTGCCGCAACTACCGCCGCTGCTCCTGCTCGCTCGTCCGGCTCATGGGGCTTCTCCCACCTTTGTCGGTAGTGCCTTCCATGCAAGCTCCCAGCAACCCTGTGCAATCGTCAATTCGTATGGCGAAGGCCTCGACAACCTCGTCGCTAGCTAGTAGGTCGTCGAATGCGGTGGCTCCAAGCAGATGTATGTCTGGAGGCTTATTCTCTTCACCGCCCTCCTGCAGCCGAAACTTCGTTTCCTGTGGAGGTTCCGACGTCACAATGGTGGCCGCCGGTGTTGCATCGCCTCTAGGGGTCCGCAGAGAGAGAAGTCGACCGGTGTTCCAGTCGATCTCAGGGTTCCTCTCCTTGAACCAAGGTAGACCGAGAACCAGGTCGTATGCCATTGGCACGACCAGCACCTCCGATTTGTCAACCAGAGCCAAGTGCTCATAATATTGAACCGAGAAGCTGGTTTTTCGGCTCTCCTTCGCAGACATCATCGTTTGACCATTGAGGCCCTGGTGGAAGTGAATGCGGGTTCGTGTTTTAGCCCAAGTCGCCTAAGCAGCCTCGGTGCCATAAAGATGCTCGTCGCGCCGCAGTCAATGAGTGCTCGAACGCGCTGCATTTCGCCGTGTCGATCTCGAATTTGTACTTCGTGAACGATGTGCGATGAATCGGGTTTCTCTGTACCACATAAGTATTGACTTGAAAAGAGAGCCCTAGGTGGCTCCAAAATAACTCTCGATTTGAGGGCTAATCGGTGGGGCTGGATCTCATCTATAGTTGCCAACAACGCCCTCTTCCCTAACATCTCCAGCCCTAACTCCTGTTCATCCAGCCTCTCCCGCCGGGCTAGGTGCCGGGAGAGGTATGTGAGTTTTTTGATTGCTGGGTGTCGAAGGATTTTTAACGTTTCACCTGGTGACCGCCTCCACCTGAGTTGGAGTCTAGTTCGGGCATATTTGGTCTGCTGTACCTGGTGCAGTGGCGAGTTTTATGACCTTTGCTTCCGCACCGTGTGCACTGCTGGTTGGCCTTCCGGTTCTCATGGACGTCTTTTGAGGTCCAGGGTGCCGGCGGTAAATTGGAAAGATTGCTTCCTCCGCTAGATTTTCCGTATTTTCTGGATTTGCCGCCACCTCCGCCTGACGATTTCTCGGTCTGTATGGCTTCTGATGGTTCAGAGATGGAAGGCCGGTAGGTTCGCTTTCCGCCTTTGTTTGACGATTCTGGCTGTTTCTGTTGGCCACTGGTTTTCTTTCCTTCGTACTGGGTGTGTACAACCTCCGAAGATGCGGCCTTGTCGAATAGCTCTTCGACTGATTCGAATCGTCCGGATTTCGGGGTCATCGGCCCGATTTTATTTTTGAGATGGTGCCGCAGGCCTCCCCAGGCCAAATCGTAGCGTGCTATCTCCAGCATCGGTGAGTTCCAACCCGCCTGCCTCCAATTAGCTTTAATACGATTCGCATAGGTTCTAACCGGTTCGTTTGGGAGTTGAATATATTCGTCCAGCATCTTCAGCACTGCACGATTGCGACGGTCTTTATCTCCGTAGATCCGGGAAATCTCTTCCGCGAAAAGGTCGAAATCTTCCAAGCATGGATCTGAGTCCGCCCGTAGGTCGCTATCCCATTCGGCTGGGTCGGTCATTGGGGTCTGCCGCTGGGAATAGTCGTGATGGTTACTCCATGAATCATGAAGAGAGACCGCATAATGCACTTGATCGGGTCCGCCATGTGGGAATAGATGCTTGTGAGAGTTGAAATTGTAGCGTAGCGCGTCGAGAAACTTGTCTAACTCCTTTCCTCCGCCGCAGAATCGCCTGGGGGCGACCATGTCGAAAATCCTGGGTTTCGCAAGGGTGGCAGTCTCCTGTTTGGCGCGTTCCAAGGCCAACCGCTCCTTTTCGAGGGTCAATCGTTCTTTCTCAGCTCTCAACCAATCGGCTTGCTGGTTCATCATGGCTTGGATCAATTTGTTCTGCGCTGACATCTCTCGGACGTCTTCGTCGGTGATGGCTGATCGGATGTTATCGTAGTCACTAATGCCGGTAGGGTTTTCGGCATCTTCGTCCTCTCGTCATCCTCGTCGTCCTCGTCGTCTTCGACTTCGGTTTCCGGCCCGACCATCGGGGTGATACTGATTCTAGGTCTCAGTGTTCGTCGGCTTCCCGACGCAGAGGCTGCTGCTTGGACCGTTTCTTCACTCCCGCGATCATCAGTGACGCGTAACTGAGTTCTAGTTGGTATCTTTGGGGGCATCTTGATGCTATTGAGTATGGAATTGACTTATTCGAGTCTTTTTGAGAATTTTTCTGAGGGTTCTCCAGGCGTTGTATATGTGTCCGACGCGTCGAGAAAAGGGGTAAATATCGCGAATTTCCGTGAGCGAAACGTGACCGCTGACTGAAAAGCGATTATAGTGTAAGGGCGAGTACGGGCTGGTAAGGCTTCGTACTGGCTCGTATGTCAATTGGGGTCGGTACGGTTGCAAACGGGAATAGGTGATTTAGTATGATTGTGTATAAGTAAGATAATCGCTACTGTACGATGGCAGTCGTGCAGAGTCTACTTAAGGTTGGTGCTTACTCAGCCCAGCCGCAACCCTAACCACTGAGGCCTGACCTCTGCCGTTACAGATGTTTCCACAGGCACACAAGGCAGGAGTGTCTCCAAAAGCTGTGTCCTGTGAGCTGGTTTTCGAAGTTTCCAACTGATTTAAACACGGAGCAAAGGGAGTTGCAGGGTCTGTGGCAAATGCAACAACCGCTTCAATGAGAGTAGCAGCACATATACTGAAGTATAACCGGTAGAATCGATTGTAGACTCGTTCTTTTGTCAAGGGTTCAAGGCTCAGAGTTCTAGGGGTTATAAGGACCAAATGTGAGGGTGCAGTGATCGCGCGTAGTGCGTAACAAACTAGAGACTCGAAATCCGGAGTCACAGAAGTGAACAAAGGTTTGGTGCCGAAGCTATTGATTGTTTTGTAGACTAGAGAATGAGTGAAGAACAAACCTATCCTCCGCAAATCCAGCAACCTTTTATACAGTTAACGCGACCGTCATCACCTTTACTCACTCGTTCCAAAATACATCCTAACTCCACCCAACATTGTACGCAACCCCTTCAACCCGCGGCTTACGCCATAACCATCACGCCATATTTACAACGCAACCAATGAAACCTGATTCCTTCCAACAAAACCTGATTCCATCCAACAAAACCTGATTTCCTTTGAATTCCCTTTACCCTTCATCGATCCTTACTCCCTCTTCAATCCTCACTCGACACAACCGTGACAATTGGTAAAGGAAGATGGCAGATGCTATGGTGGCTAGCGTACTCTCGGAAGGTCTGGTGTGGACCTTAGAAAATAAACCGGAAGTCCACTTGGAAGAGTGACTTCATATGCGAATAGCGTTCCCCGGTGGGAAGCTCAGAAGGGAAGGTCGGGTGTTGACCTTTAGAAAACAAACCGGAAGTCCACTGGGAGGAGGAGTGACATCATAGATGGGGGTGAAAGTTTTAGACTAACTCACAGCTTGCGCTGTCCGGGCTCATAACCTGTTGGAAATATCGTAGCGGGTGCTGTGAGTGGGTCTAAAAGCGATATCGTTCTCTCTACTCTAGCGGTCTCTCTATATACAGAATGACAAGGCCACATTAGCCGCTCTACCTTCGGGCGGACTCGGGCCCGGGGTTCAGCGGATTTCCAATAGAAAGCAACGATTAAGATGGATAAAAGGGAAGGGGAGGTAATGGACGTGGAAACGGGAGTCCTGCAGTGGTCGCCAGTGTCACCAATCCTCTTTGACATATACATCTCGGACCTGTTTTTTCACTTGGAACCACCACCACCACCCAAGCGGTTTTACCAAGTGAAAGTTGAGACAGTAACAGTGCTATCATTTGTCGACAATGTAGCATTGGTTGTGGAGGGAGAAGACGTCAACCAGTACGTACAACAAATGGAAATATGCGCGAAAAGGACCAATAAATGCGCAGCAGCAAATGCCGTCAAGTTCGACATAACCAAAACAGAAACGATATTGTTTTCACGAAAACGAAAATGTCGATGTGGAGCGGTGAAGATGAAAGTTAGAGTCGACGAGGACGTTTATATCAAGTTCAAAAGCAAGGCGACGAGATGGCTGGGGGTTTTCCTAGACAGAAAACTCAACTTCCAACACCATCACGACATCATCATGGCCAAGCCAAGGAATGCCCAAAACAGGGTCCGCTCTGTATGGGGCCGAACTGTGGTGGGATGGCCAAGCAGTACGACAGTACGAAATCCAAAAGCTGGTCAACGAATCGGCATGAAGGATTACCGGTATGTTCAAGTCGTTACCCACGGTACCACATGTTTAAGTGGCAGGCCTAAGCCCAGCAGTATCGCTTCTCAACAATGGAGTCAGGCAGTTTGCAAAACGGTTATCTGAAATGCCAGACGGAACAGGAGGAGGCGAAATACTTGTGGGAAGCGGCAATTTGGCAGTCAGACCAGGGAAGTCAATCGGAATAGAAGGAAGAGGTGAACGAAACACCCTACCGGAATTTGAACTCCTAGCTGACGCGATTGTTCATATCTTGGACAAGAAAGAAGCACTCAAGTTTGTAGAGACAAGGGAGGAAGGGCTTATTTTTTGGACCGATGGATCCAGGTTGGAAAATGAACAAGTTAGTTGTGCAGTGGTGTGGAAGGAGGGGCAGGTGTGGAAAGAAGAGAACAGTTACCTGGGGAAGAAGAAAGAAGTGTTTGACGCCAAAGTGTACAACATTTTCAGGGCCCTACTGAAAGAAGTGGAATTTTGGGAAAACGAAGAAGTTGAGAGAGTTGCTATATTCTCAGATTCAATAACAACCATTGGGAGAGTCCTAAATACGCATACCGGACCTCGTCAAGCGATGGCAATTGACAGTGTAAATCTCAACCACCAGCTGGCGGGCCTGGAAGTTCAGGTGGAGTACAGGTGGGTCCCGTCTCACGAAGGCTTTAAAGGAAACGAAAAGGCAGACGAAGCAGCCAAGGCAGCAGGGAAGAATGAAGATGGGGAAGCGCTGAGGCCAAGAGAGAAATTTCAACGATGGTCCATGGCCAGAGTGCAACGAAAAGTCACAGAGGCAAAGTGGACGGACACAGAAGCATGGTGGAAATTCAAGTTCAACAGCAAGAAGACAGTGTAAAGAATGAATGCCAAGCGAAGGGTGCACGCGCTTCTGGGCGAGGCTATGAAAAAGATTGCGGGAAGGTATTTTCAGTTGAAGGTGGGACACACCCTCACGGGGGTTTACCTGGAACGCATAAAAAAGAGCAAAAGCCAGGAGTGCTGGTGGTGTGGACACTAGAGGCATACTAGAGACCACCTGTTTAAGTGGTTCAACAAGTGCAAGAGACAGCAGGACGACCTTTGGAAAAAGTTGAGGAAAAAGTGCAAGTGGAAGGAGAGGAGGATGGTCCCGATGTCTCAGGTGTTCAATACAGATGATGCTGTGAAGGCAGTACTGAAGTTTCTTAACGAGACAGATGTGGGAAGAGTTTCATTTCCGTGGATTGCTGATAAAGGGTAAATGAGGGCAAAAAGCGTCTTTTGTTTGGCGGTAATGGGGAAAGGAGATAAGGAAGTTGCGACTTGGACTCAAGAGGTACGAGGTGACACCGATGGTTCACACTGAGGAAGCATTGAGGAAAAGGAGTAGATTATGTCATGGCCGCAAGCGGCCGAATACATTATGATTCAAACAAAAAAAACATCCTGAGCGAAGCTCTTACCCCACTGCAATCGAAGCAAGTCCCAAACCGAACACGGCTACTACTTTGACCGGTGAACCTGTAGTATCGCTCCCGGTGTCACAAGATGTCTAATTTATGAATGACTGCAAATAAAGTTTGCTGCTCTATTCAAGACATGATGACTGTGACTAATGATCGCAACGGTAGACTCCTATGGCCACTGGAATCTGAGACCACTTAGAAATACTAAATGTGTGACATTGATTTGTTTAACCTACTGTAACACTGTTAATTACTTGAGTGGGAGAGTATTTTTAATATATTCCAGAAACTCAGCTATTATCGTGTGTTTCATCTACTAATTTACCCGCAGGGCACAGTTACCAGGGACTGTCCAGAGAGCATCCCATTATCAGGCAGCTCAATACTGGTCGATCCCGAATATATACAGCCTGTTGGGATCCAGCCTGATTAGATCGTATATAGCAAGTTCAGAGTACCTATTCAAATCATATTCAGGCTCCTCAGATCTCCAGTCCAGATTCTTTTGCAGCCAGCTGAGGGCAAGCCGGTCCAGATTATCTCCAGCCAGCCAAGCACTAATTGATCCAGATTATATTCAGCAAATTCGGTACCATCTGATTATAAATGTTCTCTGCTATTTGAAAACAATTCACTTTGATCTTAAATTGTTCAGAATTCTCTGTTCCTGAAATCATACTCAGGTTGTGAGCAAAATACTGTCCAGATAAGACAAACCATTAGGGAGTCTGATCCAAATCACTCTATTCTGTAGCCAGCTTGCCCATTGAACTAGCCTATCCAAACTTGTTCCAGCAAGCTAAGGCCCAGCCATTTCAAATTATCTCAAGCATGCTGGGAGCTTATCTGTCCAGGTTATATTCTGCCAACTCAGTGCTAGCCCATTCAAATCATGTCTAGCTACCCTATCTAGATTGTACAAGGGCTGGATCATGGATTTTCAACAGGTTAGAAACCCATTCAAATTCCCCCCAAGATGGGATTGATTTGAATCCGGGGGGCGGCAAAGCCGCCACCGGAGCTTGTACCTTATACATACACACATATCGATTGTGAAGCCATATCATGGCGAGAATGAGATCGAATACACTACTCAATATATACCTTTCAACAACTTCACAGACCTAGTTCGCCGGCCTAGTTCAAGTACACTACGACATATGTTTAGAACCATGCACCAGTACTAGTGCCACTCAGAAATATTCACATATACTTACATACCAGCGGCATTACCGAATTCACAAACACGAACGCACGAATGCACAAACACACGAACGCAAGGAAAAAGACGAAGATATGAAGCAATGAAGCCACGAAGCTACGGAATTATGAATGCATAAAAACACGAAAAGTTCACCAAGGCCATGGGATTGTGGTAATCAATATCCATGATTTTAGTGGATTTGAAGTCGATTTCAGGTTAAAATTTAAGGTTCTTTCACTTTGTATTTCGATGGATTTGTTTATTTTGAGATGGCCGCCCCTTATCAGGCTACGGTTGTACTCTTTCCCTACCTACCACAGTCATCGTAAGGAGGAGGGTTTTAATGAGGCACCAGTGATTTACTTTCTTTACTATTTTATGACCATGGGTTTTTTATGGGTCACTCGGATAACTATGGCCTGGTGAGGCTCGTATGATTTTATGTACAGATTTATCTACAGATTTATGGTCTTCCTACAGAGTATAGGAAGAGGGGGAAGTGTTACATATATACTTAGAAGGCCAGCTTATGGATACGGGCTTATGGATACGAGCTGATGATACGGGCTGACAAGGCTCAGCCGTATCTATAGATAGTTGGAGTGTACGCACCTGCTCTCTGGAGTACTGTATATGTTCCGTACGGTAGGCAACTCGTGACAGCTTGCAATCTGGAGCATGCCAGGCCGCGACCTGGGGACGGTTTGCATCTCGGAAGTCCATCTGTGACACTTGAAGTTCTTCCTGACCCTGGACCATGTTTAGATGCTTGCAGGTACAAAAGGTAAACCCTGTTCTCAGCACCCTAGAGGTTCCGCGGAGATGAGAAATTGGTGTTGAAATATGAGGGCAGTGATGTCAACCGTCCCGTTGGACGGCCGGGGACGGTGGGCCGTCCGAGATTTCCCCAGGACGGACGGGACGGCGCCAAGGCCGTCCGTCCCGTCCTGACTCCACAATGACGGCATGACGGCCGGGGACTTGCCGGGGACGGTGACTTTGCCGTCCCCGGTAGTCATCCGCCGTCCCCGGCCGACATCGGGCGGTTACAATATGAATTTAGATGAAATCGAAAATAACCCTGAGAGCGCACGGTAAGAGACATAAATGGACCCATGCCAGGGTGCTGTGACACTTGTATCTAACTACAGTGCTATAACATGAGTGCGAATTATATGTACTTATAACAAATTCGTATAAAACTAGGTACAACTAATCCAGTCTATTCTCTTGACCTCAATGCAAGATCATTAAGCATCTGTTCCATTCGTACCATATCAGACTCCATTGCTCCAAAGATTAACCCCTGCTCCACCCATGATTTCAGGTTCCGCATCTATTTATATCTCTTACAGCGCGCTCTCAGAGCTATTTTCAATTTCATCTAAATATATTTTGTAACCGCCCGTTGTCGGCCGGGGACGGTGGATGACTGCCGGGGACGGCGACTTCACCGTCCCGGCCGTCTTTGCCGTCCGTCCCCGTCCACGTTCAAAAAGACGGCACCGTCTCCGTCTGGCCCAAGGACGGACGGCGGCAAGCCGTCCGTCCCCGTCCTTAGCGATCCCGGACGGACGGGACGGTTGATTTCACTGTATGAGGGGAGAACCGTGTGTATAGATTAAGGTACTAAGTGTAAAGATAGAAAGAAGGAGAAAGACTCGAGATATATATAGAAGAGTAGCGTACCTTATGCCCTACAGTCAGCTCCATCATCGGTCAGATCTATTTATGCAACAGTGGTGTTAAACTTAGGAGTTATAGAGTTGTCTTGTCTTATTGTCTATATACACGGAGAATGACTTCTCTTATATACTATGGTAAGTACGGTGTCATGATGTCAGGCCGAGGCCTGCAGGCATGCCATCAGGCTGAGGCATGGACATACGCCACCATAAGCCCATCCAGAGATGGCCGCACCGTTATGACAGATGACGTCGGCTAAGTAGCATATTGCAACAAGTGGCAAGTGGTATGTGGCGAGTGAGTAATCATGTATAAGTCTTCTTGGTGGCTCAGTGTATCGGCGACCTCACTTCAGAACATTCTAGCAGCCTGACGGCCCAGGCGAAATCCTGAGTCAACACTCATCTCACAGATATATCAGCAGTGGAATTGGAAGCTAGAAGAAGAAAATGAAGACAGAGCGGCGAAAAATACTGTGTTCCAGAAGTATAAAGAGAGCAAGATTTCCTCATACCAGGCATTCTAATTCATAATATCACTGACAGTCAAATATCCTTTATCTTCTCGCTCTCCACTTCTATTCAAATCTCTACACCACCGTTCTCAGACTTCTTGGATTTCCTTCGAACAATATGTCAACCGCAGATGTATTATATGCTGAAATCTTGCAATTGTATGTTGTCCAATGAGAAACTGTAGTGAACCTCTATGTAGGAGGCGCGGAATTAAATGAGATGTATTTGAGAAATTGGTAAATGATCATTATGCTGGCCTTGCAGATAGTACTAGTGGCTGTGATTTATGCGGTCGGTGATTGGAGACGGTTCGCGAACGCTCACCAGTTTGTGAAATGGTCTGTATATGTTGCGAACTGGCGACCGCAGTTCGCGAACCGAAATGGTTGCCAATGGTACGGAACATATATATATAGGGCCTTCAGGGCCTCGGAGATAAGTCAATTAAGCAACTAAAGTAACAACTGGTGTTAAACTTATGGTTCTATTGTTGTCTGGTTATCTATATACGTGGAGAATGACTTCTCTTAAGTACTACTATTGACGGTGCCATGGCATAAGATGCCGAGGCCTGCCATGATGCGCTGCGCCTTCATGACGCCACTTGCCACCAACAGGTGGCCGCATCGTAATGAAGGATGACGTCGACGACCGCACCGTCATGAATCCGCACCGTCATGACTAGATGACATCGGCAAAGATGCTTATAGTAACAACTAGTGGATTTTTAATGTATGTTCACGATGGTGGTTCAGGATTTTCACGGTTTTCTTTGAGTATATAAACCATAGATTTCTCCCTTAGTTAGTTCGACAGACAATCACATTTCTACGATATTTAATCAACCTCTCTTTGTACTCAATTGCTCTCAACATTGAAATACAATACCTACCAGCAATAGCTATTCAAGTCGACCATGCAACAAGGCTGGAAAGGAACAGGGAGATGGAAGGTACGAAAGGAAGCTGCTAGGAAGGGAATACTTCAATGCGGAAGCATGGGAAAATATACAGAAAATGGCAGCGGCAGCGTGAAGGAAATACGGTTTCGGAGTTTAGGCATAAATCCTAACTCCTATCTCCTTGATGGGGATGTTAAAACCGATATGCACATAAGCACTCGGTATATACCCAGCACTTATGATAAGGCGAACGAAACTAAGGAGAAGCGAAAGTGTAGGAATCACATTAATGAGTCAAAGGCAAACAGAGGTAATGGCAGTGTTGTAAACGGGCCGGGCCGGCCCTCGGGCTTTCAGGCGGGCTTTGGGGCGGCCGGGCCGGGCCGGTAATCTCAAAGCCCACGAAGGCCGGGCTTTTAAATTAAAAGCCCTCAGGCTTTGCCAAAGCCCGCGGGCCGTATGGGCTTTCTAATCGCTTGGGAGATGACATAATTTGTGCGTTGAATGTATGAAATCTTGGGAGAAAGCGGGCATTATGGAGTCAAGTGAGGTCAGGAAGTTGGAGGAGACGGTTTGGGCATTGAACCAACAGCCTGATGTGGTTTGACATAAGGCTAGGAGGTCAGGATCGAGAGGTGTACTTGCTTTGTTTTCTTCTGGGTATTTTATGGACCCCACTACCCCACAGCTTATTTCTTAAGAACTAGGGCTTTACCGGACAATCCATCAGGTCAAAGTATTCTTCTTTAGTGTGTATTTGGTCCCTCCAATTTATAGCATAGCCAGTAATGATATCATGGCTCTATGACTTTTTCAATCTGTAGATGCCACCCGTGGACGTGAATCACAAATGAGCACTCGGCCCGCTAAGCCTACAGGCTGTTGCAATAATGAGGTGAGAACCGTGTGTGTAGATTAAGATACTAAGTGTAAAGAGAAAGAGAAGGAGAAAGACTCGAAATATATAATACAGGAGAGTGGTGTGTAGTCAGCTCCATCATCGGTTACATCATCGGTTACATCATCGGTCAGATCTATTTATGCAACACAGGCCGGCCAGGCTTAAGCCCGAAAAGCCCGCGCTAAGGGCGGCCGGCCGGGCTTTATATAAAGCCTTCGGGCCGGGCCTCAAGATGTCAGGCCCGGCCCGGCCCGGCCCGTTTTGAACACTGGGTAATGGCTTAAAAGCCGCCTGACCTGTCGCTCAGTAGTTAGCTCCTTAAGTTGAATTTGTTATTAGCAATACGAAGCAATCGGTTGACGCTCAGAAGAGGCAACTCCAACTTACGTGCTCAGTGATTCAAATCTAGCTACCTAACTGCTGCCCGTGTGCGAATCTCAGCAAACTTGTGTTGCGTGGTTTTTCTATCATCTGGCAACTCATTGCAAGGCCATTATCTGTTTGATCTGATTTGCAAGCCCTTCAAGCCAGCCCAATTTTCAGATGAGAGATAGAGTTAGTATGAATTAGACGAAGGGCGAGCGCAGGGCTTAGGAGGAGTGTAGTAAGCGAAGTCACAGGGTTTTGATTTGTCGTCGTATTGGCACCTACAGGTGATCATATTGTCATCTAACATGACATAAGTCTTACCTTATACCCATTACAAAGAAATTACTGTTGGAGCGGTTTGTTAAGTTCGTTATCACGTGGTTGGGGTTAGATTTGAGCACAAAGCCGCTTGTATTTAAGTTCTTGTGTACGTGTCATTTTAAACTTAGACAGTCAAGAGAGAAGGTTTGGTACAATTACCCCTTTTGCAGCGAAACCCAAATTGCTAAATAAATAAGTTCGTCAGATTCAGCTATCTCTGGCAGCGCTCTCGGGCACTAGTGGTGCAGATGGAGTTTATAGTTCACATGTGGTCAACTGTCCACTGCGGTATCCTTGTGCCGGTAGCCGGGTTCAGGCCCGCTTTTAAAATACTCTTCACATAACCATAACCTAGCCAAATGCTCCCAGAATAAATACAAAAAATCTACATATGGTGAAATTTATAAAAACAATTTCGTTTGGGGGTGGAACACAAAGCTTCATTGCAGTCCTCATATTTTATACTGGTTGTATGCCTTTTCCACTACTACCCTGATTTCTTTTCCATCTACAAAGGAAACAATCTACCCTATTCTCTATCCAAAGTGGGGTATGTATCCCTGGAATGTTTCTGTAGAGGGGTAGGGGAGTATGCTTGGTAACTAGGCGGGTAGCCAGCTGATTGTGCTGTTAGTGTAAGGACTAGAATGAGGCCACTGATTCTAGGAGTTTCCAAAGAGTTGCCGAGTAGGCTCATACACAATTAGTCACTTGTCTCCCGCTGCTTGGCTACAACCTCAGCACTTGGCATCTCCGGATTCTCATGGTATAGAAAGGCATAGATTCTCTCTGTAGATAGTTCAATAGACCTTGTTTGCGCTTCACTTTTAACAGGTTATGAACTCAGTGGCCGCTATCAAAATTCAATCTGACAATCGAAAAAAGCTTTCAAAACCCTAACCCACATCTACTGTCACTTCATCACCATCACCACACAACTTTACGTCCGACACCTCCTCTAACATCCAGCCTATCTATTGATACGTTTAAAACTGACTCCGGCCTTATCCCACAATTGACAGAAAAACTACTCTATTTGGAGAGAGAAAGTCTGCCGTGTATTCATCACAATGAAAGTTTATGATATCATGACCGGTGTCAAACTTCTTCCTGTTGGCCATCGCCTAGTCCTTCGAACATGTTGTTACTTTGCATGTACGAATAAATGCTTCATTCTCTATGCAATCATGCAGAAATCTATGGTCTATATATGGCTTGAAATACAGTCTGAAACTCTCGTGCTTAAGCATTGTATGCAAGCCATGAACCTCATACAAGGTTAGAAACAGTAGACGAAACGCATATATGCAACACAAGCTCTCCCTCTGCTGTTCAAACCGAAACTCCTTAAAAGCCCAGAGCCGTTAGCAGACTAGCACGCAAAGCATTACACCTTGTTACTCGTCAAACACCTCTCTACCTAAAGCTCAAGGCTCTCATAGGTCAACTGGCAAGATCTGCCCCAGGGGCACTTGCAGATAAAGAATTGGGGGAGGAAATGGTGAGATTTCTTCGCTCTGGGGTCAAGGGCACCACTGCAGCAACAGCTAAAGATCGGCGCCACCTTGATAAAGCTCGTGTATACACCAATGAGGATGTGGTGCAGCTCTGGGAAGAGAGTGAGAGGATTGATTGAGAAAAAGCGGCCAAAATCAAAAGTGCCAGAATAAGGCTGCAGCTAAAGCAGCTCTAGTAGGAAAGGGACCCAAAGGTTTCAAACATGCGGAAAAGTAGGGTGTAGGTTTAAAGAAGGTGGATACAAATTTTTTTAGTGAATAGGAAGATGAGGAAGAAGGTATCACAGATGGAGAAGGCTGGGATGATAAGAAAAGCGAGGGGGAGAAGGGCTGTTATATTTATTAGCAGTATGCAGTGCCCAGCAGATGCCCTAGAGCATGGAAGCAGGGGAGAACAGGTCAATGGTGTTCTAGTCAGTTCGTGGAGTTTGTTGCTTCGTGGAGTGACTGGTCAGTTCATGGAGTCCCAGCTTCCACGAATGAACCAGTCAGATCAGTGTTCCAGGAACTGAATGGCGTATAATACACACTACTCATGACAATAATTATCACTACATCTCTCAACACCGTGGCGCAACTACAATTACACTATGCTGGATGTATACATCAGGTACCTGGGCCGCTGACAAATTCTTGTTCTCTTCCTCTACATTTCCTCATCGTCTTCACTATTCTCATTCCTACCTACATTTCCGCTCTTGCTGTCATATTCTCCTTCGCTTTTCTCTCGCTTTCCTCATTCTTAGTCTCTTCGTAGGGACCTTCATCCTCGTATACACAGTTAAATCGGCTATTGGCTGAATCCCTTGATGTTTTGTCCCAACTGCGCAATGCATTTTTTTGCGATCTCTGAGGTGCTGACCTAGCCTCGGGAGTGATCCTCGGCATCGAGCTGCGGATTTGATACTCGGCTTCGCCAACTATGGTCTGTTTTTTCCCATATATGCCACTGCAGCCGGTGGAAACACTAGCAGCGGAAGCTCTGGAAGAAGGTGGGGAAGGCAACGGGCTGGAAAGCGGGCAGGTGTCGGCAGGTGTAGATATCTGAGCTGTTTACCATGGAGATATGTGACAAGGCGGCGATGGACTTCCTGGCGGTCTCGGACGTCGGGAAGTTCCCGCATATGTGAGGCATGGAGGTCGGTGGTGTCTATCTTTTTCTCTTTTCTTTTATCATCGGATTTTTGTTAGTGGTGGTCAGTCTTTTACATTTCTTTTGTCAGGGGGACGGAGGGTAGTAGGTGGGAGCTCCGCCATCTAACCGGCTTGCCCGGAGGCGGGGGTGACAAGGGCCCTGTCATACTCTAGCTAGAGCAAATACAGTATGAATAAACAACAACAGCATGCCCGGTCGCGGACGTCCTCCTCCCAAGCTGGACCCCACTGGCACCCTTATTCACATGATCGCTGGAGGACGGAAACGATGCCTTCACCAGAGAATACCTGGTCCAGCACCTACACGAACTCCTGACCCAACTAGTGTTGTACCGAACCTTTTCTCTCTTGACTGTCTTAGTCTAAATGACACGTATGCAGAACTTAAATACAAGCGGCTCTACGCTCAAACCTAACCCAAACCACGTGATAACGAACTCAACAAACCGCTCCAACAATTAGCGGTTAGAAGAACATACTCAGGCCACTCGTTCTGACAAGGTGCAGCGACGACCGCAAACGCAGTAGGCCTCTCCGATACCGCAATCCAACTCCTGGGCTGATGGAACTCCAACGCCTACCAAGCATACATCGACTACCACCCGGAGCAGATCTTCCAGATTATCCACCGCTTCCAAAACTCACCAGAAAACCCCTGTAAGAATCTCCCACACTCAGTTGGGGGGTTGCCGCAACGCTGGGAGAGTCCAGGAGGAGTGGCGACTGCACCGGCGACCTCCACTTCCCTGAAGCGGCAACCTCGCTGACACTTCGTTTGTGCTTCGTTTTTCAAGTTTGCCTTGTTTTGCGCGTTTCGGTTCAAAGATCTTGTAAATGATTCGGTACATATGGAATGTTCTAGTCCAGTCACGGAGGATGTCCCTCCGCGGAGAGACCGGTCCATTCACGGAGTCCCACCCTCAGTGACTGGACTGGTTCATTCGCGGAGCATACATGCAAAGTGCTAATTGAACTCAACGTCGTGGTGCAACTACAATTACACTATGCTCCATATCCTGACTTGAAACCAGCACTTCTTCCTCGTTGCTGTCTTCCTCTACATCGTCCTCTTCCTCCTCCTTCTCGTCCACATCCTTGTACTCCTCGAGACCCGCTCCTTCCTCAATATCCAGTTCTGTCAAATCACTTTCGTCGTTTTCCTCTGCGCCATCGCAAAACTGTACGAGTCGCTTTCAGGCTCTTTCAGGCTTTCACCGGCGCGAAAGCAAATCCAGAAGGTGTCAGACGGGAGCCAACTTTGAAAGTATGTCAAACTTTTAGGCTTTCCGCCGGCTTTCGCTGCGTATTTCCTTTCGCGCAGATACACTTTCATGCTTTCTTCCAGATGAGGCTGCAGCAGTATACTCAAGGTTATCCGGCATGGTAAACTCAAGGTTCGACCGCCAGCAAAGAGGTCAGAAGCTCTGGCCAGCAGATTAGCCAGCCTCCTAGCATACGGACTTAACTCAACGTCTGAGCTCAACTTAGAGCCCAAGTGCGGTGGTATTAATGACTATCGTAGGGCCATCAGTGTCACAACCATGTTCATGAATATCTAGCAGACTGTCGATTATCACTGTACGCTCATGTTCCCACTCGACACTCGCACTCACGCTCGCACTCACACCAGGCCAATTGCCCTGAAAATCAAGCTGCGGATTCCGCTGGCAAATCTGATACGGAGATCTGCTCTCCCCATGAGTCCAAGTATCGCCATTAACCCAGTACCATCGACTTAAATCCTCAACATCATGGCCATTAGACATCGTGAGATTCTCAGACTGAGACAGCAGGTGTGGGTGCCAGAGTTGGTCACGGAGTTAGTCGCAGGAATAAACTTCGACTAAAAGTCTATCATCATGATTTATGAATAAGAACTGTAAATCCACTAAGTTGGTTGATTCTCAAGAACTCTCTTTTTCTGGCGTGTAACCTTATACTGCTCGGTTGATGACTTTCATTCGTGGCCCGGGGAATCCTCTCGATATTCGCAAAGAGTGGTGAAGGTCGCTGCCGGAGGGTGCAAAAGACTAGCTGCATCACTGCAAAGGACCGCTTCAAAAGACCAGCTGCGTCTCATCGATAGACTAGCTGAATTAAGTGCGAAAGAGGTTTTGCAGCGAAACGGCCACTGCAGCGAAAGACGCAAAAAGAAGTGAACATTTCCAAGCCTGAAAGGGCGCGAAAGAGCTTTCACAGCGAAAGTGTGTGGAAAGCAGCCGAAAGTATGAAAGCACGTGGTGCTTTCAGGAACTTTCAAAGTACGGTCGAGTTTCGCGATGTGGCTGAATGCACGTAGTTGCGCTGGGCTGAATGCAATTGCATTGATTAAATTCAGCTGGATATGGCCAGCTGAGTGCGCATACATGCATGGGCATATATGCGTGCAGAGCATTCACCGAGTATACACTCGGTGAATGGACCAGTCCATTCACGGAGGTGGGGTGCAGGGGTACACTCCGCGAATGAACCAGTCCAGTCACTGAGGGTGGGACTCCGTGAATGGACCGGTCTCTCCGCGGAGGGACATCCTCCGTGACTGGACTAGAACATGGAATAACACTCGGAGTGAAGAGCGAGCCCCACTAGGCACGGCAAAGATTACTTTCAAACTTGACAGTGCATTTCAAGGTGCCGTTTCTGTGCCATCTAGCACCTTTTAACACATGTTTTCACTCCATGCCCTTTTTCCATTGTCTGTTCCATTCCAGGCTTCAAACAAATGGGGCGGAACTATGTTCTGATGAGACGAGATGTTTCCGTTGATCATTACATACATGCTGGGACCGTTTGTCTCACCATCCATTATAGTCTTGAAGGAAGACCTTTATGAGGATGGAGGCTTGAATCAGGATTCCAGGTGAATGTCTCAGCTACATTAGTATATATGGAGACAATACATATAGGTTCTTGGTGGCCTTGATAGATAGGCAGTAAATCAATCCATTAAGCATGGAACATAACTTCTTCAGAATTCTTTTCTTTGTTAATATAATACGGCGGAAGTACTATCTATACGTAACCATAACCGTCAAGCGGTACCTCTGCAGTGATCTCCCTCCCCCGCCCCTGGTCTCTGTTCCATCCTGTACGCGTCTCCAAAAGGCTTCTCCTGCGTAGTCGTTGTAGTCAACATCCTGAGCAGCTTGCTATATTTCAATCTCAGTGTATGGCCCGATTGCTCCGTAGTCTCGAACTCGAACTCGAACTCGAACACATCCGGTAGATGCGTCGTTCGGCGACCGTGCTCGCGTCTTGTGTTATTGTAGGTCTCTCTATCTCCTCAATTGCTCCTCAGGGGCACCGAATTACGGCAACGGAGTGAATCGTATAGAGTAGGCATCGGCTTACTGTGTTCTCGAGTCGCCGTAGGTCCCATCAATCAACTCGACTCAACTGCTCCAGATAAGCAAGCAAAAACGGCACACCTGCTCCCACTTACCGGTTACTGGCAAGCGGGAGTACCAAGTACATGAAGTCTATTCTCGATCCTACCGGGTAAGCTGCTTCCGCCCGTACTGCTATTACGAAAGCTAAGTGGATCTCCATCAGCTCAGTAGACATTGACGTGGAGGAGAGAGGACGGCAGGTGAGAGACGATGGTAGTGCGATAGTTGCCAGCGGCTGCGGAGGTCACACGGGAGGGGTAGGTGATGCCGAAAGGGGGCGTAGACGACGGCGCGCAGTAGAGGAGGAGGAGACGGAGTAGACGAGGACACGGAACAGACGAGGATACGGACTAGACACGGAGTAGACTAAAACACAAAGTAGACAGGTAGGCGAGCGCGTGAGAATACTCGGTGTAGACAACGGCTTAGACGGAGCCGTGTACAATCCTGGGGTGTTTGGCCGTACTCGCTGCGCGGGGGGACATCAGAAGGCCTGGCATTGAATGGTATAGCAGATGATGCGTAGATGTCGGGCGGAATTATGGACAGGGGCGGAGGTATGGATGAGGACGAAGGCGCGGTGAGTAGCAGAGGTGTAGGAGAAGAGGCATCAGCGAGGGAGAAGGAGAGAGGCGTGAGGGGGGGGAAGAACAGATATTGGTGAATGTGGATGCGTGCACGCGAGCAGTGGAAGAGAGCGACTGTGATGAATGGATGGAGGCCTTGGATGGAGACTTTGGTACTGCATGAAGTACAACACAACCAAAGCCAATTTTCCGAGCCGCGTTCGATACTCAACCATGCTGGGAAGCTCTTTGCGTTCGCTTACCTTTTCTGGTGATCGCCGGGATATTTCGGGAGCCTGAAATCTTTTGTAGGACTTGGCAACTCGATGATCGTGAGTCGGCCGATAGATAATCTCGGCGACCTCCGAAAACGGCAAGCAAATGCAAAGAGTTTCCTAGAAAGGACATGCATGCGTCTACCTTGAGCATTATGCATGAAACACGTATCGGAATTATTATACTCCAGAGTCTGATTCCGCCGCATTCTCCCATACCTTCATCCACTCCGTTTTTTTGTTTTAATCATATTGTATTCACCCCGAAGGGGTACCCAGTGTCGTTACCTAACCGGCCATCCTCGAAAGGACATGACATGAGCCCTTCATCCACTCCACTGTCAACTTCTCCCACTGCATCACAATGTCAACCTTGTCTTCCGCTGCCCTTGCGCACACCTATACATCTGTTCACGTCCCTCTCCTGTGCCTCGGTACACGTCGCACATTACCTCTATAATGTTCGCAAATTTAAGCAGTACACCATCGACGAGTCTCGACCGCCACTACTGATTCGAGTCTTCAAACGTAGCGAAACATAGAATGGTGGAAGCCATTCTGGCACACTTAGGAGTGGGTTACCAGCGAATAATGACGGTAAGAGATAGTTCTGATGACGAGGAGCATGAGGTTAGCGGCGAGGTAATATGAGCACTGTGAAGCAGGCAGTCGTATTGAATGTATACAGTACTACACATGTATTGAATGGTAACCCATTGAGAATAGACCTCACCTTTCCGCAGCTCACAAGTCGACTTTGTTTTGTTTTAACTATACTGTATTCACTCTATCTAGAGTATGGTGGTTCCCGCTTCCCCCTCCTCTCCAGATGGCCGGTTAGGTGGGGGAGATCCCCTTCCTCTATACTTCTTCCCATTACAAGTTGATTTGGGTATACATATAATACGATCAGCGTTTCCAAACGCACGAGCCAATAGTTTCCAACTGCCGTTACTCTTCGGCTATCGCCGTGTTCATTTGTGGTCACTGGTATACATACATCTTTACCACGTGTTCTAGTCTGTTCACGGAGAATGTCAGTCCGCGGAGTGACTAGTCAGTTCACGGAGTCCCACCTTCCGTGAATGATGTTGAGAGCGATCGAGTACACAGGGGTTGATTAACTATTGTACAAAAGTGATTGTCTAAAGAACTAACTACGGGAGAAATCTATGCTTTATATACTCAAGGAAAACCATGAAAACCCTGAACCTCGGTTGAAGAACCATCGTGAACATACATTACAAATCAACCAGTGGCTATGCCAGTGGCGAGTGACTAATCATGTATGAGTCTACATCGTGACTCAGACCATTAGCAATCACACTCCAGTCGATTCTAGCAGCTTCGCTGGCCATCTACAAGCTCGTAGGCCTTTCGGGCAAAATCCTGTGCCAACAAATGAACCGGTCAGTTCACGGATCCGTGAACTGACCAGTGCTAATTATGCTCAACCAAAATTAATAGTTACTCCGATCGCAAAGTTATGTATACATGAAATATGCATAATGCATCGCTCTTTTAACTTCCGGTCTCTAATTTACTATATCTCTAATATTGATAGAATGGTTGTGGAAAAACATCGATTGTCGGCAGTTTTTAGGTGTGTTTTTAAAGCTGCTCTATCAATTTTAAACATATCATAAATCAAAGACCGAGAATTGAAAGAGCGATGTATTTTGCATATTGCATATATACATCTCTTGGTGATTGGACAAATACTCGCAGACTTAATTAGACCGAGTTTTTGTCATTTTTGTCAGTGCAGCCCAGTTACTCCGCGGGTTGACCGATTACTCCGCGGACTAACATCCTCCGTGAACTGACTAGAACACCACGCCATCTCCGGCACGTTGTCGCATAACTTCGTTTGAGACGAGGATCAACAGCGCTAGCCAATAAAAACCTGCAACGATGGCGAAAGCGGGGAATCGACCCTGACCATAACGACAAAAGGTATTCCTGTCGCTCGGGAAGCCCAATAACAAAAAGATGCAAATTTCACCCCCCGACAAGAAAATGATACCTCTGAGTATACAAGCCTGCTAAAACCATTTACGAAGGATTCATCTACATGCGGATTTACTTTAACGAACGACCAACAAACGAACAGCCGAACTCATAGAAGTTTTCGAAGTGCAACAGCGGCGGAGTAACGGACTAGTTATGGGCGCAGGAACGGAATGCCCTTGTAGGGGCGGTGGACAGGTAAGGAATATTTGTATTGACAGAAGGTATAATAGTTGGTTGCTCTTTGACATCGATGCGCATTTCCATATCAATGGTACTGCAGACACGATGACCGGACACGTATAAAGCGGTAGAATCTATTAGAGGGCGGCGGAGGTGAACGGAGATTCTGGATCATCGGCAAACAGCTATAGTAGTGCAGGTGCCAACACATGGAGGCAGAGATTTCTCTCCGATTCCTAGAGAGCTTGATCTGTCATTCGCTAAGAGTCAGAAGCATGCATCAATTGATGTGGTTGGTTTAGCGTTTGATTACCATTGATTGGAAAATGCAGGGAGGGAAGGTCCTGCAGATGTATGCACACGAATCTAGCTCAATTTTTTTCATGGTCATGCTACCTCTACGGCACTCAATCGAGCGTTCGGAAAGATTAAGCAGGTAATCGTACTGATCTCATTGTGGAGGGGAGGTTGTTGCATTTGTTGTCTACGATGAGCTAGCTTAAAGAGGCATAATAATATGGAGCGATAACATACTTGTAGTCTCGGAACCCTGACCCCCTGACTCCGAGACAAGCGACAACTTGCCTTGTCTGGGTGACGTGTAACGAAGGACGAAGTTGCCATTGGAGTAAGTGCGCACGCATGAATGTACGATTGCCGCCGAACAATTGGTTGGCTAGGCTAGCTTCTCATTGATCCCCCACATGTGCAATCGCCCAATAATTAGAATCCACGTGTTTGAGTAACCCACCATACCTCCACGCAACCAGAATAGAATAACACCCTCTACTTCCCCTAAGACTTCTACTAAGTACTTTGCGCCCACAACCACCCTAACCACAGCGTACCTTTCATTTTGACTTGATTCATCGACCTTCAGCAATATCTCAAGATGTCTTTTTTGGGACAAAATATACGTGAGCAGCCGGATCCTCCGCAGAATGAGCAGCCAGATTCGTCGGGGAACGAGCAGGGACACCTTCAGGGATATGGTGGATCGAGTGTGCAGGTTGGTATTACCTTACCGATGTCGTCGAGATCTAACTAACGATGATCTGCTAGCCGGCACTAGAGCGAGATGGCTTTTTCCCTCCTGTACCTATGCAATCCATCGAAGAATACATTGACTTAGGTGCCTCACAAGATCTCACTGGTGGACAGAACATCAGTCGCATGCCCATCAGCCACAACACCACTACCCGACACAACATAAGCAGCAGCTGGAACACAACCATGACCAACAGCAATAATACTGTGGACAACACTCGTACCTACAGCCACGCCAAGCACGATGAATTTAACCACCCGACATTCTATGCTCCCGTAACATTTGGTGTGCCAATCTGTTGTGCACTGCGATGGGCAAAATTTTCGGCTAACACACCTCTGTTTAGGAGGTATCAATTACCATTCCTCGCAACCCGGCCCTCAAATGGACGCTCGAATGCACGGAGTCTTGCAAAATTTAGGTACTTAATCTTGTTTAAAGAGGTAGATATATCCTGATCTCATGACTAACCCCAACCGGCTCCAGTTCAAACGATCAGTTGGGATATTCTCTCGCGCCATTTGTCTGTCATCAATCAGGACGAGTATCGATCTAGAATCCCACCCTTCAACCAGAATAAGCCGGAGAATTTTTGGATCTCCAAAAACATTGACTTTACGCAATGGGAATCGGCTGAAGCTCCTGCGGTACTATTGCTCTGTGCGCCTCAAGGCCATGGGATGACGGAAGTTTGCTCGCACATCGTTCACCTAGCTATGGAGAAGGCATCTTGGGCGAACGGCGCTGTGTTGTACTTTTTCTGCTCATCCGCACCAAATGCCCAGTGTTCAGCTATTTTCACCCACACCCTACTCTACGAGATTTTCCGCTATTCACATGCTAGCACAGCCAACTCTATTGCCGTTGATTTCCTCAGCACTCTAGTATGGGGACATTTCCAGAGACGCGCGCTGGGATTCAGGGAGGACGATCCACTAGACAATACAGTGAAGAAGATTTTAGATGTACCGGATAAAGAGCTTATCCAAGCTTTAGCGGAAGCAATTAGGAAAGCAGGGGTTCGAAAATTGTCTATCATAATTGATAGCTTGTGGCATGACGATACCGACTGCTTCATCCAATATATTAGGTTCGTCCAGTGTATCATGGAGGCAGTACCGGAGTTGAAGGCTCTGGTTACAAGCCGGCACAATTCACCCGACAGTATACCTGACGGATTTCTGTGCATCGAATACGACAAGGAGCGAAAGGTTTACATGTCTGCCGCCCTCAAGTCTAGATCCTCGCTAACTAGCTAATCCAGAATGTCTTCGTTTTCTCCAACATGACGATACGCGATATCACAAAATTTCAGATGAGCATCACGGTTCGCTGGAGTGGCTCTGGGAACATCACCAATACCGAAAATGGTCGACATCAACAACCTCCAGCATGCTATATATTGAGGGGAAGCCGGGTAGTGGGAAAAGTACTCTTGCGAAATATTTCGAGAAAAACCTTGCGAATAGAGTACCAAATGCCAGTTCAAGTACCATAGTTCATTATTTCTACACATTCCGCGGAACTGTACTGGAGAGTACCCATGAGAATATGCTACGGTCAATTCTCCACAGTATACTTCAAAAGGACGAATCGGCATTTTTTCATTTCCAACAGGAATTCCGGAACCTGCAAAGACGCATCCTTCAACGACACCTCTCCTTGGAATGGCCTTACGAGTCTCTGAAAAAGGTTCTATCCTCTTTCGCACGCCATCCGTCAACGAAACCACTTTACATCATTCTTGATGCGATAGACGAATCCATCGAAGACGACAGACGCAGCATCATAGAATTGATATGTCAGCTCTGCTCAGATGAAAATCCTTGCAACATAAAGGTATTCCTGGCTAGTCGCCCTGTTGCCGAACTCAAACACCGCATCCGGGATCACATCAGGTTATCATTATGCAAGAACAAAATAAGGATGACATTTCCAAATTTGCAGCCAGTTTTCTGAACACAGATCTTCATTTATCCGGCAAAATCTTCGTGAAGCAACAGATTATATCACCGAAAATGCTGAAGGGGTATTTGTATGGGTGAGCTTGGTTAAAACAGAATTGCTCACCCACGTCGAATGGGGCCGTCCGGAAGCCGAGATTTTCCATTGTCTAAAAGGTCTTCCTCGGATCTGAAGGATATCTACACAGTAATGTTTCACAGGTGGAGAATGGCCAACATCGGGTCATCCAAGACCGGATAAGAATCTTCGATTTGTTCTTCTTGCGCTACGCCCTCTTAAGTCTTAGAACTGCGCGATGCCCTTGCAACGCCAGATGATTATAACCCTTGTTATGAAGACATCCAGAAGACATACGTGCAGTCAAGAGGAGAATTGAGTACTGTGGGGGTGGCTTTTTGGAAATTAAAGGTGGGTCCCCTTGAATGAGCCGCATTATAAAATTGAGTGCTTTTGCAGAGGATGAAACTGTTCAATTTATGCACCAAACTGCTCGCGAGTTCTTGATCAGGACCATCCCAAACGCCTTAAATTTAAAGTTCGAGATTAATGATATGGCCCACAAAGCGATAACTGCAACTTGGATTCAATATCTGATGCATTGTTTCTCAAGCCCCAGCATACGAGGTGGCTTTTCAAAAATCAACCGTTGGAGTCCGAAAGACTTTCGAGCCTATGCTGAATATCTTAACGAGTGGCCATTGGTTGAATATTCGCTTCGCTATATCAAAGACCACCATGACATCTGCGGTTGGAATGAGGAGATCTCCCAACTCCTTACTTCACTGATCCGACAATTGGCCGATAGTCAATCCTCCTACTTTGTAGGACAATTCATCAACTTTCGTTTTGAACATAACTACGGACAAGCAATTCCTATTAACGAACATCAGGAGACCTCTGAAAATATGAAATACAGTATCTTTGATGCTGCTGCAGAACATAAGCTACCCTACGTACTGGAGGCGTTGCTGCTTACATGCACACAGGATGCCCCTCATGCTGAATGGAAGACGCCTTTGATTATATCAGCTCAGAAAGGGTTTATCAAAGCTACGCGACTATTGCTGGACCTAAATGTAGACAAGGACGCAAAGGACAAGTCCGGACGGACGGCGCTACACTATGCAGTGGAGAATGGTAGCGAGGCCGTTGTTCAGCTGCTGGTGGAACAAGGAGCTGATAAAAGAATAACGGATAATTGTAAGGAGACAGCACTGCATATAGCAGTTAAGAAGTTGTGAGTTTACTCCTGAGCACTGCTCCATATCGTACATAATGGTTAATGTCCGCGGAATGAATTTCATGAGTCAGCCCGTAAGTTATCTTCGTATCCCTGATCCTGGTCCGAACAATAAATGGTTGGCCCGAGATCAATGACCTGATTAAGTAGATAGTAAGTTTGAACCCGTAATTGAATGTGGGGGAAATACTTGATTAACCTAAGACTACCTACTGGATTCAATAGTGAGTAAGTCGCCTATTATTGTGCACATGACGATAATAAGTGGCCAATTAACGGCTTTTACTTGGCCCCCATAGCTCGTTAGTGTCTCCACACATTTTCGATACCTCAATATTGTATTGCTGACTAGAATCATGGCTTCGTTTAATAGTATGTGAGAATTGCATAAATACACCACCCCCAACTCCCAGCGAAAACATTGCTAACATCAACTGGTTGGCATGGTTGAAAAGAGGGTAAGCTTTTCCAAGACTGCCCAGCGCGTTGACGATGTGAAATTAATTGAAACAAATGACGTGATGTGCAGTCGGTATGTAGTAATGAAGACCTCCCATACTGATATGCATGACTAACCAGAGCCAAATGGTTTGACCAAATAGAAAGTGAGTTTGCATCCGATAATGCAGGTTTACAATGATGCAGAACTGATGCAAACTCCCTGAGTTCATTTCGTAGGATGTGAGTCTCAACCAATATATTGATGCCATTCATTATACGTCTTTAACTTCAGCTTACTGAGTTGTTTCAATAGTGTGTAAGTTTATACCTAACGTTTCTGAGCGGAATTATGACTAATTGCTTCATTCGGCAGCCTGTGAGATACCTCGCGACTGCTTTGAGTTGGATGGTGACTAATCTGTGCCCGATGGCTTGATTCGACAGCGGGTGAGTTTCTCCCTGACTCTGAGCTGGATGGTGACTAATCTGTGCTCGATGGCTTGATTCGACAGCGTGTGAGTTTCTCCCTGACCGCTCTGAGCTGGATGGTGACTAATCTAAGTTCGATGGCTTGATTCGACAGCTAGTGAGTTTCTCCCTGACCGCTCTGAGCTGGATGGTGACTAATCTGTGCCCGATGGCTTGATTCGACAGCCCGTGAGTTTCTCCCTGACCGCTCTGAGCTGGATGGTGACTAATCTGTGCCCGATGGCTTGATTCGACAGCATGTGAGTTTCTCCCTGACCGCTCTGAGCTGGATGGTGACTAATCTGTGCCCAATGGCTTGATTCGACAGCTCGTGAGTTTCTCCCTGACCGCTCTGAGCTGGATGGTGACTAATCTGTGCCCGATGGCTTGATTCGACAGCCCGTGAGTTTCTCCCTGACCGCTCTGAGCTGGATGGTGACTAATCTGTGCCCGATGGCTTGATTCGACAGCCCGTGAGTTTCTCCCTGACCGCTCTGAGCTGGATGGTGACTAATCTGTGCCCGATGGCTTGATTCGACAGCATGTGAGTTTCTCCCTGACCGCTCTGAGCTGGATGGTGACTAATCTGTGCCCGATGGCTTGATTCGACAGCGGGTGAGTTTCTCCCTGACCGCTCTGAGCTGGATGGTGACTAATCTGTGCCCGATGGCTTGATTCGACAGCTAGTGAGTTTCTCCCTGACCGCTCTGAGCTGGATGGTGACTAATCTGTGCCCGATGGCTTGATTCGACAGCATGTGAGTTTCTCCCTGACCGCTCTGAGCTGGATGGTGACTAATCTGTGCCCGATGAATTGATTTGACAGCGAGTGAGTTTCTCCCTGACCGCTCTGAGCTGGATGGTGACTAATCTGTGCCCGATGGCTTGATTCGACAGCACGTAAGTTTCTCCCTGTCCGCTCTGAGCTGGATGGTGACTAATCTGTGCCCGATGGCTTGATTCGACAGCTCGTGAGTTTCTCCCTGACCGCTCTGAGCTGGATGGTGACTAATCTGTGCCCGATGGCTTGATTCGACAGCCGGTGTGTTTCTCCCTGACCGCTCTGAGCTGGATGGTGACTAATCTGTGCCCGATGGCTTGATTCGACAGCCCGTGAGTTTCTCCCTGACCGCTCTGAGCTGGATGGTGACTAATCTGTGCCCGATGGCTTGATTCGACAGCTAGTGAGTTTCTCCCTGACCGCTCTGAGCTGGATGGTGACTAATCTGTGCCCGATGGCTTGATTCGACAGCCCGTGAGTTTCTCCCTGTCCGCTCTGAGCTGGATGGTGACTAATCTGTGCCCGATGGCTTGATTCGACAGCCCGTGAGTTTCTCCCTGACCGCTCTGAGCTGGATGGTGACTAATCTGTGCCCGATGGCTTGATTCGACAGCCCGTGAGTTTCTCCCTGACCGCTCTGAGCTGGATGGTGACTAATCTGTGCCCGATGGCTTGATTCGACAGCCCGTGAGTTTCTCTCTGTCCGCTCTGAGCTGGATGGTGACTAATCTGTGCCCGATGGCTTGATTCGACAGCCCGTGAGTTTCTCCCTGACCGCTCTGAGCTGGATGGTGACTAATCTGTGCCCGATGGCTTGATTCGACAGCCCGTGAGTTTCTCCCTGACTCTGAGCTGGATGGTGACTAATCTGTGCTCGATGGCTTGATTCGACAGCGTGTGAGTTTCTCCCTGACCGCTCTGAGCTGGATGGTGACTAATCTAAGTTCGATGGCTTGATTCGACAGCTAGTGAGTTTCTCCCTGACCGCTCTGAGCTGGATGGTGACTAATCTGTGCCCGATGGCTTGATTCGACAGCTAGTGAGTTTCTCCCTGACCGCTCTGAGCTGGATGGTGACTAATCTGTGCCCGATGGCTTGATTCGACAGCGGGTGAGTTTCTCCCTGACCGCTCTGAGCTGGATGGTGACTAATCTGTGCCCGATGGCTTGATTCGACAGCTAGTGAGTTTCTCCCTGACCGCTCTGAGCTGGATGGTGACTAATCTGTGCCCGATGGCTTGATTCGACAGCGGGTGAGTTTCTCCCTGACCGCTTTGAGCTGGATGGTGACTAATCTGTGCCCGATGAATTGATTTGACAGCGAGTGAGTTTCTCCCTGACCGCTCTGAGCTGGATGGTGACTAATCTGTGCCCGATGGCTTGATTCGACAGCCGGTGAGAGTCTACTTGACCTGCTTGAACTGCATGGTGACTAATCTGTGTCCTCTTGATTGATTCTATAGCACGTGAGTTTATTTGTGACCTTTCTCCGCAACGATAGTTAATTGTTAACCTGACAATCACGCTATGATGCAATAGCCTGTCAGAATCCTATATAACCCTTTCCACAATGTTGTGTAGCTGACTTTATTCCGGTTACTTGTTGTGACAGTCCGTGAGTTTTTTAATCATTTTGTTTATCATTATAGTTCTATAATACTAATTGAAGCTCAATGATCTGATGTGGTAGTCCGTGAGTATTTCATCGTTTTCTACAGTGCGGTTATTAGCTGCTAATATGAGTTACATGGTGGTATATGGTAGAATGTGAGTTTATTTGAACGATTGTCACCACCATCATTGTGTGCCGCTAACCTGCGGTCTATTGCTCCATGACAGTATACGTCTGCTAAATTGTCGTAGCAATGGTGATGACTAGGCGATTAGTAACTGGTATCGGATGCTGATGGTTGGTGGATTACAATTGGGGTCTTTGGTGCCTCTTAAATCTGTTGCTTATAAAGATGAAGTGGCTTGATGTTGTACGTGTGCAATGTGTCTAAGTTATGCTAGTTATTTTATGGATACACGACTTTAATGGATTTAGAGAAAGTTGATTTAATGTTGGAAACGATGGAATTCTTTTCCTTTGCATTTTACTTTGTATGGATGGCCATCCTCAGGCTACAGTAGTACTCTTTCCCTGCTCACATCTCAGGGTTTTAAGGAGGCTGCTATGGGATCACTTGCAGTACGCTTGCTTATTTGTTTTCTTTTATCATTTGTTTCTTGCTACGGATCGTAGCAAGAGGGGGAAGTGTTACTATAAGAGGTCATTGATTCTAGGAGCTTCCAGGCTCTCTTCTCTCAAGGTTCACTCAGTCGGCGAAAAGCTGCTTGGCAAAAGTTTATTCTTGCTTGTATATATACACGCATTTTGGACCCGCATCCAGATATTCAATCAACCTAGACTTCGTCTGCACCATAGTTTTCAACATTCCCGACGTCAGTAGCCACCAGGAAGTCGATCACTGCTTGGTCGCTCTGTGCTATGGAAAACTGTTCAGAGACCTGCACGTGTCGGCATCTGCCCGTTTTCCAGCCCGTTGCCTTCCCCACCGCTTTTCAAGGCCATTTCTGCTAGTCTCTCCACCGGCTGCAGTGGCGAAAGAAGTGCTCCCGCGTCTGGGTTGTCGTTCCACCGCGCCACCAGCACTTGTTGTCTTCTCGGAGTCCGAAGCGTTTCTGGTATACTCCTCTGGGCGCATGCCCGAACTTCAGTCAATAGAACCTGGTTGCCAAAGACTTCAAGCTTGTCATTAGTGTTGACGGTAATTTGACTAGACGTAATTAACTCAAGGTTTAGCCCTGTGGCTCTCAATGCCAGAACCTGCCAGAACCTTCTCTCGACCTTAAGGTTCCCATAGTCGGCGAAAGACTGCTTGGTGTCGGCGAAAGTTGCTTGGTAAAAGTTTGTTTTAAATCATATATATACACGCACTATGGACCTGTATCTAGAAAATCAATCGAGCGAGCAGGTCTTTACAGTACATTCCTTTCCTCAGGTTCAACAGGTTATGAGCCCGGAACCAGAAGTCCCAACGTCCCGAGTGGTCCAGAGCGACCGAAATGCTCCCGCATCGTCTAGAACCAGGAGCAAACAAAGCATTGTTAGTACGGCAATGATGATCGAACCTGGCCCAAAGACTTTTCGGGCCGCCATGAATAGCGAAGACGCCGACGAATGGAAGGAAGCAATCAGTTAGTGTTCGGCACGAGACGAGCCAAGACGAGATCTCAGTATGGCTCGGGACATCTCGTCCCGCCACCCTATATATCTCGTAGGCTCGGGATATGGGAGTGGGTTTGCTCGAGCTCTCGAGTACTCGTGGCTATATATAGATATATACAGGATATCAGTTTGCAGCTTCCATCTCATTCTCCTGAGTCCAATCCCCTTCATCCTCCTGCACCCCAGCAGCTGCTGCCTCCTCTTCCTATGCTTCCCAGCTTTACATATCCCTCTGCATAGTATTACTTACACCATCTTCCTGTTAGACAGGTCTGAACTGAGCTTCAATGGCAGCGACCTCAGGCTTCTGAGGCTCTGTAAGGGCAGCGGCAGAGGTAGATGTAGTACTCGCAGGGTTGGACATAGTGGTACCGAGATGTAGGATGTGTTGACAGGAGGTGTAGCTTGGAACTCGAAGGTGTAGCATAAAGAACTCGAGAGCGTTAGAGAGAGAGAGAGAGAGAGAGATCGGTGGTAATGATCTTTTTCTCGGCCGATACTGTCATGAGACATCACCCACGGGACCTCGAGATATCTCGAGTCTGGCTCAAAAAAGGCCCGAGATATCCCGTCTTGTGGCTACCCTAAGCTCGGCAGGCTCGGGCTTTTGTCTCGAGACGGGGACTCGGGATATCTCGTCTCGTGCCGAACACTACAGCAATCAATAAGGAAGTGGCTTCCATGGAAAGCCATGGAGTATTTACCTTTGTCGAAAAGGTTCCTGAAAATGCTAGTATCATTCAAAGCCGATGGATTATGCGAAGGAAGCTACTGGCCAATGGACAAATTGACAAATACCTAACTAGCAACGACAACGATGGCGACCCCGGGAGGAGAGAACCCTACCGGAGCGACGATTGGTACCCCAATTGAGAGAGAGGACATGAATATGGAGGGAGCAGGAGGAAGGGAAGTGGTGAATGAAATGGCCAGTGACGCGATGCGTGTCGGCCATACGAGCGTGACTGCAATTGAGCCATCGGGGCAGAACGAGAATGGAAAGAGACCGAGGATTGAGGACCCAGAGGCTTCGAAGATCCGCAGAGACTGGAGGAGTCGCCTGGAGAGAACGATCCGGCAGCAGGCTCACGAGCTGACGCAACTGCACCGAACTGTTGAAAGCTTAGCCAGACACTTGGTGAATATGTTGGAAGCTCATGCAACGAGCGAAGAAGCACAGTGGCTAGGGGTGAGAACATGGATGCAGGAGAGGGAGGAAAAGTGGGAGGCACGGCATCAGGACAACGTGTTGTGGGAGGTGGGCATCACAGAGATGGTATCGAAGGCACTAGTGGGAACAGCTCCAGACCAGAAGGCGAGTGGGAAAGAGACAGACAGGACGGCCACCGGCAGCGGTGGGCTAGAGGCCTCCCAACATGCAGACATAACGCAGGATGGGCTGGAGGTGCGCCAACAGCAGCAGCAGCAACCCAAGCCCAGACTGCAGCCCAAACTTAAGCCAAAGCCGGCACCATCTCCTACACTGGCTAGGCGGTGGGAGACAGTTCCACCGCGAAACCAGAGTCAAAAGATGGTGGCTGCTGGTGCAACCGCTGGCCCAGACCCAGGCCCAGCCCCAACGACTTGCTGGAGCATGGCAGAGAGATGCCTCATGCTAAGGAGCGACAAGAGCATACCGGTCCCCAATAACATGGACCAGGAAATTGTGTCGCCAATCAATAGAGCGCTTTTCCACCAGACTGCACCGGCTCACATCCAGATCATGAACGCAAAAAGATATGCCAAAGGGGCCATCACAGCAATCACCCACCATAATGCAATGGCTGCGATGGCCCTCTTGTACCGCGATGTCATCATCACTGCGGCATGGAAAGTCGACAAAGGAATCATTGACGTTGAGGAGAATGAATCCTGGGAGAGACTAATGATTCACGCAGTACCCCTTGTAAGGTACATGGGCAAGGGTACAGAAGGCTTACAAAAAATGCGCGAGGAATTCCAAGCCGAAAACGAAGGAGTAGCTATCCCCACCCAAGTACAGTGGCTAGCGAACCCTTGCACTATCAGGCAGAGATGACAGAATGGGGAGATCTCTGCATCGTCAGTGGTGCTTGTTGTGAAAGGGAACAAAGTTGAACAGAAACTAACGAAGGAAGGCATCAAGGCGGCGGGAGTGTTGTTCCGCATCGAGCCATTCACCAACGCTGGCCCTGACTGTAGGTGCGAGCTGTGCTGTGGATGGGGCCACATTGAGAGCAGGTGCAGTAGCCAGCCGACGTGTGGCTACTGCTCAGGCCCACACCGTACCAGCAACCACATATGCAATGTCGTGGGGTGCAATGCAAAGCAGGGCTCACTCTGTGGCCACACACAAGAGAAGTGCCCTAATTGCAAAGGAAACTACATTGCATTCAGCAGCAGGTGCGCAAGAAAGACCAAGGCCGCCAAAGCAGCACGTGAGAGGAGGAGGATGGTGCCAACTAGATGAACCACGGCGAGCGAAGCGATGGAGGCGGCAATGTGGTCGAACAGAGTGGTGCTTGGTGTGGGTATATGGACCCTTTCGTACGTGGGTAGAAGTGAATGTTCTTGGTGATGCAGCCGAAGTCGCGCTAAAGCTAACTACACGAGCGACCTGCAGAGCCGCACTAATTCAGCAGAGCCGCACCCTAACATGACCACCTGCATCACAACCTTCTCCAATCATCTTCGAGAAACCTCTCGAAGAAACAAAACACCCTGTTCAATAACCAAAGATGCCTCCGCTACGTCTCTCGACCAGCCAAACAACAGAAAACAATGGAGGTTCTCATCTCGCCGCCACGACTGAGAAACAAACAAACAAACAAACAAACAAAATGCTTTCTCCAAAAAAGAAAATGAAACTTGTATCTCACGCCTTCTTCAATCTCGCTTTCCTTTTCCCCTTTGGCCGCCCGCCTATTGCCTTCCAATACTGCTTCACCGTCTCTTTTGCTTTTGCAATATTCTCCTCTGGCTCCCATGTGTTATCCTTCTCGTCCCATCCTTCCCATTTCACTTCATATTCCCAACCGGTTCCATCAGAGCTTGCCTGGTGATTTGCGATTGATTTGACAACATAACTTCTGCCCGCACAGCTTGTCCGTACCGGCAGAGGTGGCTGACGCCAAACGACCCTAGAGTTGTCCGTGCGGTCAACCTTGATCCTGCTGACGTTAACAGTATCATGTATCGTCATGTCGTTTGGAAGATCTAGTTCGACGGCATTCCCACGTATTCGGAGGATTTAATATGGGCCAATATAATGATGTACCAGTTTCCGGCGCGTAGGGTTGACGTTTGCGTATGTGATTGGCAGATCCTTCGTATCTAAAAATACCTTTGCACCGGCGGTGATAGCTTGGTCAGTTGGGCGTCGCGATTTATTAGCCTCAGCCGTCTGTTCATCCAGAGCATCGTGGAGTTCGTCTCTGGCGACTAACAAAATACCCTGCAATTGTTCGATGAATTCACGGCCTTGTAATGTTTTTACCGATTCATTGGCCTGCGGCCTTTGGAGATCTGCAATTAAGTCTAGCGGCACAGGCGGCGTATAACCAAGGTCGAGTTCGAAAGACGCCTGCTTCGTCGAACGGAGCACAGGTGAATTGTAAGGATACTCTGCCAGAGGAATGTAATCGTCCCAATTTGTCTGATCATGAGTTGCCAAGCCTTGTAAATAACGTACGACCGTCTTGTTCGAGTTCTCGGAGAGGCCATCCGTTTCTGGATGGAACACCGTAGACATGAGCAACTTTGTCTGCAGAATCCTCGCAACCTCTCTCCAGTAGTCTGCTGTGAAACGAACATCGCGGTCTGATACAACCTCATGTGGTACACTGTGTAGGCGGAAGATGTCGTCGATGAAAATGCGCGCAAAGGCCGGCGCGTCGATTGTTTTCTTACAAGATCGCCATTGTGCTCTCTTTGTCAAGTGGTCGACCAATGTTACAATACAGTCGTGGCCATGTGCTGAGATGGGCAGGTCAGTTATAAAGTCGATGCCAATTCTTTGCCAACGGCCTTTGGCTATAGGTATTGGTCGCAGGAGGCCCATGGGTTTCCCGCTCCGGTGGTTGGTTCGATGGCATATGTGGCAGCACACAACGTATCACTGCGTGTCTCGCCACATTTTCCTCCAGAAACATCTGTCTTTCATGCCCAGGTATGTTCGATCCGCACCAAAGTATCCCCCTGCTGGTGTGTCATGCGCCTCATGCAGGATTCGTCGCCGCATCATCGTTGGAATACATAGCCGCCCCCGCTAAGCATTCTTCTCTGCCTCTCCTTCGTCCTCCTTCTCTTTTGCCATTGTTTCTTGTTCTCCGTCCTTCCTCCTTGCCCTTGCGTTTTTCTCTGCCTCTCCTTTTTATTCCTTTTCTTTTGTCCTTATTTCTTCTTCTTCTCCATCCTTCTTCCTTGCCCTTGCGTTTTTCTCCACCTCTTTCTTTTCTAAGTCACCACGTAACCACAGTAGGTCGTTCTCTTCCAAACAGAACCGTTGCGCTGGCACCCATAATGTGCGCTCCTTGCTTGATGCGGTTGGTGGTGGGGGGCGCTGATTCGGGTTGGGCAAGAATTGTGCAATAGGCCCGAACCATTCGTCATCAATTATGCCCGCCTTGATATCATCAATCCATTCTCCGGCTGCCGTCACTTCAAGTGCCATCAGATCACAACGCTCCAGTCGGAAATCCAGGCGGGGAGACAATCTGTCCGCGACCTGATTTTTGACGCCCGGGATATGCTTGACCTCCAAGTCGAAGTTCTGGAGGACCGTCAGAATATCCATCTGACGTACGGTGAGGTGTGGTTGTGTGAGTATACAACACAGAGTCGCATGGTCCGTATGTACCAAAAATGGCTGCTCGGCTCCGTGTAGGTTAAATTTCCAGTAAAATACCGCATCTCGGATACCTAACATTTATCTGTCGTATGCAGGGTATCCCATCGCGGATACCTAACAATTATCTGTCGTATGCAGGGTATCGCATCTCGGATACCTAACAATTATCTGTCGTATGCAGGGTATCGCATCTCCGCATTGTGTAATTTTCGGCTGAAATATCCCAGTACCTTTTCTTCCTTGTCTTGCACCTGGGAGAAAACTGCGCCCGGCACATAGTGGCTGGAATCGACATGTAGGCAATATTTTGCTTTGGGGTCCGGTAGAGCAAGGACAGGGGCATTGCAGAGAGCCTTCTTGAGCGTGTCAAAAGCATGCTGGCATTCCCTATCCCAGGCGAATGGAGAGCAAATGACCTTCCTGGGCTCTCCGCGTCGCCACCCAATGTCACCTTTACCTTTCGGAGGGGTCGCAATGGTGTACAACAGTATGGCGATGTGAGCGTAATGTTCGATGAATTTCCTATAGTAACTGGTGAGACCCAGGAAGCCTCTGACGTCCTTACTGTGTTCAGGTTCTGGACAATCCATGACTGCACGGGTTTTATGTTCCTGGGTGTGGATGCCGTCCTTGTCGATATCAAAGCCACAGAAGTCGACTTTCTGATGTGCTCAGGAGCAGTTTGCACGTTTGGCCTTCAGACCATGCGCCGCCAGCAAGGTCAGCACCTCGCGGACATGTACGAGGTATTCTGCCAGGGTACGGCTGTGAATCATAATATCGTCAAGGTATATGACGATGAACTTTCGTTTCATTGGCTGTAGAATGCCATTCATCATGAGCATAAATTGACTTGGTGCATTCGCCAGGCCAAATGCAAGGACTTGCCACTCGTATAGGCCAAATTTTGTGGTGATGGCCGTCTTTTGTCTATCGGCTGCTGCGATGTGAATGTGATGATAACTGACTGCCAAGTCCAATGATGTGAACCAGCAGGAGCCATATATGGAGTTGAGTAAATCCTGGATGTGTGGCAGAGAATAACAGTCCTTGACGGTTATGGCATTTACTGCGCGATAATCGATGCACATACGCAACCTACTGTGAGGCTTTGGCACGAATAATACTGGTGAGCCGAAATTGCTTCGCGAGGGCTGAATTCAACCGCAGCAAATTGCCTAGTCTATTTGCCCCTCAAGTTCCTCCTCGTCCCGCGGAGAGATGTGATACGGTGAGCGGAACGGTATTTTGCCATTTGGGTCCATTTCAATTTCCAAATCAGCCTGCCTTCCTTTCCGCAAATTTGGATAAGTTGGTTCGCCAAATAGGCCCTGCAATTCTCACAACATTTTTTGAAACGCTCCTGGTGGCCTGTCCATGGGATTGGTGTCACCATCCCCACGGTGGTGCACTTTGATCGAAAAGGCCCGTTGCAACAGGCGGGCCAATACATTTGTTAGTTTCGTCTTTCGTATGATATGGCAGCCCATGAATTTGGCCTGCTCCACTATATATTCGTCAATGTCCAAGGGGCGTAAGCACCGTAGGTAGTGAACTCGGCCATCCTCTCTTTCCTCCTAGAGGTTATTGGCGATCCACATCTCGTTACTGTCATGGTCGATTTCATAATGGCGATTTATGTCGCGCATCCATCGTTTGCCTACCACTATATCAAAGCCTTTGACGTCATAGACCGTAAATTCTGCCTCATAGACGTATGACGAACCAAGTCGTAGCTTTAATTTGACTTGTTGGGGTTTCTCTATGCCGTCCTCTGCATTGACATTGGCGGTCTCCACGATCATCAATCCTGCATCTTTTGTATTTAGGGCGGCCCCTTGACGTTTCAGCTCATCATGAAACTTCCGACCGATGTAGTTCTCCGACGCACCATTGTCCTTCACAACTCTTGCTTTCTTGCTGCTCCACGATCCCCGCTCTGTTTGGTATCGTACGTTGCCATTATACCTTAGCAGATCGACCACTGCATCGTCCAGTTTACTGACTTTCAAGTGATGGTAACGGGTGAAAAATTTGAAATGACTATCTGGCACATGGTTGCCAGCCTTTATTGACGATACCGTACATGATGGTGTTTTTATGGGAGGTACAGCCGCAGCTACTGACCTCCTTTGACTTTTCCCGTCTCATCGTCCGAGGCAGAAAGACTTTCCAACTCGCTTTCCGCCTCACTGTTCGACTCCTGCTAGACCTCCTTCTCCTCAGCGAGCCTGCCACTCTCTTTGCGACTGGTCGGCGTACCTCCCTTTGTTTTGACCTTGTGTGGGCGGCCAGACTTATCTTTCGGGGCATCTGTGCTGACCAAAGCTTGCTTGAGTAACATTTTCATCAGGTCGCAGTTTGGGCAGTGGCGAGAGATATGGCCGATCTGACCGCAGTTGTAACAGGTTTAACCGTCGTCTTTGGCCGTGCCAGTTGTGCCAGTTGAATCACTTTTCTTGAATTCCATTTTTTTGGCTCAGGCTTTCATAGTTGTATTAGTGTTCGCGTTGGAGCCACTTGCAGGTTGAGATTTGTTGAGTGACGTGTCCAATGCAGTGAGATGCTCCATGTGCTGCTCAAGGGTGGGAGTCCTATCGCGCATGCCAATATACCGAACTAAGTCTTTGTAAACTCCCTGGTTGCCCTTTTCAATCTTGTATCCATAAGCGTCGGCTAACATTTCGGCTGGCATCGGCTGGTGGGGGTCCAACTTCGAACGGAGATGTCGGAAACGCTTGTTAAACTCCGTGACGCGTTCTCCCTTCTTTAGGCCCAGCTCCTCCCATTCACGATTGACCAGATCCAAGGCGTTGGACGGAATATAGTTAGCTTTCAACTCTGTCCAAAAGGTGGACCATTCGATGGGCGTACTTATTGGACAATGATGCATGGCCCAGGTTGCTGTGTCTCCTTTCAGCTGTAGCACCGCTTGCTCTCCCCAACCCGTAGTGCCGACCCACCGGATGGCTTGGGCAGCATTGTTGAAGTGGCGTTCCAAAGCGAACAAAAAGGCAGTGACATCATCCAGGGTTCATTTGCCATCATACGTCGGAAGGTTAGACGAGTTGACGGAGAAGCCACGGCTTCCTGACGGGCCAGGGGTCGGGTCAAAGGATCCGCGGTTCCCGGATGATGGTGGGGTGGGTTCGGAGGAGATATTGGGCGCTGGAGTCGCATTTACTTGGTTAGTCGTAAGTCGTTGAATGACATGCTCGAACGCTCGCAACGCGTATTCAAGCTGGTTTTTCTCGGAGGAGAGACTTTTGACTTGGTGTAGCAACATATCTTTTTCTAGCCGGAGCTGGGCGACAGTGGTGTGGTCGGCGGTGTGGTTGGCGGTGTGCGCCGGTTCCGACTTGCACTTCTCCTGCCGCCTGTCCAACTTGGCAGAGCGACGCTTCTCGATCCGGAGCTCTTCTTCCAACTGGTCTATTTCTTGGTAAGCTGCCGCCATCTCCTTGTTCGGGCCTTGGACAGGCTCAGCAGCCTCCAACTCTTTGACTTTAGCAGCTAAGCTTTCGTTGAGTTTGCAAACCTTGGAGAATTTTCGGCTTGTTCGAGACTCTCCGAGAGGCCAGCATCGATGATCTCTAGCTGGACGTCCTCTGTAGCCTTGATCCAGTTGATAGCTTGGTCTGACAAGTGCCCTGGGCCGTTGTCAATGACCTTCTTTCGTTCTGTAACGTATTCTGCCGTGCGAAGTTCTGCAGGTTCGAAGCCCGTGGTGGCCAAGGATGCAAACTCGCTGCTAAACCTAATTGTCTCGGCTTCGTCGATTTGGTCTTTAAAACTGACATCCTCCGCATCGTGTGCGTCGTCCGTAGCAGGAATGGTCGCGAAGTCGGGGGACGCATGCATGGCCTCCAAGCAGCCGGCATTCCACTGGTTCGAGGGTATACCGGGTGAATTAACCATCGTGCCTTGTTGTTTTGATCGCTTCTGATGCTTATGAGGCCGTCAGAAGTTGAGTGTTGCTACCAAGGTGGGTAAATGGACCCTTTTGTACGTGTGTAGAAGTGAATGTTCTTGGTGATGCAGCCGAAGTCGCACTAAAGCTAACTACGCGAGCGACCTGCAGAGGCGCACCCTAACATGACCACCTGCACTTGGAATTAGGGTCAGGGCGGGGGCAGAAGGCGGGGGGAGCGAAGAGATGGTGGATGGGCAGGAAGGAGGAGCAGCAGAGGAACCAAGAGACGTCACGATGGCCGAGACTGCCATGGCGACTGGCACGGAACATGAAATGGGAGCTCCAGTTACCAATGTTTAGAGCAGTGCAACACAATTGCACCAGGTTGTACGAGTGGACAATAGCGGCGCTGGAGACGGGGGTAGAACGAAGGGCGGACGTGGTGTGCTTGCAAGATCCACCAAGAGGAAGAAGAGGATTTGAAATTAACCACACAGCATATGAAATAAGAAAAAGAAAAAGAGTATGGACGGCAGTGTGCAAGGGGAGCGGCCTTGCAGTGGATGAGCGAACGGACCTCAGCAGGGGTGCTAATCACGATGTCTTTGTCACTGATGTTCAAAGAAGAGGAGAGAAGGTCACAAGGATCGTCAATGTCTACGATCAAATAGACACACAGTCGGGAGAGAGACCAGCGCGGAAACTGAATTGGCAGAGAGTCATTCGGCATGGCAGCACCATCCTAGCTGGAGACTTCAACGCCCTCGGCCGACGATGGGATCCAAGGTGCACTGAGCAGTGGAACTCTGTCTTCTGGAAGGACATTATAGACGAAAACGGATTGGAAATTGGTAACGACGACCGGGCCACTCACTACTGGAAAAGAAAAACCTCGAAGGCAAGTCGATAATTGATTTAACCTTGGCAAATCGACCAATCACGAAGTGGGCAATACTGGCTAAGTACCACGCCACTGGTTCCGAACACGAGGTTATACAGTGGGAGGTAGATGTGGATAAGCAAGAGGAGGCAGAACACGGGCGGGTGGTAGGGTGGAATCTGGCTGGCATGATGGGGGAAGACGAGGAGGCAGCCGAGAAGCTATGGATGGAGTTAGCACAGAAAAGAGCGCACCTGGATGCCGGATGCATGGAGGAAGAAGTTGAGCAGGACACCACGTGGTGTCAGGAGGCATTGAGCAAGGTTCTCAACACCACAGCAAAGAAAGTCAGAATCTGCATACAATCCAAGAGGTGGTGGAACTGCGACATCAAGGCGAAGAGAAAAATGCTCGGGCGAGAAAAAAGAAGATATGGACGAAACTCGGAAGGGGCAGCCCAAGCGAAAGCAGAGGTGCACAAGTCTATTCGGAAATCCACGAACAAAATGTGGAGTGACTACTTGCAAAACCTCCGAGGAGCTGAGATCTGGAGAGCAGCAAAATATGTCGACCCTCAAGCTGGCGTGACAGTGGAGGCTTTGACGGACAGAGAAGGCAAGAAAGCTAACACCGCCATGGAAATGGAGGAGATGCTGAGGCTGGAGCACTTCCCTCTAAATGATGACGACCATAAGTACGAGCTTCCTCCGGCCAGAAGAACGTATATGAGAGTTACTGAGCAAGCAGTCGAGCGGGCCCTATACTCCCAATCAGTAAAGAAAGCGCCAGACCCAGACAAACTGTCCTTCGGAGCTGTTCGCCTGCTCTGGAAGTTGAATACAGAGTGAGTCATAGGTTTGACGATAGCGGTGATTCGCACAGGACAGCATCCAGCAGTCTGGAAGCGAGCCAGTGGAGTCGTCATTGGCAAGCCCGGCAAGGACGACTACACCAAGCTAAAAGCGTACCGCATGATCTCACTTCTCAGCTGTATGGGACAAGTCGTTGAGACGGTAGGTGTGGAACTGCTGTCAGAAGAGGCCAAATGGAGGGGGCTACTGAGCGATGGACTGTTCGGCAGCAGAAAAGGGCGATCGGCTATCGACGCAGCAGCCATCATGGTCGACAGAGCGCATGCAGCATGGACGAACAGCGACATAACCGGTGTGCTCCTCATGGATATCAAGGCAGCCTTCGCAAGTGTTGCACAAGAGAGGCTGGTGAAAGCAATGAAGGCCAAGCGTATGGATGGAGACCTCATACGATGAACGGAGAGCTATCTTTCAGAGAGGACGGTAGAGACGATAATCGAAGGTAATGCCATGGAGAGACACCCAGTGGAAGCAGGGGTTCCGCAGGGCTCACCTGTGTCACCGATCCTCTTTGCAATCTACAACTCAGGATTGATGAAGTGGGTCGAGGAGTATGTCTCAGCCAAAGGACTCTCATTTGTGGATGACCTTGGCTGGGTGCCCACTGGAAGCGATGTCAATCAGGTTTTCACGACACTTAAGAGATGGGCAGCAAAAAGCATCGAGTGCGCGAGTCAACGAGGGCTGCAGTTTGATACAGCAAACACGGAGGCGTCACTGTTTACACGCAGACGAGGCCACCTGAAGCACCTTCGGCTGAAGATAACAGCAAAGATAAGAGTCGGAGATGGCTTTATACAATTCGATAAAGAGGCAACATGCTGGCTGGGTGTCTGGATGGACGCGCACCAAACGTTCAAGGAGCACCACAACCGATGTATGAAGCAAGCCAGAGCAGCCGAAGCCAGATTCCCAACTCTTACAAAGACATACGGGGTTGTTCCAGTGAGCGTGAGATCTGTCCAAATAACCTGTGTCCAAGTGGTCGCACTTCATGGAAGTGAGCTCTGGTGGGATCCCAAAGAAGTAGGTAGGCGAGACGACCTTCAACATCTCCTAAATCGACAACAGAGATCCACTGTGGGTGCGCTGCCCACGACCCCACGGGGGGCACTGTTGAGAGAAGCAGGGCTTACACCCGCACCTGTAATCTTAGACTCCAGAAAACAACGATTCACAGCAAGATTAGCAAACGCATGCGGCAGCAAACTAACGGGGCTGCACAAAGAACCCTCTTCCGGTGCACCGATATGCAGAGTTGTGAAGAAAGAGCATGAGCATGGCCGGACAACCGAAGGAATGAGCTGCCCGGCCCTGGGCGAAGAACCAGTGGTCAAGACCATTATACTGATTGACGACACCACAGCCAAGAGAGCCGAACAGCGATGGGCAAAAGAGAAGGAAGCCAAAGTTGGAGCGGGAGTGTGGATGTGGTGGACAGATGCATCGCCCTCTGACGATGGCCAAGTGGGAGCTGCAGCAGTGTGCAAAAACGGAAACGAATGGAGGACCCTGCGCAGTTATCTAGGCACTGGACGTATGTAGGTCTTTGATGCCCAATTGTGGGCGATCGGACTCACGCTCGGTGAGACGATCAAGAAGAGAGAACATCTGCAAAGGCCTGGAGTGAAGACAGTAGCGATCTTCAGCGACTCACAAGCCTCCATTCGACCAACGGCACATCTGGAGCTGGGCCCTGGGCAGCGATTAGCGAGACAGATCAATCGCATGGCGCGGGCCCTCCTCGCCCATGGATTCGCAACGGAGATTCATTGGGTCCAGGGGCACTCCGGCATTGCCGGAACCAAAGAAACGCACCGCCAGGCGAACAAAGCCCCAGATGCAAATGGAAGCACGGCAATAGAGCGGCCATACACCTCGGCTTCAAATAAAGCTAGACGGATCTTTGAGGGAAAAGCAGCAGCCAAGGCACAGTGGGAGGCAGACAAATGCAGTAAGCACTTCGGCTACAGTCTGATGGGCAAGGCAGGCAGTATGAGACCAATCCCAATCGCAAGCGCCAAGTCATTAGCCACACGATTCTACCGACTGACATGCGGGCATGCACCTACCAGAGCTTACCTAAAACAGTTTGGACAGAGGGAGGACGACAAGTGCTGGTGGTGCGGAGGGACAGTGGCCCAGACACGGGAGCATCTCCTCCGCCACTGCAGCCAGTGGAAACACCAACAGTGGGAGCTCTGGAAGAAGATGGGGAAGGCAACGGGCTGGAAAGCAGGCAGATGTCGGCAGGTACAGATATCTGAGCTGTTTTCCATGGCGATATGTGACAAGGCGGTAATGGAGTTCCTGGCGGCCATGGACGTTGGGAAGTTCCCGCCTACGTGAGGCATGGAGGTCGGTGGTGTCTATCTTTTACTTTTCTTTCGGTATGAGATTTTTTGTCAGGAGCGGTCAGTCATATACATTTCTTTTCTTTTGTCAGCGGGGATGAAGGGTAGCAGGTGGGAGCTCTACCATCTAACCGGCTCGTCCGGAGGCGGGGGTGATTATGGTCCTGTCATACTCTAGCTAGGGTAAATACAGTATGAATAAACAACAACAAAAAATTGACAAATGGAAAGTTAGACTAGTCGGCCACGGAGATCAACCGAAACCTGGGGATTATAATGAAACCACTTGTCCAGTCATCGATTCAGCCTCAATTCGGCTCGCTCTCTGCCTTGCTGCCAAATATGACCTTGAAATCGCTGTACTTGGCATCCCAACGGCATTTCTTGGCTGCCCAATGAACGAATCAATGTATATGCGATTGCCGGATGGACAATGGCTGGTGGATCCGTATGGCAGAAACAGACCACTAGTCAAGTTAAATAAAACCCTATATGGCATTAAACAGGCAAATCGAGAATATAACAAAGAAATCTTTGACTTCATTGTCGAAAAACTCGGGATCCAAGCCTCGATCGCAGCCCGTGGCCTCTTCTTTGCAGGCACACTCGGCGAATCAAAAGGTGTCTTGATCCCTGTATATGTCGACAATATCATGATAATTGGCTCCACGGCCTTTGTGAGCTCGATATCTTCATGACTCTATGACAGAGTCAAAGTTACGGGCCAAGTCCCTTTATCCGACACATTCCAGTGTCTCGGCATGATGATAACCCGTGATCGCCAAAAACGCTCAATTGCCGTCGATCAAATTGGGTACATCAACCGCGTACTTGCACGATTTGAAATGGCCGACTCCTGAACATGTTCGACCCCAATGGGTGTCGGCCACAAGCTTCATGTCATTAGCACCGACCAGCAACCCTTTGACCCTGAGATGTACCAGAAAGCAATCGGATCTCTCTTATATGCAGCACTCGGCACACAGCCTAATATCGCCTACGCTACAGCGGTACTTTGTACATACGCTGCTAATCCCTCGTCACTCCACTGGGAGGCCGTCAAGCACCTACTTTGGTATCTCCGAGGCACCTTGAACTATGAATTGACGATCTACGACCTGAGTACTGGTCGTAACACTGAGTCCATTATATGCTACACTGATGCGGACTTGGGGGAGATGTCGACTCGAGCAAGTCCACCTCAGGAATGGTCATTTACGCCCATGGGATCCTGGCAGACCTCCCAACGGTGGAAACCAGTTGGGTTTCCGCGGGGAAACTGCACTGCACCAACTACTTAATTGTTCAAACTGCACTGCATGCGAAACCAGTGCAATGAACTGGTTGACAACTGGTTCAACTGTATATGTTCGGTTCAACTATCTTATCTGGTTCGAACCAGTGTACAGTACTGCCATGAAAATTTCTTCGCCAGCTCTAACCCTTGCCCACACTGTACATAGCACATTACTTTCAATCATATCTTCCTTAGTCAAGGAAAGCCATGAATATCCTGAACTTTGGGTGAAAATCTTGAGATTCCACAGAGAAACCATTGTCAACATACATTACAAATCGACCAGTGGTTGTGTAAGTGGCGAGTGACTAACTATACAAGAGTCTATATTGTGACTCAGATCATTAGCAACCTCTCTCCAGTCGATTCTAACAGCTTCACTGGTCATCTGGAAACTCATAGACCTTTCGGGCAAAATCCTGTGTCAACAAGAAGTGGAATGTGTAATGAGTGGCAAACTAACTAACCAGCAGTGAACCAGTGGATTTTGAACTTACAAACTGCACTGCACTGCACTCCAAGCCTCCACCAACTGCACTGCACTGCCAAGAACTAACTACATACCCCACTGGTTCACTCTTGACAAGCAGTGCACTGGTTCAACCGTTGGGAGGTCTGGATCCTGGCCCCCAGGAAATCGAAGAAGCAGACGATTGTGGCCCAGTCGACGATGGAAGCTGAAATGATTGCCACCGCTTACGGCAAGGTACAGCTCGACTGGCTCCAAGACATTATCTCCGAAATTGGACTAGGAACTGGCATTCGGCGAATCCTCAATGACGGCCTAAATTGCGTCACCACCCTATACTCAGGCAACTTGCAGTCTGACAGCCGGGCACTTACGACTCCGATACCACTCGATTCACGAAGCAATTGCAAAGGCTGAACTCGAGGTCAATCACGTGCCCGGCACTGAGATGCTGGCCGATGTACTTACGAAAGCACTTGCAGGAGTGAAACTTGGAGAATTTGTGAATGAAATTGGACTTGGGTAGATATGGACTTGGATTAGGGATAGATCAAGGATGAGGATGGAAAATGAAATGAATTTGCAAAGATGAAAATGTTTGAATTTCTTTATTTCTATATTTCACTGCTTCGAGCTTTGGGCTAAGGGGGAGTGTTGACGGTAATTTGACTAGACGTCATTGACTCAAGGTTTAGCCCTGTGGCTCTCAATTCCAGAACCTGCCAGAACCTTCTCTCGATCTTAAGGTTCCCATAGTCGGCGAAAGACTGCTTGGTGTCGGCGAAAGTTGCTTGGTACAAGTTTGTTTTATTCTTAATGTATACAGACACAGATTCTCTTTGTCAAGGGTTCAAGGCTCGGAGTTCTAGGGGTTATAAAAACCAAACTAAGACAGAGGTATTGTGCGGTGATGCAGGGATCGCGGGTACTGCGTAACAAGCAAGAGACTCGAAATCCGGAATCACAGAAGTGAACAAAGGTTGATGCCGAAGCTATTGATTGTTTTGTAGACTAGAGAACGAGTGAAGAACAAACCTATCCTCCGCGAATCCAGCATTCTTATATGCAGTTAACGCGACCGTCGTCACTTTAGCTCACTCATTCCAAAATACATTCTAACTCCACCCATCTATGTACGCAACCCTTCCAGTCCGCGGCCTACGCCATAACCATCATGCCATATTTACAACGCAACCAACGAAACCTGATTCCTTCCCACGAAACCTGTTTCCTTCCAACGAAACCTGTTTTCTTTCGTATTCCCTTTTCCCTTCATCGATCCTTACTCCTTCTTCGATCCTCACTCGACACAACTGTGACAGTAGCTCCCCCTCCCACATGCTAAGTTCCTACAAAGCTGTTGATCCGGCTTTGCCAGGTTGTTCCGCATGGAAAACGTCGATTGCTTGAAGACCATCCACGTTAACCGCCGGTTCCCAGCTTTGTTCATCATAGCCTTTCCACTTGACCAGGTACTTCAACTGTCGTCGAAACATCCTGGAATTGTCGATGCGTTCCACTTCGTATTCTTCTTCTCCGTCCTCGACAACTGCGGGTGGTACCGATTCGATTTGCCCTGGCAAAGGGTCTTCCGATACTTTGGTCAAGCGGGAGATTGGTTGTACTGGGTGGATGTGGAGGTCCTTGGGTAATTGTAATCGATAAGCCCATGGACTAATGACCTCCGTAATCTCGTATGGTCCCAGGCGTTTCCAGTGAAACTTCTTGCTGGGTCGTTGTGTTGTAATGTTCCTGGCATCCATCCAGACTCGATCCCCAGCCGTCATCTGCACTCCCTCTCGTCGGTGCTTGTCCGCTTGTTCCGCTTGAATATCTTGTTCCCGAATCATCTCAGCCTTCATCTGTTGAAAAATAGCATTCATTTTCTGGGAGAGGGTGTTTGCGTTTACGTTCCTGATATCATTCCCATTCTGAATCGGATGTTGACTGAAGGTCATTCTTGGATGAAATCCGTAATTGCCAAAGAATGGTGAGCATCCCGTTGTTTCCGAGGCGTGATTGTTCGAGGCGAATTCTGCCATTGGTAGCCATTGTGTCCAATCGTTCTGCTGATAATTGACCAAGGCCCTAAGATATTGTTCCATAATGGCGTTCATTCGTTCTGTTTGACCATCGGTTTGCGGATGAAAAGCAGTTGAAAGCTTTCGTTGAATTCCCACTCTTTCGCAGATGTGTCTCCAGAACTCCGAAGTGAATTGAGGTCCTCTGTCCGATACTATAGTTTCGGGTAAACCATGTAATTTAAACACTTCTTGTATAAACATTTCGCCCAGTTTCCTCCTATCTGTATCGTCTCGAAACGGTACTAAATGCTTCATTTTCGACAGTCTGTCTACTACTACCCATATGGCATTGTACCCCTCGCTTTCTGGTAATCCCACCACGAAATCCATACTTAGATCCTTCCATGGTTGTTGTGGTACTTCCAGTGGTTTGAGCCATCCGTGGATTTTCTGATGAGTTGCTTTGCTGCGTTGACATATATGGCAGTTGCGTACGTACCTGTCCACGTCCTGCCTCATTCATGGCCATTGATTATTTCTTTTGAGGAGTTCAAAGGTTTTTGCTCGTCCTGGGTGTCCTGCTGCCGGTGTATCATGATGATCCTTTATCAGTTGAAGTTTCTTCGATATTTCTTCACTGCTGATTACCGGGGCATTGACACACAGTCCCTCGCTGCTGTCATGCGGGCAGTCCTTGCACACCCTTTGAATCCAATTCCATAACTCCTCTGGACTGATTTCATCTGCTTCTCGATTTACTACTTCCGCAAACGCTACCACCAATCCCTTCTGTATTCTTTGATCAAGATTTTCCGTTTTGAGCACGATTTGTTGGGTTTTTTCTGCCCCCCCCTTCGGAAGAATGTCTCCTGGCATTCGGGTGAGTGCATCGGGCTTCTGACCCTGTTTTCCTGGACGGTATATAATCTTAAACTTGAATCTTGATATGAATTCAGACCATCTTGTTTGCCTTCAATTGAGTAGCTTTGACGTCATGAAGTATTCGAGATTTTTATGATCTGTCAGTATGTTAATAGGATGTACTGACCCTTCGCATTCCGGTCTCCATTGTTCCAGGCATTTAACGATGGCTCCCAGCTCTTGTTCATAGATTTCGTAATTTTCTTCCGCTGGTGTATGTTTCTTGGAAAAGAATGCCACTGGATGGAGGATTCCTTGATCGTCGTACTGTGATAATACTCCCGCGGATACATAACTCGATGCGTCAGTTTCCAGGACGATTTCCTTTTCCTAATCGCAATGTGCTAGGACTGGTGCTGTTGTAAATGCTTCCTTCAATTCGGCAAATGCTCCCTTTTGATCGGGGCCCCAGTGAGAAGGTACCAGTTTCTTCGTAAGTTTGGTTAATGGTTGGACCACCCTGCTATAGTTTCTTATAAACCTTCGGTAGATGTTTGCGAATCCTAAAAACGCTTGAACTTCCTTAAGCTTGCCATGTGCTTCCCACTCCTTCACTGCTGTCACTTTTTCCGGGTCCATTCTAATCCCATTCACCCCAACTATCAATCCCAGGTACTTCACTTCCTGTTGATGAAACTCGCATTTCTCCGCTTTCAGATACAGACCGGCCTCCTTAAGCGTCGTCATTATTGCTCTGACGTGTTCCTTATGTTCCTTTAAATTGTCACTGTCAATAAGGATGTCGTCCAGGAATGCCGTGCAGAAGATGTCAAGAAATGGGCGAAGAGTGTCATTGATGAATTCCTGAAAGCTAGCTGGTGCATTGGTAAGTGCGAAGGGCTTAACGAGGGATTCGAACAGGCCATAACGAGTCCTAAACGCCGTTTTCCATTCGTCTCCTTCTGCTATTCGGATCATGTTATAGGCATCTCGGACATCTAGTTTGGTGTACCACTTGGCTTTTGATAACCTGAGCAGGGTTTCCTGGATTAATGGTAACGGATATCGATTTTTTATGGTTCCTTCGTTGAGTCCTCGATAGTCCACACATAGTCGTAAGCCACCATTCGGTTTAGGTGCGAACAACACCGGTGCTCCGCATGGTGATGATGACGATCTGATGAATCCTTTTGACCTGTTCTTTTCAATCCACTCTTTTAGGACCTGAAGTTCTTCTCTTGACAGGCTGTATATTGGTCCGAAAGGTGGGGTGAATCCATCTTGGAGTGTAATCTTATGATCGTATGGTCTATGTGGTGGTAGCCTTTCAGCGATTACTTTATCAAAGAGGGGGAGAAAATCATGATATTCCTTAGGAATTAATGTTCCAACGGTTTTTCTTGAAGGTCCTTCAGTTCTAGGGCCGTGTTGATTTCGTATAAGATTACTGCGTACACCTTGAGTTTCTCCTTCTTATTCCGTCTCATAAATAGAGCTGCTGCTACGGCGCATATATCCAGTTTTGACCCATCGGACTCTGTTGTTTCCATATGGTTACCCCATACCCATACGCTCGAATGATGTTGACAGTGCTTCTGGCAGTAATCACTTTCGAATCCTATTCTTTTCTTTTGAAATTTGACTGTAACATCGTGAAGTTGTTGCCATGATATTCCAAGTACGATTGGATAATGTCCAAGTTTCACAACGAATGCTGGTAACTGTTCCTGATGTCCGCATATGCCTAAGCTTAATTTAGCCATGGTGGTGATGGTTCCTGAATCGATGGGCCTTCCATCTATAACTTCTAATTCTCTTGATTCTTTTAATTCTTTCTCTTGTAATTGATGATGGCGGACGAAATCTTTGTCAATAAATGCTATTCCAGTAGCTCCGCAGTCTATCAATGCGTGGGTATCAATGATCTTGTCTTCTATTTTCAGCGAGCATTTCACAACGAGATGTTTGCTTTTCATAGAAGAAGCTTTTATTTCTGCGCTTGATATAGAAAACTGCGAAATACCAAAACTAGCATTAACTGACAAAGGAGATTCGTTTCCAGCGCAATTGCCATCCTTATTGCACTGGACTAAACATTTCCCGATTCCACTTCCTTTCCATTCCCTGTTGTCGAATCTGCATCCCCTTCATTCGTTGCTTTCTTAAACAGTGACACTTCCGTTTGTCCTGATGCAGCCTTCAGCTTCCTTGGGCATGATGCCGCGAAATGTCTGCTATCCCCACAGTACATACATAGTCCCCCTTCCATCCGTTTCTTCCTCTCCTCAGGTGTAATCTTCTTCCCTTGTACTGCCGAGAGGTCCATTGGAGCGGGGCCGTGATAATCTGCGACTGATCCTGCAGGTTCTGCGTCTGGGGCGGATGTGGTGTTGGTTGTTGCATCGGACCTTTTATATCCTTCCCACTTTCCAGATTTCTTTTCCGCGGCTCTTCTCTTCAGCTGTGAATCCCTTTTCGACACCATCTTAACGAATTCGATCATGCTTTCTGGCTCCTCGATGTGCTGTATGGAGTCCTTGAGTTCGTTGGCCAGCCCTTTCCGTAGTGCGTCCAATTGTGCATCTTCATTCCATTTGGTGTCTACTACGTATCTTTGGAATTCCGTGTAGTACTGGGAGAATTCGCGGTCTCGTTGCCTGAGTTTCTCAAGTTCTCTCTTTGCTGTTGCTGCTCTGTCTTGATCTCCGAATGCTACATCCAGCAGGTCAACTAGGTCTTTCAGGGTATTGAGTTTGACTTCCCCTGAGATTTCGTCACAGTGTGGCATTAACTGTGCCAGAGCCACTCCCTGTAGACATCCAACTGCATACCTCAGCTTCTTCTGTTCGTTGCTGAATACCTTTGGTTTTACGGCTATCGTCAATGCCAACTGCACCTTCCATCCTCGAAGTTCCTTCCTATCTTCTCCTGAGAAGCTGGTGATGTCATTCACTTTTCTTCTCACTCTTCTCTATCCGTCCTTTCTCCTGTTTCTACCCTTCTTCCCTCTGTCAACTTCAGGATCCTAGTTACCTGCTGTCGATTTTCCTCCGCCAGATCCCTAAATATCTCAATTGGAGCTTGAGCATCTTCCAGATCCTTTTTCAGTTCCTCCAGGTCTGGATTTGCCTCCTCCGATGTGTGTTTTAGAATCCGGACTTCTTCTTCCAGATCCCCATGTTCGCATGCCTTCGGTGTTTCTGCGGTGGCCGCTGCTTATTGAGTAAGCAGTAGTTCCTGCTTCAAATTGTCCCTTTCCTGGACGACTTTTTCTCCTTCTGCCAACAATTCCGATATTCGTACTTCCACATTCTTCACAGATTGCTGTTCCTTGAGCAATTCGTTCAGTCTGCTGGTTGTTGGTAGTTGGCTTATTGCTTTGAGCCCTTTGTTGATGTCCCCGATGTGCTCCCTGAGCTGTATATCGTTCATGATTTCTATGTTCTTCTCTGCCACGATTTCTAGCTCCATCTGTACGGCTCCAGTCAATGTGACATCGCAAGTTGGCCACGAGGATTCTTCTGACATCCTGGCAGTGGTGTTGAGAGGCTGCTGTAAGGAGGTTTGTAGCTGTGAATCTAGAGCGAGGTTTTCCGTTCAGGTGGTCTGCCAACTGGTCAATGTTTTCTTGGATTTGTTGGACTGCCGCTTCGATTTCTGCTTCTAAAAATGGGTTGACCATCTACCAGATGAATACCTCGTGTTTGCTGGGTGTTGTTACAATTATCAGCGGAGTTGGTAGAGGGGCTGGATGTGCTTCTCGATCAACTCCCTTTCCCTTATTCGCTTTTGGTTCGTTGTAATCTGCCCACGAGATTTGGCTTTCTATGTCTTGCTGCGTTGCCTTGATCGTGGATTCTGATATCGTTGATTGAGCTTCTGCTGCTCTACCGATTGTTGTATGTGTTCCTCCGCAATAATGTTCGCAGTAGCAACGTTCTTCGTTTTGGCAATTGACGTGAAGACCGTAGTACTTGGTCCTCAAGTATTTGAATACTGCGTCGTCGATTTGGAGGCCTCCTCCGTTGCTTCCTGCTTCTGTCCGGTACCTATTCCACGGAGATACCGCTTGTGGCTCGTCCCAGAAGTATGCTTCCAAAGGTTCCTCGGGTTCGTTGAGGATAGCGTCGATGCTATCGCAAGCGTTCAAAGGTTCTTTTTCAAAAAGGTTGATGGATCGACCAGCTAGGTCGAAGAACTTGATTCGTGATTGTAGAGGTTTGTTGCTGTCGTATGCTAGCATTTAACACAGCGTGGATCCTTCTCGTCGATGTTTCCACAGGTCCACAACGCAGGAGTGTCTCCAAAAGCTGTGTACTGTGAGTTTATTTTCGAAGTTTCCAACTGATTTAAACACGGCGCAAAGGGAGTTGCAGGGTCTATGGCAAAAGTAACAACCGCTTTGATGAAAGTAGCAGCACATATTCTGAAATATAACCAGTACAATCGATTGTAGACTCGTTCTTCTGACAAGGGTTCAAGGCTTGGAGTTCAATGGGTTATAAAAACCAAACTAAGACAGAGGTATTGTGTGGTGATGCAGTGATCGCGGGTACTGCGTAACAAGCAAGAGACTCGAAATCCGGAATCACAGAAGTGAACAAAGGTTGATGCCGAAGCTATTGATTGTTTTGTAGACTAGAGAACGAGTGAAGAACAAACCTATCCTCCGCGAATCCAGCATCCTTATATACAGTTAACGCGACCATCGTCACCTTTGCTCACTCCTTCCAAAATACATCCTAACTCCACCCATCTATGTACGCAACCCTTCCAGTCTGCGGCCTACGCCATAACCATCACGCCATATTTTCAACGCAACCAACGAAACCTGATTCCTTCCCAAGAAACCTGATTCCTTCCAACGAAACCTGTTTTCCTTTCAACGAAACCTGTTTTCCTTCGTATTCACTTTTCCCTTCATCGATCCTTACTCCTTCTTCGATCCTCACTGGACACAACCGTGACACTCTTCATGCAAGGACATCACGAACCATTACGATTGGCGCAGAAATACGTGTCCGTTCAGGCTATTTGAGGCTCATAAGTTCGTGGCCTCTGATTGGTCTTGATGTTGTACAGACCCCATCTGCACGACGTCACACACATCTTGCTAGCTATCGACGTCACACATCTAGCTAGCTAGCTAGCTAGAGCCGCAACTACGTCGTCACTATTACTCTGTGGTATCAAATACAATCACTGCGACCGTATTCGTGTCATCTTTTGTCTGCTACCCTAGATCCGCAACTGCATCGTCACAATTGTATACTCTGAGGCATCAATACTGATCGCTGCAACCGTATTCGTGCCATCTTTTGTCCACTACCCTTCATTTCGTAGTTAACACTCAATGTTGCGTATCGATAACGAACATCTTCACGGTTGTGCCGCCATGGCATTCTTGGTTGATTTAGCTTCAGCCTAAATTTGTCAACAATCAGTAGCGGACCATAATCGTCGCTTGCGTATCGTTTCTAATTCCGGTCCGCTTTGAAACGTTTTGACGTTCTGATATTATCTACACGTGATTATCTGGCTTTCCAACCGTGTGTTGTGTTTGTCGCCAGATCGACGTTCTCTGTTGATTTAGCATTATTTGTCAACCTGCAGTAGTGGAGCATAATTGCCACAATCGTATCGTTCGTTTAATCTCTGGTTCCAGTCCGCTTTGCAACGTTTTGACGTTATGAGCATACCTGTACTTGCTTATCCTGTTTAGTTATTCCTGATGGCTTTCGAACCGTAAATTGTGTTTGTCGCCGGATCGACGTTTTTGGTTCATATAGCTTCAGCCTAAATTTGTCAACGTGCAGTAGCGGTTTATAATCGTGGTTCATGTACCGTTTGTTGAATCCGTATTCCGGCGCACATTGCAACGTTTGACGTAATGACAATATCTGCTCTTGGTTATCCCGGTTGGGTATTCTGACGGCTTTCGAACCATGCATCGTGTCGATAATATACAGTTGCGTAATGACGTCGGTGGCTTAATATTGGTGCTTCGTTCGTGGCATTTTGGGGGCATTCGGACTTCCGAATCATATATGCCATGTGCCCATCCTGTTTCACCTCTTTTATCGTTGTGTGTGCTCTGCACCTTCTCTTCCTTTGTATATCGCCGTTGATGGTCACCTCTGTCGTTTTGCTGTTTCCTCACGATTTTTCAGTTATAAAGCATGGCGTTGCTCTCCGTATGTTTCCTTTTCGAATGACATTTGCTCTGCTTACTGTATTTCGTTTCATTTCATTGATCTGATGCCGGTCCGTCCAGCTTGTGTCCATCCAGCCGACCACTAATCCGTCTAGATCGTATCAAACCATCCCGTCCAGATTGTATTCAACCAGCCTGTCCAGATTGTGTCCAGCCAGCAGTCAGCCTGCCTGTCAAGATCATTTCCAGCCTGCCTGTCAAGATCATTTCCAGCCTGCCGAGAGCCAGCCTGTCCAGATCGTGCCCGGCCCAGAGCCAGCCCATCTAGATCTACTCCAACCAGCCGAAAACCAGTCTGTCCTGATCGTGTCCTGTCAGCCATGAGCTAATCGGTCCAGATCGTATCCAGCGAGCCGAATGCCTACCTGTTGAGGTTGTGTCCGGCGAGCAGGATGTCTACCCGTCTAAATCCTATCCAGTCCGTCAAGATCGTGTCCATAGCTAATCAATGACTCCAGTGATCCGGCAATCCACCAGTGCAGATCGGGTCCGTCCATGTCCAGTCTCAATTACATGCCGACTGCCACCGGCCTGCCGCCGCTACCTCCGCTGCTACCGCCACCACCAGCTCACAACCTCTGGGCCCCGGCCCACTTCCACCAGGACCTCAGCTTGACTTCCACCACCGCTGTAACCGCCACCACTGCAGTCATCGCCTGCGTTTCGTTGGTACGATTGTCATGTCTGATTGAAACCCTTACATCGTAACCGTTAGCGCAGAGCCTAAAAACACCTGCGTCTCCCACCCGTCACTCTTCGTCCCCGCTGACAAAAGAAAGATATGAAATGTTGACCCGCACATGCGATCATTTACCCGACTATCGGTTCGACCAATCAGGTTGCTTGCGTCCAGGACTACCTCTATACTACCATTCATTTAGGCGGGCACTTCCCGACGTCATTAGCTCCTGGGATGTTCACCACTGCTTGGTCATGCTTGCAGCTTTGTATGATAGTCATGTATTTCGTCATGTCGTGTTCTATTGACCGAGTTATTTTTTGTCACTTCGCACTTCCCAGCCTCTTTCTTTTTTCTTATAATGGTTCGTGCCCTTTCCAGTCTCTCTGTTGAGGTTGATGGTCACCACTGTCGTCTTGCCGTTTGCACACGATTTTTGAGCTATAAACCATGGCATTGCTCTCCTATACGTTTTCTGTTCGCACGATATCTGCTCTGCCTTACTACATCTGCTCTGCTTTACTACATGTCGTTTTAGCTTACATATTCATTTTAGCTTACATATTCATTTTATAATATGGCCTATTCTATGTAATTCGCTTCAACATTTATCCACCTCTTTGCCGATTTCGAATTCCACACTCAACGCCTTCGTTTCATTGGTCAAATACCTGTCTGACTGAAATTCTCCCATCATGCCTATCTTCTTTACGTTTCCGTCGAGTTTCATTCTCGGCGATCCATCGGTTTGAGATCGTCTCCAGTCCGCAACTAGCCAGCCCAACCAGATTGCTCACGGCCAGCCTATCCGAATTGTGATCATGCAGCCCCCAGTCAGCCCATCTCGATCGTCTCCAGCCAGCTGAGAGCTAATCCATTCAAACAATATCCAGCTAGCTGAATGCTAACCCGCCTCGATCGTGTCCAGCTAGCCTCTAGCCCGTCAGTCCAGATCGTGTCCAGCCAGCCTATCATGATGGTATCCAGCAATCCGAGAGCCAACCCGTCGAGATCGTCTCCAGCCTGCCATTAGCCAGTCAACAGAGATCGTGTCCAACCTGCTGAGAGCGAGTCCATTTTGGTTGCTTGCGTCCAGCCAAGACATGCATATAAGCAAATTTATTGGCCGCAGTTGGCGAAGCCACCTTCCTCGCTATTTTGTCTGCTACTCATCATTTCGTAGTTAACACTAAATGTTGCATATCAATAACTAACTTCTTCAACATCATGTTCTTAGTTGATTTGGCTTCAGCCTATATTTGTCAACATGCAGTAGCGGAGCATAATCGTACCATTCGTTTAATCCCTATTCCAGCTCACATTGAAATGTTTGACGTAATGAGAATATCTGCACTCGCTTATCCCGGTTAGGTATTCTTGATGGCATTCAAACCATACGTTGTGTTTGTCGATGTCACTCATCTAGCTAGCTAGAGCTGTAACTCCATCATCACAATCGTATGTTTTGAGGTGTCAATTACGATCGCTGAGAACTTATTCGTGCCATCTTTCATCTGCTAGCTTTTATTTTGTAGTTAAAATTCGACGTTGCATATCGATAACTATCTTCTTCTTGGTCGTGCCACCATGGCATTCTTGGTTGATTTAGCTTCAGCCTGAATTTGTCAACATGCAGTAATGGAGCGTAATCTTCGCTCGCATGTCATTCGTTTAGTCTCTATTTCCAGTCCGCTTTGAAACATTTGACGTTATGAGAATATCTGCACTTGCTTATTGCGGTTGGATATTCGTGATGACTTTCTGTTTGTGCCGGATCGACGATGCGGAGTTTCGTAGTGTCGTCGGTCGCTTGACACCGTTCATCTGGTGCTTCGTTCGTGGCATGTTGGGGGCATTTGAGCTTCAGCACACCATGTGCCTATCCTGCTTCACCGCTTTTTTCGATGTGTTTGCTCTCCACCACCTCCTCCTCTGTTGTCTATTCCTTTTCCCTGCGGATCATCTCTCCTGCGCGAAATATAAATGTGACGACTTTCTCCTGTTATGTTCGGCATCTACTCTCATGAAACGCAATTCGTTTGATCTCATTGAATCAAACACTGAAAATGTCATACGCCTTGCAATTTGCCTCGGCCTATATTCACGGTTATATTTGTTTGGAATCCGATGTCATGTTTGCCGCCTCGCAACCAAGATCTAAACGTTATATGGCTACCGTACCCGTGCCCGATTTTGTTCCCCTCCCAGGAACACCCAAGTACAATAGGTTGGAATCGACGGTCTCTTTCGACAACCTCGAAGCTTCGGTTACTGCATTCGTCCCCAGCGGTATGGAATTTTACTCTCCCGGTCATATTGTCTACGTGTGTGCGAAATTTGTTGCCTTAACGTCAAGACCTTTGGTTTTGGACGTTAGTATGCATCAATCGTGCGTTTCTCACATTCTCAGTTTCCCTTTTTTAGCTTTTCCTAATGTTTATTCGAAGTTTAAATGCTGACGTCGATAACTCTCCTGATGCCATGCCGTGCCCAATTCACATTTGCGGCAGAGTCGAATCGGTTTACCGTGATCTGCCGGAATATGGTCCGTATCGTGGCTACAATGTGCTGACTGCCTGTTGGATGATGGAATTCAATCGTTCGGTTGATTTTATCGTACGCGTCGTTGTGCCTTCCAACAAACGATTCAATAAGACTCCGCTTCCGCACCTCAACTCTCTGGTTAACCTTGATGGTTATTTGTTTGGCTGTGATAAGGTGTCGGGTATGCTAATTATTATGCTTAAGGAATTTTTGTTTTTGCCTAAATCTTCCATATCCGACGAGATTTCTGTTGGTGATGGCACTCCTGCCGGCATACCTCGCAAGAAAGGTTGGGATCGAGCACCTCCTGCGACTCCAAAGTCAAAAGTGGAAAATGCTTCGGCGGATTTGCCGTGTTCTACTACACCTCCAGCCGCCACCGGGAAACGTAAACGTACGCCTTCATCTTCCACCCCCGTAACAATTTCTGCCAATGAGTCTATTACTGTTTCAGATGGGAATGAATCTTCCAGTAAGTTACCTGTCATACGATTTGCGTTTCTCATGAATTTATCGAGTAGCTTCATTAACTATTCCTGCAGCCTCTCCTGATTATTCTGGCCATACCGACATACTCCACAAGATTTCACACTACGAAGCTGACGGCGAGGGTGATAAAAAGCGTGCTCCTGGCATCGATGACAATGCCGTGGCCAAAAATCTCAGGAAATCAACCCGTGGGAAGGTATCAAGTTCTTGATTGTTATGTGATAGTTCTATGATGTGATTTGCATTATTTGTTATATTAACTTATTGTGAGATGCTATCGTCTTGGTGACTATCCGTGTTGTGACTTTCGCTTAAGTGTTTTCGACTTCGTACTCTATATAAACCGTGCAGTTTATCTTCATTCGTGTTGAGAGCGTTCTAAAATCAGGCATGCCTTGAAGTCCAGAATCAGTTGAAGAGCGGCGTGAGAGTAACTGTCTTGCCCGTCAACGTCTTCGTCAACATCTTCGTCAGAGCAGTCAGCCTGTTGTTGTACCAACACCACGCCCAACACGTACTATAGAAGATCGTCGTGAACGCGATCGTACAAGACATCGAGCAAGATATCAGACCGCCGAATCTCACTCTAATCGGGGAGGTTCCAACTGGTGGAACACTCTACATTTGCAGCGCATTGATACATTGTCATTGTGCTGGCCAGAAGATAGGCATTGTGGTATATGTGGGACTATAATGCTTGATACAGAATCGAACGATTCCAAATGGTGTTGTTTCGAGGGAAAACTTCCTTCTCTTCCTCTGCCCGAATATCCTGCTGGTGTTGACATTATAGTCTCTAATGGGCGAGCTTCAGACATATCCAGGAAACTTAACAATCTGTTCTGTTTTTCTACCATTGGGACTCAAGCCACCGGATGCTTTGTTGAATTACCTACACCATCTTCTGTCGTACTTGGCGGGCGCACTTATCATCGTATGCTGGACGTTTCTCGTGGTCAACATCCCGCCCGTTGGTTACTCTATGCATCCGATGAGAGAGATCGAGTTGCTGCCGAGCAGCGTGTCGACAATGATATCGTTCGGCGTATCGAGTTGCATGTGCGCCAATCTAATCCTTATGTTAAGACGTTTCGTATGCTACGAGATCAACCACTGGGAGTCCCTTATGCTTTGGAGCTTAAGAATCAACCTACCACTTCTAACGAGATTGCTGCTATCTTACACACTAACACCATTGTCAATCATTCCCCACGGAGTGTACATGTTTGGCGTAACAGTTCGGTTTCCAATCAAGGCGAATTCGTCAACATTCTCTCCAGCCATTACGAACCTCTTCAATATCCTATGATTGTCTTTCACGCTTCATCAGGTTGGAGTTACAACAGACATCCTAAATTGACCCAAATGAAATACAACCGAATGCGACTACTGCAGAATGACGAATGTTTCCGCTCTTTGGGTTGACTCACAAACGAATACTTGGTTGACATGTTTTCCCGTATGGAGGATGAATGTTTGGATTACCGGCATCACAGGTTGATCGATAGAGCCGAAGGTGACCGAGATATCGATTATCATTTGGGATAAAATTGGATTGGGTCCAGAAGTTGGGCTTCGGAACAACTGGCGGATGCGTTAGCTTTATGTCGCAAAATCGGAAAACCTTCATTATTTATTACGGTTACCACGAATCCTAACTGGCCAGAGATTAATGAACGTCTTTATCCTCGTCAGACGGCCTTTGAACAGCCAGGTGTCGTCGTGCGTGCTTTCAAATCTCGAGTTTCGTTGATGATGAAATTCATTTCGTAGATTATTTCCTTCCTTGGTCATACTTGCTGTATCTAACTGCCATCTCAGTGCCGATTTGGGTCAATTAGTTTATCAGGTCAAAGTTATAGAATTCCAGAAAAGAGGATTGCCGCATGCACATATAGTGTTGAAAGTAGCCACCCTTAGTTTTATGTACTACGTTTTCGTCTCACAATATGATAGATTCAGCCTGAATTACCTGTTGAAATGATCGACTCTGTTATTATGGCCGAATTGGCTGACGACATAGAACATCCAGGCCTGCGGGAGAAGATTTTGCGATTTAACATGCATCGAGAAGACCACCTTTCATCTCCGGAAAACCGTTGTTATAAAGATGGTAAATGCATATATGGTTATCCGAAACCTCTGCAACAGTCTACTACTGTGGATAAGGATGGCAGAGTAATGTATAGGTGTCGTAACGAAGAGGATAGGATGGTCGTTCCTTACATGCCTTTTTTAACTCAACTGATGGATTGTCATGTTAACGTCGAAATCACTTCCACTGTCAATACCTTTATGTATTTATACAAATACATGTTTAAAGGTCCTGACAGTACTCAATACTCAATATCGGACCCTAACTGTCATGTCGACGAAATTAAGGACTTCATCAACGCTCGGTACGTCAGTGCTGCCCAGGCGACATGGAGAATATTTGGATTCGAGATGACAAGGAAGCATCCCAGGGTTAGTGGTCTTCCAGTACACTTGCCAGGCGAAAACTTTCACCAAATACAACGTCGTGACGGTAACGCTTCAACTGCTTCTAATCTGTTGCGATACATTGCCAGACCCCGAGATGAATGTTTCGCCGACCTCAAGTACACTGACTTCTATACCAAGTTTATTCACAAACCTCTTCCTCAAGACGGTATCTTATTGGAGAATCAGTGGTTCGAACATCCTTCTCCAGGAATCAATGTACCTCAGGTCGTTTCAGCTCGAATAAGAGTCGATATAGTTTGCAAATTAATTTTCGTTTCGCCCCGTATGGATGAACTTTTCTACCTATGCGCTCTACTCTTGCACAAAGCTGCTTATAGTTACGCTGAACTTCGGACTGTCAATGGCATAACTTACGATACTTTCCAAGAAGCTGCGACAAAGATTGGATTGTTTGACAACATCGCCGAGGCCGAACTTTGTATACAAGAAGCTATTTCTTTATACTATGCGCCGTACCATTTACGCTTTCTCTATGCTCAACTGATAGTTGACATACCCGCTCCCGCATTAGATTTGTGGGAAAGATACAAGGACAACTTTCCCGCTGACCATGCCCAGTGTTTCAATGACATCAGCGATGCATACCTTGAAGCCTTACGTGATATACATTAACTCCTTCTCACGCGTGGTTCCAACTTGGATAATTTCGGACTACCGGACCCAGGTCAACGTGTGCAAGAATTAGATATTGAGCGCGAGACTTTCAGCGGTAGAATCGACGAATTGAGTCAACTTTCCACCCAAATGATTGCTTCGATGAATGTTGAGCAGGATGCAGTGTTTCGTGTGATTTACGCTGCTATTACCGGTCTCGATCGCACAAACACGTGTTTTTACCTTGATGGCAAGGCAGGACACGGAAAATCTTACATTGCTTTGGCTCTTTGTGCGAAATTGAGATCTGAAGGTCGTGTTCCTGTTATCGCGGGTACCACCGCACTGAGTGTAACGGCGTAAGAGAGAGCACGCACTGCTCATTCAATCTTCGGCATCCCGGTTTCACAGGTTTATCAACCATAATTGCATCATTACCTCGACTGATTTTTTCGCAGGATGGTTCCGAAGTACATTCTAAACTTACACTAAATTCTCAACTAGCATTATTCCTCGAGGCGGCAGACCTTATCATCTGGGAAGAGATGCCTATGGCTCACTGGTCAATTTTAGAGTGTGTCGATGAACTTCTTAAGAATATCACAGGCCACGAAATTCCTTTCGGTGGAAAGCTGTTTTTGGGCATCGGAGACTTTGCTCAGGTTGCTCCTGTTGTACGTTATGCTGGCAAGACCGAAACTGTGGACGTTTCAATAGTTTCTTGCCCTCTTTGGAATACCTTCATCCGCCTCCGTCTACACGAGCCTATTCGTAATGCGTCCGATCCAGAATACGCCCAATAGGTAGACAATATTGGTCAGGAAGTTATGGGTTTTGATGAAACATACATACCTCTCGATATGATTGAAGACGTTGAAGATATTGATGAAGCCATACGATTCCTCTATCCTCCGGAAACACTTGCAGATCCCGCAAGTTGCATTCATAACTCTTTCCTCAGCCCTTGGAATTTCTATGTCGACATTTTTAATGAATCAATACTGGCCGGTTTGGCAAACGATGAAAGAATGTTTCCCTCCCTCCATTTACTTGATTTACTCTTCTAACTTTATATAGTTACATATTACAGTTTCGATCGTGTTAAAGAAGATGAATCAAATGTTCCAACTGACCATCCTGTTGCAATGATGGACTACCTCGCCTTACTACGTGAAAACGGGGTTCCTGCGCACAAATTGAAATTGAAGCAAGGTTGCATCTGCACAATTATGAGGAACCTTGACATCAACAAAGGTTTAGTCAAGAACCATCGTGTGGTGGTTGAACATTTGCATGAAAAATCCGTCCTAATTCGTCTTATCGATTCTACTTCGGAACGTCATACATTCTGCATACCACGTACTACCTTCGATTTCCAGCCCAACCATTGTCCTTGGACGATACAACGATGCCAATTTCCTCTTCATTTTGCGTACGCTACTACCTTTAACACTTGTCAGGGCCTTACTTTGGATAAGGTAGTTTTGGATCTCCGATCAAGTGTTTTTGCACATGGTCAATTATATTGCAGCGTTTCACATGTTAGAAATAGAGAGGCATGTCGGAGACTTATGGGTGAGGATAACGTCACTGGGGAGACAAGAAATGTAGTTTATAAAGAGCTGCTGTTGCGTAGTTAACCTTTAGGGACCACCAATGTAGTTTATCAAGAGCTGCTGTCGAGCGGTTACTATATATCTTTAGACAAAGCTCAATCAAGCTGTATATTAATGTGGATTGAGACATGTGGAGTGAGACATAACCAATGACTTTGCTTGCGTCCATATCTTAGGTGGACGTAAGCAACCTGATTGGTCGAGCCGATGACTATAATCATTTCATACGGTCAAACTACCTTCCTTACATAAGATAGTACTTCTAAAGACTTTTATTTGTGCTTCGATTGAGGCGGCGAAGCCGCCTCCATTGCTAGTTAGTAGTATATACACACCGTTTCTCTTCATGCAAGGTCATCACGAAGCATTCTGATTGGCGGGGAAACACGTTTCCGTTTAGGCTATTTGAGGCTCACGAGTTGGTCGCCTCTGATTGGTCTTCACGTCGTACAGAATCTGCTCGACGTCACACATCTACCTAGCTTCATAGAGCCGCAACTCCACTGTGACTATCGTATACACTGTGGTGTCAATATCGTATACTCTGCGGTGTCATATACGATCGCTGCGACCGTATTCGTGCCATCTTGTGTCTGCTAACTAGCCTAGAACCGCCACTCCATCATCACTATCGGATACTGAGGCGTTGATTACGATCATTGCAATCGTATTTGTGCCATCTTTTGTCCACTACCCTTCATTTCGTAGTTAATACTCAATGTTGCATATCGATAACTCCATTCTTCTCAGTTGTGATTCTTGATTGATTTAGCTTCAGCATAAATTTGTCAACAAGCAGTAGCGGAGCATAATCGTCGTTCGCGCATCGTTCGTTCAGTCTCAGTTGCCGGCCCACTTTGAAATGTTTGGAGATTATGAGAATATCTGCACTTGCTTATCGCGGTTAGATGTTCCTGATGGCTTTCGAACCGTACACCGTGTTTGTCGCTGGATCGACGTTCTTGGTTGATTTATCTTCAGCCTCAATTTGTAAACATGCAGTAGCGGCGCATAATCGTCACCCACCTATCATTCATTTGATCCCTATTCCGGCCCATATTGAAACGATTGACATAATGAGAATATCTGCTCTTGCTGATCCCAGTTAGATATTCCTGATGTCTTCGAACTGTGCATCGTGTTTGTCACTGAATCGACGATGTCGAGTTTTGTAATGTCGTCGGTGGCGTAATGTCGTTCGTGCTTCGTTCGTGGCGGGCATCGAACTTCAGCATGCCATGTGCTTATCCTGCTTCACCGCTTTTTTCGTTGTGTGTGCTCTGCGCCTCCTCCTCCGTTGTATATTCCTGCTCTCGCTCACCACCAGCCTGCTTCGCTCGATCATAACTGCCCAGCTTCGAACGATCACCACCATCTTTATTCGGTCAACAACTGCCATCTTCTCTCAATCACTGCCATCTTCTCTCGATCAACAATCGCAAGCTTCTACCCAGCTTCACTCGCTCACCACCAGCCAGCATCGCTTGATCAAATGCCGCTATCTCCTACCAAGCTTCGCTCAATCACCACCATCTTCACTCACCAGCTCCTATTTACCTTTGCTCGATCACCTCCAGCGCGCTTTGCTTGATCAACAGCCGCCTGCATTTTTGGTTAACCCCCATTTCCACCCCTTTACTTTCAACCGTATTTGCACTCTAAGTTCTAACTTCTCAGTTCTAAGTTTTAAGTTCAACTGTATGATACTTCTCTCTCTTTGTCCCGGTCACACTCTGTATTTGCAATGCTAACAGCCCAGCTCGACCGTCTCCAGCCAGTCTCCAGCCAGCCTGGCTCGATTGGGTCCAGTCAGCCGAGAGCCAGACCAACCTGATCGCGTCCAGCCAGCTGAGAGCCAGACCAGCTCGATCATCTACAACCAGCCCAGACCCAGCCTGGCTCGATCACGTCCAGCCAGCCGAGAACCAGACCAGCTTGATCATCTCCAATCTACACAGAGCCAGCCCGGCTCGATTGCATCTAGCCAGCCGAGAACCAATCCAGCTCGATCATCTGCAGCCAGCCGAGAACCAGCCAGGCTCTATCGTGTCCAGCCTGCCGAGATACAGTCCAGCTCGATCATCTCCAGCAAGCCAAGAGCCAGCCCGGCTTGATCGCGTCCAGCCTGTCAAGAGCCAGCCCAGCTCGAACGTCTCCAGTCTGCCTGTATCCAACACACCCTCCCCAGCTCCAAGTGCAGTTCAAATTGCGACTCCAAGTGAACCTCCGAGCACACCTGATTGAAATGCTAATGCTTGCGTCCTGGTCGGTTCGATCGCGTCCAACCAGCCGGCAGCCAGACCAGCTGGATCATCTCATACCTACCTTTGGTCGATCACCACCAGCCCGCTTTGCTTGATCAACAGCCGCCAACACCGAGCCAACTTCGCTCAATCACCACCAGCCAGCCGAGAGCCAACCCGGCTCGATCGCGTCCAGCCAGTCAAGAGCCAGCCCAGCTCGACCGTCCAGCCAGCCGAGAGCCAGCCCAGCTCGATCATCTCCAGCCAGCCTAGAGTCAGCTCGGCTTGATTGCGTCCAGCCAACCGAGAGTCAGCCTGGCTCGATCACTTCCAGCCAGCAGAGATCCAGTCTAGCTCGATAATCTCCTCCGATACCATGTCAAGCACTGCGCATGGGTTGTGCGCGGTGCGATATAACGTATTTTACCGGGAAACCGCCCACGACCGGGTCACCGACCACCCGGAGGTGACATTTATTAAGTCAAATGACCGCTCTTAACCACTCTCCCTGACCGTGTAACTACTGGAGGTTGACTATTGACCTCTTCTCCACTGTCTCCATCCTCTATGACATCAACTGGGAATGGCCTACTTCTAACATATATGACTGAGCCCTCCTCCCCCTCGCTTTTCTCATCATCCCACCCCCCTCCATCTGTGATAGCTTCTTCCTCATCTTCCCAATCACTAAGACAATTTGTATCCACCTTCTTCGAACCTACACCCTGCTTTTCCGCATGTTTGGACCCTTTGAGACCCTTTCCTACTGGTGCTGCTTTAGCTGCAGCCTTATCCTGGCGCTTTTTGATTTTGGCCGCTTTTTCTTGATCAATCCTCTCTCTCTCTTCTCTGAGCTGCACCACATCCTCAGCGGTATACACACGAGCTTTACCAAGGTGGCGTCGATCTTTAGCTGCAACTGCAGTGGTATCCTTGGCCCCAGAACGAAGAAATCTCACCATTTCCTCCCCCAATTCTTTGTTTGCAAGTGCCCCCTGGGCAGACCTTCCCAGCTGACCTATGAGAGACTTGAGCTTTAGAGAAGAAGGTGTTTGACGGGTGACAAGGTGTAATGCACTGCGCGCTAGTCTGCTAACGGCTCTGGGCTTTCGGGGAGTTTTCGTTTGAGCAGCAGAGAGAGAGCTTGGCGGTGTATCTGGCCGAGTGATATTTCGCGATTGGCGCTCAAAAACTTTGCGTGAGTTCAATGGCCAGATCCCAGTAGCTTCGAATGCACTCAAGATGTTCTTGTGTGTGTATGCTGCAGCCCTTGCACGTGTAACAAGTCTAGTGAAAAAGTTATTAACCGAATAAACTGAGATTCCGGGGGTGTGTCTACTCATGGAATTGTCCCTTCTTAATGGCATTACCTCCTTTTCTCATCCATAAATCCAACTCATTGCTATAGCAGCGTGATAATGGACCAAAGAGGCCGACATCCAGTGGCTGTAAGATATGTGTGGAGTGTGCTGGGAGGCATATGGGGTGTATATCTCTTTGTAAGCAAAAATCGAAAAACTGCCATGTCAAATGTGATCCATGTCCATCAAGAACGAGAATACGCGGCTGTTGCTTAGCACTAATGCAGTCAGCATGAGCAGGAGAGCATTTCGATGGTACCTACACTTGAGCTGTGAATTTTTCAAAGTTCATTTCCACCCATTCTAACCCTAATTCGTTGTCGGTCCAGCCCTTGGATGACCAAGCGAAGGTAGCCTGCTCTTTAGCTTGAACCCCAGCATGCCATCCTAGTACATGCTTTCCACCTTTATAGATATACATGGGTGGAATAACCTTACCGGCTGCAGATATACACTCTATAACTGTAACCATTTCCCGGTTTCCATCCTGACTGTACCGGGGATTCCTTCGGCCTCTACGGCAGATAACCTTGACCTTCAAGGCCTGACCAAGCATGAACCCCTTCTCATCCATATTGTAAATGTTTTCTGGTCGAGTATTGAGCTTCCTGATAAGTTTTCCCATCTGCAAACCGGTCATTAGTCAAAAATATTGAAGTATCCGAAACTTACTTACTTTGCGGAAGAAGTCTCTCAGAATAACAGGGTCATTCGCATTCGCCCTCTGGTGATCCAGGCGCTGACTAAACTTGCTAGTAATACCAGGATGTCGGTTTAGGAAGCGAGTAATCCAGTGTTTGCCCAATTGCCGGCGACGTTGCAGGGGTAGTAGAGATAGTGCGAAATCCTTAACCATCCTCCCTTGCAGTGGGTGTCCCAGGTCATCCAGAGCTTCACAGAATCTCACAATCGATTTCTCTTCCTCGGGAGTGAGTAGCTGCTCCTTCTCATGTGCAATACTCCAGGGTTGTACCCCTCTGAGTCTATCTCGCAGGGTGCCATAGGGAATGCCGTAAATTGAGGCTGCTGAGCGGATGGATGTTACTTCACCATTAAGATACGCTTGTTTGGCATCCCGGATGTCATTTTCTCTGTCAGCGGCCGGTTCTCTGGGCTTCACTCTGCCCATGGTTGCGGTGATGAAGTGGGAAGGTGAAAATTAAGTTTAGGAGCGGGGTGAATACGAACCTCTGCCCGGACGCTTACGTGCATAATTGCGTGATCAGTTACTAGGCCGTGGGCGGTTAGACCGAGAAATACGTTAGAGTTCGCAGCACAGTTAATCCCGGCCGCCTGCTTTTTTTAGCTGACCCCATTTTCCACCCACTTACTTTCAACCGTATTTGCACTCTAAGTTCTAAGTTCTAAGTTCTAAGTTCAACTGTATGATACTTCTTTCTCTCTGTCCTGATCACTCTCTTTATTTGCAATGCTAACGGCCCAGCTCGATCGTCTCCAGTCAGTCGAGACTCGAGAACCAGCCTGGCTCGATCGCGTCCAGTCAGCCAAGAGCCAGACCAGCTCGATGGCATCCAGCCAGACCAGCTCGATCATCTACAGCCAGCCCAAGCCAGCCTGGCTCGATCACATCCAGCCAGCCGAGAACAAGACCAGCTCGATCATCTCCAACCTACACAGAGCCAACCCGGCTTGATTGTGTCCAGCCAGCCGAGATCCAATCCAGCTTGATCATCTCCAGCCAGCCGAGAACCAGCCCGGCTCGATCGTGTGCAGCCAACTGTGAGCCAGCCAAGTTCAATCGTCTACTGCCAGATGAGAACCAGGCCAGGCTCCCGGTGTACCTGCAAATACACGTCCATCTCATCCAAGATCTGCCATGTTTTTGTATATAGTTACCAATAAATTCGTGAATCAAGTATAATAATCAATTGACTGCCCTGGTAAATCAAACCTGTGACTGAACCAAGCTGTGGCCGTGAGTCAAGGCTGCAACTGTACAATGTACTGTGTTTGGAATCAAATGCTGCGTACAGTGCTGCGTCAGGATGCAAATACTGTGTCTGTAAGCAAATGCTGCGTCTGGAGTGCGAAGGTACGATGAGTCTCAATTGGAGAGCGATGGCTTTCGCGAGAGAAATCTAAGTCTAAGCCTAAGTTCTTTGCAAAACTTACCCCGCTATCGGTTCGACCAATGAGGTTGCTTGTGTTCAGCTAAGGCACTCTTTGTACATTAGACGATTCAGTACATTCGTTCTTCCTCTCTGATTTGCTCTCAACAATGACCAGCCCGCTTTGTTTGATCAACACCTGCCCTCACCAACTTGCTTGCATCTCGGCAGCAAGAAAATACTCGATGCCCGTTGGCTGTCATTACACGGCCATCTCACGGCCACCTCCCCAGCCCATTCACACACCTCCGACAACCACCCACACCTCCGCTTGGTTTCGCCAAGCCACCTTTCATCCAATCAAATTGATTATCTTCAGAACTCTTAGGCTTCGGAGTTCAGCTATTCTGCTAGAATAGTCCTTAGCAGCGCCAAAAAACATGTCTTTCCCTGGGAATCTTAATGCCTCCCAGGCCTCGCAAGCGTCTACCGATTATGGGTCCTTTTCTACTCAAGTTCCCACTTATCAACACTACGATGGAGATGAAGTTATGAAGCTCCCAATTCCCCGCAACGTACACGTTATCAGTGCAAGCATGCCGTCTCAGGACAGCCATATCATCAATTACGAAAATCCGACCCAAGACAGCGCACTTGGAGGCACAAACCACATCTACAATACGCCCAACATGGCAGGAACGATGCCAAGTTCCTACATCGCATATGCGGATATCCACCTAGAACCATCCACGGTGAGGATGGCGGCAGAGGGTGAAAATGTGGAGTGAGACGTGGCCAATCACTTTGCTTACGTCCATGTCTCAGTTGGACCCAAGCAACTTCATTGGCCAAGTCGATGGCCGGGTAACTGGGACGGAAAGGGAATGCGCGATGGCAATTGTAAATAGACTATCGTCATTTCATACTACTACATTGGTAGCAACACTTTCCAATTGGCTTCTCCTGCACCTTATACGTGCCGGAGCCCAATTTCGATTCAAAGCGAAGTAGTTGAAACGATCACAGACGACTTTCGACGGCGCAAAAGACGAATTTCGCACAACGAAACACCACAACAACAACAAAAGATGATGCCTGCTGCGGCGCGCCTGAACCCTGATGGAGGTCGAAAGGACGATGGTTCAGATGTGGCGCATATGTTGAAAGCTCCCAGGGCTAGCGGCGTCTTCCCAGATGCACGGCCTGAGGGGTTCAGTATTCTCGAACAGCGAACCGATGACGACCGAGCCCGCCGAGCAGAGATCATCAATCACCCACCGGTAATCGCGCAGAGGGACATGCCCGATGAAGTCGCCAATTGGTTCCATGCGGTGGAGGATGAGTACCGAGAACAAGTCGAAGATCTTATCCGAATGTGGGAGGATGCCGATCGGGAACGGGACGCAATCGCTAACGAACTTGTTGATTTAGAGAAGCAACTATCCGACAAGGTACATGCCCTCGTGGCGAAACAGACGGAGTGCGACAGATTGGCGCAACAACCCTCCGACACGATTGACGAAGAGGCGCCACCCCTGGTTGACGATGCAATCGCAAAGGAGATGGCGAAGCTAAAACGAGAGGTCACTGCCAAAAACACACTCAATACGACGATGCAAGCCAAACAGGGCGCAGCCTTACAAGAAGTAGAAACAACCAAGAAATCGTTGGCAACCGCTGAAGACGAGAGAGACATGACCAGTGAAAAGATGGAGTCGGTCATGGTTGAACTGAATGCTACACACGAGGCCTTAATTCGAGTGAAGGCTACCTCTGCACCCGTCAGCACTTTCCAAGCCAACAACTGCGTGTTTAACGGCAAAACGACGGGATTGCCGACTTACGATGGTACGGGAACGCTAGACGCCGTCACCTCCTTCCTATCCACCCTGCACCGCCATTTCGGACCTCGTGCTCTGGAGTTAGGCATCATAGACGAGTGTGGAATCCCGTTAACCAACGGTTGGGCCGCCGCGGCACTGCTTCAGTTTCACGACAAAGCTGCAGTTTGGGCCAACCACCGTTATCCGGCGTACGCAAGCGCAGACCTAACATGGGAAGACTTCTCAACCGCAGTCAAAGAGGCCTTTATCCCTCCCGACGCTGTGACCAGGCTGAAACGCGATTGGGAGTCACTTCGAATTAAAGGTGGCGAGCGCATGTCCGCATTTAATGAACGTTTCCGAGTGCTTCGACACCAGTTGGAACCCCACGCGCCACTCTCCGACGAACGCCTTCGCGACTCATACCAGTTGAAACTCGAGAGCAACCCAGAAGCGTCCAAGGCTTTGATTGAGAAATTGGGAAATCAACCTACAGCGTCGCTCAACGACGTTATGGATCACGTCTCTCGAGTGGACGCCATGCTTAACTCCAAGAAGCATCCGATGTCGACGACGCTTAAGACAATGGAGGGCAAACAAAGGGAAGACGGCGGCAGCAATGGCGGCGGTGGCAGTAATGACAAGAGTTGTTACGCATGTGGCGAAGTAGGCCACCCCCCCTGGACCTGCCCAAACAAGGAGCAGGTCCTGGCAGCATGGAGAGAAAATAAACTAGCTAATGATAAGAAGGGCTCTGATGAGAAACAGAAGAAGAAAGCAGACAGGCGGAGAGGTTCCCGTGGTGGTCGCAAGAAAGGCGGCAACGGAGGCGGAGGTGGAGGAAAACAACAGAGCCTCCGTTTGACCCAGCAAGCCCCTGGAGAAGGTAATGATGCCAAGGAGCCCAGAGTGCAAGAATTGTCCGATGACAGTGATGATGGTTCGGATGACTCGAGCTCGGGAAATCATAACGGGAGCGATTAGCTGCGAATCGAGTCCATAAAGCTAAAACTGCTAGTCCTGTGTCTACAATGAAAAAGTTTACTCGTTATCACCATCTCCGAGTCAGTGATAATGATACCTTAGATCTTCTCCGTTTCGACAGAAAGCTTCGGTACAAAAATAATAACAACACATACAGTAGTTTAGTAGCCAAAACAGCCAAAGACGACGGGGCATCGGAGAATTATGTAAAAAGAGAGACTGTGGAAAAGTTAAAAAAGAATGGTGCAGTGTTAGAAGAGAGAGACGGCGGCTGGATGATTGTGGAGACGGCGAATGATAAGGTAGAAGATGGCATTGAGAGACGGCAACAGGTTCGCCTGAAACTCAAACTGGGAGACGATGGCTATGCATATACGGGGTGGTTCACAGTGTACGACGTAAAAGGGTTCGACATCATCCTCTGGAAGTGCTGGGTGCGCGATATAAATCGAACGTACCATATCGATCACCAAACACACAAAATGTGGATAACCCAAGGTGACATCCCATGGGAAGACAGAGAAAAGGCTGCACGAATCCACTACCTTCGTGGTCTTCGGCCAGGCAGCGAACCAGACAACGACACCATCAAAGAAGCAGCCCGCACCATGGGTATTGAAATTATTGGCAAGAAACATCTCGGTCGCATGAGCCATCGACTTTTGGCCAGGGCATTCATGGTTCGGGTACGATACGACAACCCTGAGCCTGGGCAGCCACCAGACGAAGTTCAGAACATGCTTCGCGATTTTGAGACTTGTGGTTTATTCGCAGAGCCGACGTACGACACCACCCGGAGTAAACCACAATTTAAAATCGACATATCGCCAGAAGATGATAAAAAAGCGCCATACCGATTATCTCCCAAAGAAGATGCGGAGCTACAACGACAACTGGATAAAGCTATACGCAATGGCTGGATAAGGCCGAGTAACAGCCATTATGGCTCCCCCGTCCTATTCGTGCCTAAGAAAGATGGTGGATTGCGCATGTGCATTGACTACCGTGCAGTTAACCGCATAACCAGGAAGGACCGATACCGATTACCTCACATTGAAGAGCTTGTCCAACCGCTGGGAGGTTCAACCTGCTTCTCGAAGATAGATCTAGCCTCGGGTTATCATCAAATTCGAATGTGCCGCTGATCGCCAAAAAACCGCATTCTCAACCAAATATGGGCTGTATGAATGGACCGTTCTTCCTTTTGGACTCGCCAACGCACCTAGTCAATTCATGCGAGTCATGAACTGCCTACTTGCTTCCAACCCTGAGCTACGTAAATTTCTGGCTGTTTACCTTGACGATGTAGTAATCCATAGTTTGACGAGAGAGGAGCATCTGGATCATGTGCGCACAGTACTACAACTTTTGCAGAAAGCTGGCCAGAAATTGAAGAAGTCCAAATGCGAACGGTTTCGCGATGAGATTGAATTTTGCGCCTTTCAGATCGACCAAGGAGGAGTGCATACGTCGGAGTCAAAGACGAGAGCAGTATCTGGATGGCCTCGCCATCGGAACGCGAAAGAAGTTCGTGGCTTTCTCGGTCTGACGGGCTATTACTGCAAGTTCATAGGGCACTATGCTCACATCGCCTTGCCATTATATCGTATGTGCAAAATGGGAAAGAAAGTCAAAATGGGTGGCCGCCGCTGCGAGCCACGGCTCAAGGACGTCAGTACTGTTCAATTTGCTTGGAATGGAGCGGCAAAAGAGGCCTTCGAAATATTAAAAGATGCCATTTGCAAGGCTCCCATACTAGCACTGCCTGAGGAAGGGGGCGAGTACGTGCTGCATTCTGCCGCCAGCAAATATGCAGTTGGAGCAGTATTATCACAGAAACGACAAGACGGAGAAACTAGAGTCATTGCCTTTTTGAGCAGGAAGATTAAGAGCGCACAGACGCGATACCCTACATATGACAGAGAACTCCTAGCGATTCGTGACGCAGTTGTGAACTGGCACTATTACCTCCATTCAGACAGACATTTTATGGTCCATACAGACCATGCGTCCTGAAGACACATACTGACAGAACCTCGACTCACAGCACGACAAATGGAGTACTTAGCAACGTTACAAAATTATACATATGACATCCGGTACATTCCAGGTGCGAAAAACCAGGCGGCTGACGCACTGACAAGACGTCCGGACTTTAGATGCGAGCCTTGTTAAGTCTCCCAATGTCGGCTCATGCAGTTGGTAGTCCAGGACTCGGCAGAGTGGCTACAAGAAGTTACGACAGAAACGAAGGACGACAACTGGAGTAAAAAGATGGTACAAATACTAGCGTCCAAAGATGGCCAGAAACACCCGCCGAAAACGTCCGCTCCGGCTTCAGTACCAAAGGCGTGTGCTCGCAGCCACCGATTCTCCCTGGACGACGGCCTGCTCTACCTGGACCTCCATAGGCACAACCCTGGACGACACAAAGATGAACCACGTCGGCTCTACATTCCGACACTCCTTAGGAAGCGAATCCTCCGAGAGGCACATGATGCTGCTGTGGGAGGGCATTTTGGAGCAGCAAAGACATATATGACGGTGAGACAGCGTTTCTTCTGGCCAGGGATGTGGAAAGCAGTTCAAGCATACACAAAAGGCTGTGACACGTGCGCGCGAGTTAATCAACAGGCTGGGAAAGTAGTGGGCTTGTTAAAACCACTACCAGTTGCACGAGGCCGCTGGGAGTGTGTGGGGGTCGATTTTATTACTGACGTGCCAACATCTTTGAGAGGAAACGATTGCATAGTGACCTTCGTGGACCACTTTTCCAAACAAGCCCAGTGGATGCCCTGCGCTAAGACCATCGACACCACGGAATTCGCACAGCTATATTTAGAGGCCATCATACGACTTCACGGTGTCCCACGAGAGATCGTCAGCGACAGAGATGCACGCTTTACGTCGGATTTCTGGACAGAGGTGAATAAGAAGCTGCAGACGAAGCTGCTGATGTCGACAGTGTTCCACTCACAGACTGACGGACTGTCAGAGATCACGAACAAGCAGGTCACACGGTATCTTCAGGCCTTTGCCACTCACCACCAAGATCAGTGGGATATCATGCTCCCACTAGCAGAATACGCATACAATACGTCAAAGCATTCATCCACCGATTGAAGCCCATTCGAATTGAACCTAGGATACACACCATCTATTCCATTAGACTTCGTTGCGGGTCGGCGTCAGCATGATGAAATGCGGAGTCTGGATGGCACAGCATTTGTTGAACGGTTGCAGGCTTCCTTACTGGACGCCCAGGACCGCCTCCGCAAAGCACAAGATAGCCAGACGGCGGAAGCAAATAAGAGACAACGACGATGTACCCTACAGGTTGGAGACCTCGTAATGTTGAATACTAAAGACCTACCGATTACATACGCCAGCCAAGATCCTTCCCGTCGGAAGTTACAGCATCCATGGGCCGGACCGTACAGAATCATTAAGTTCAGAGGACCCAATGCAGTCGAATTAGAGTTGCCAAAGGATATGTCCATTCACGATACGGTGAATGTCAGCAGACTCAAGAAATACATCGCTGACCCGACACAAGAAAAGCCTCCCCCTCCTCCCGTACGGGCCGTAATGGACAAACATGGCACGATTCAACGTTCGTATGTTGTAGTGGCGATTGTCTCGCACAAGAAGGCACCTGGCGTTAAAGGCGGCTACAAGTTCCAAATCAAGTGGGAAGGCTATGATGACGACGACATGACATGGGAGCCAGCTGCCAACCTCTCAAATGCAAAGCAGATACTTGACGATTATAAGAAGCAGCACGGCTTGGGAGAAAGGAAGGTCAAGCGAAAAAAGAAGAGTTAAGGCCGCGGAGTCGATGGCTACTGGGTTTATTGTTTTGTTTTCAAGGTTTTGCGTTTTTCTATTGGCCCATATGCCGCGGAGTTGAGGCATGGGAGTTTTGTGTTGACAGTGGGTTTTGTTTTTGTTTTTCGAGAAGAATCTCGAACTTTTTATGAGGGATGTAATGTGGAGTGAGACGTGGCCAATCACTTTGCTTACGTCCATGTCTCAGTTGGACCCAAGCAACTTGATTGGCAGAGTCGATGGCCGGGTAACTGGGACGGATAGGGAATGTGCGATGGCAATTGTACATAGACTATCGTCATTTCATACTACTACAGAAAAGTTGACGATCAGGAAATGTCAGAGTCAGAGACCGACCACTCTCCTCTCTCCTCCATCGAAAGCACTCCCAGGCAGAAGCCTCGTCACGAAATTCCTGGAACTCCGATGGGAAACCTCGGTGCCCACTCAAAGCAAGCTAGGGGCGCCCTGGCACAAAGATTGCAGCCAGCCTCGTCCTACAGCACAGTGGTAGAAACCCCGCTGGAGGGGGGAATGGAATTGACCCTGAAAAATCGGAACACGGAGGGTGACAAGTGGGATAACGAAAGCGACGAGAACGCAAGTGACGAAGAAATGAAGTCACCAACCACGCTAGCCTATTAGAAAAAGGCAAGTGTCAAGCAAAGACAACCAATAAAATTTCCCACCACGCTACGCAAGCCGAGAACAGACCCCAATTGGCACAGTCAGTGGGAAGATCAGTCCAATCACGGACAGAAAGAGAAGATCAAAAAATTGATCGGCAAAGTCGACAATATCAAAGAATGGCAAGAGAAGGCAATCCAATTGGCAGAAGGAGAAAAAGCCGAGTGGGGGGCACTCAGAGATTGGGCAGTACTGACAACAGAGGAAGAAGGCAGAGCCAAGGAGCACAGGATGGTAATGTCGAGCTGGAAAATGACGATGGACGCCAGGTATATCGAAATGAAGGGGCAGATGCAGGAAATGAATGACAAGCTCAATCAAGTCCTTGTGTTCTGCGAAATGATTAAGGTAAAAGAAGAGGTGCCTGATGAGAAGAAAATGAATCAGATGGCAGACATGTTTTGCGGCAGGAGGTGCAGTTTGTGCGAAGCAAAGCAGAAAGAAATGGATGAAAAGAAGGTGGTTCGCAGGCAGGTGCAGGAGACCCTAGGAATCACAGATATGGAAATTGAAGCAAGCGAAGAACAGAGGGCCAGAGTGGAAGAGCGAGTGGAGGAGGCCCTGGAAATGGAAATTGACAAACAGGGCTTGGAAAATTCAAAACACGCCCCAACGATTACACCAGGAGGAACAGAGCTAGAACCGCAGCACACGGGAACTGAGCGGCGAAAGAAAAGGCATCGGCACCACCGGCGGTACCAAGATTGATTCAGCTCAAAGGAAAAGCGAAACCCACGCTAATCGCACCACCGAGAGCCCAGGGAACAAGGCATCGGAACACGCCCCCAAGGGACCGAAGGCCGAACAGAAGAAGGAGGGGGGAGCCAAGGGAAAGAAAGAGTCGCCCAAGGCACCCGCACCACCACAGCAACAGCAGGCAAAGAAACCAGAAGTCAGAAAGGCAACCTACGAGGAAAAGCTGGCGACGTCGGTAGCAGGACAGAACAAGAAGGATGAGGCGGGATTCCAGGTAGTAAGACCAAGAAAGGAGAAGAAAGAAGAAAAGAAGGAGGTGAGTGGCCTGGAACCCATACCCACTAACAAAAATACGCTGGAAAACAGCAGGATTACGTTCAGAAGAAACAACGGCCCCCCAGTCTCTTTGAAGAAAGACACGGATATCGTGTCCAAAGTTAACAGAGCACTCTGGGCACGACAGGTCCCAGCACATATCAGAATGACGGGAATCTCGATGAATATGGGAGGATCCATCACAGCGTTGGCTAGGGAGAACGCATCAGCAGACGAGCTAATCGTGTTTAGGGAAATTATCGTCACAGCGGCGGGAAAAGTGGACCCGGGCATCATCGACATAGAAAGGAATGAAACCTGGGAGAGGGTAAAAATGCACGGAATCAACTTCGACCAGTACATGGCAAAGAGGTCGGGAGGACTGAAAAAGCTGAGAGAAGAAATCCATGCCGAAAATGAAGGAGTTATTGTTCCCATGGCGATAAGATGGATGGGAAGAGTGGCGGATATCAAGGTGAAGAAAAGAAATGGAGAAAAACAGGTATCTTCGGTGGTGTTCACCATCAAGGGAAAGAAGATGGCCCAGAGAGGCTTACAGAAGGGGTTGAGGGCAGCAGGGATATGGCACGAAGTAGAGCGATATGTCAATGCTGGCCCAGACAGTTTTTGCGAGAGTTGTTGTGGATGGGGACACCATGTCTCAAAGTGCGGAAGAGTAGGGATGGTTAGATGCATGCTATGCGCAGGTACCCACAGGACAGAAGAACACCAGTGTGACGTCATCGGATGCAAAGCGAAGAAAGGACAAAACTGCAACCACAATGACAACAAGTGTGCGAACTGCAAGGGAGCACATATCGCCAAGAGCAATGAATGCCCCAAAAAACGTGAAGCCGTTGCCTAGGCTCGAGAAGAACGAACAAGCTGGAAAGATCGGAGTCGCATCAGGACGAATGAAGTGACGGATCAACAAAAGCGAGAAGAACAAAAGGAGGTCAGAGAAGACGGAGCAGCCAGCACAAACGAAGCAGAAAGGAGGGTTGGAGAAGAGCTATCCGTCGATGAAGGAAAAAGAATTGAAGTTGAGGTGCAAGTACCAGCCACGCAGTCAGCACCAGAGAAGCCGATCACAGAATCCCAATGGTGAAAGTCCTACAGCAAAACTGCGCGAGGAGTGGAGACGGGACTTTGTTGGCGATTGAGAAGGGAATAGAAAGGGGGGCTGATTTGGTGGTAATGCAAGAGGCGTATCAAGGACGAGGGGATGAGTATCGAACCAGCCACCCGGGATACAAGTTCGTTAGAGGACAAAGAACAATGACGGCAATCAGGGTTGACACCAGGGATGTGATCGATGAAGTAGGGGACTGGGGAGGAGACGTCCAAGCCTTCGACATCACCGACGAGAGAAAACAAAAAGTTAGGTTGGTCAATGTTTACGATCAGATTCAACAAATAAACAATACCCGATCGACAACAAGACCAGCGAGGTCAGCAGATTGGGAAAAAATAATGGAAGCAAGAAACGTCGTGCTGTGCGGAGATTGGAATGCACACAGCAAAGAATGGAATGACAGATGCACCCAGAGGAGGGACGCCACCTTTTTAGAGAACCTTATGCAAAAGTACAAGCTACAGGTCATGAATGACAACGAAGATACATGCTATACCGCGAGGGATGGTGGACTAATAGGGTCGATAATTGATGTCACCCTGGCCAGAGGAGAAGTGTGCAACGACCATATGGTTGAAACGCTCTTAGACGATGACGACGCAACACTCTCCGACCACATGATGATTCAGGTAATGTGGGGGAGGGAATCACAAGAGGTCGGAACCAGCAGCAAAATAACTGGATGGAATATAGACAAGATGGAAGAGAAGGATTTGAAGGAAGCAAAGGAAATGTGGAAAGAGATGATGGCGGAAAGAACAATCTTGTCGGAAAAAAGCACCAAACTGGAGCTGGAAGAAGAAGCAACCAAGATCAGAGAGGTTCAAACGGAAGTGCTGAATCGGAAGGCGAAGAAACTCAGCGTGTGTGCCAGATCGAAACGATGGTGGAACCAAACAATTAAAGAAAAGAGGAGGATTTTGGGGTTCTGGAAAAGAGAAAGAAGAGCAGGGAGAACAAACGAGGCCAGAGTTAAGCAGGCAAGACAAGATCTTCGCAAAACAATAAGGGCGGAGAAAAGAAATATGTGGAACACGTTCTTGCAAGAGGCGGAAGAAGAGCAAGTGTGGAGAGCGTTGAAGTACATGGGACAGAAAGGCGAAGAAACGGTCAAGGCCTTAAGAAATGAAAGAGGAGAGCTTGTCACCTCTTGGGATGAAAAGGCCGAACTAATAAAACAAGTAGGGTTCCCAAAACCGCTAGAGGGGATCACACACGAAGCAAAAGTCGAAGGAGGCTTCACCTACTTAGAAATTGAAAGAGAAGAGGTCCGCGCAGCAATCTTTGAACAGAGTGTCAGAAAAGCAGCAGGGCCAGACAGAATCAATTTTAAGGCAATCCGACTCCTGTGGGGATGGGACGAAGAGAGAATAGTGGCTTTGGTTCAGACAGCAATACGACTTGGACACCATCCTTTAGAATGGAAGACAGTGACAGGAGTGGTCATTCCCAAACCAGGAAAACCGGATTACCACCTGGCCAAGGCCTACAGGGTCAGCGCACTCCAAAATTGTTTAGGAAAGGTAGTCGAGAAAGTAGTAGCAACAGAAATCGCAGACGAATGCGAAAGGAAACAACTACTGCACGACAGCCAATACGGATGCAGAAAGCGGAGATCAGCAGTCGATGCAGTTGGAAGGATGGTACAGAAAGTTGAAGAAGCATGGACAAGGGGGAAAACTGCGTCAGCGCTATTGATGGATATGAAGGGAGCCTTTCCGAATGTAGCAAAGGGAAATTTAATCAAGAGAATGGAAGACATGGGATTTGAAGCCGATGTGTGCCGGTGGGTGGAAAGTTTTATGTCAGACAGAAATGCGATTATGAGGATGGACGGCAGAGAAGGGAAAGTTATGGAGGTCACCACGGGGGTTCCCCAAGGATCACCAGTCTCACCGATACTGTTCGTCATATATATATCAGAGCTATTTAAACAAGTGGAGGTGGGGGTCGAAAGCATGACGGCACTTTCTTTTGTGGACGACGTGGCCTGGGTGGTCGAGGGAGACATTACCCAGTGCATACAGAAAATGCAGAGGTGTGCAGTGGGAGCGGAAAGATGGGCCGAAAGGAATGCAGTCGAATTCGACATCAGCAAGACAGAAGCAATATTGTTCTCCAAAAAACGAAATCATCAAGGATCCAAGGTCAAAATGAAGATCAAGGTTGGAGAAAACAAAATCGCTTTCAATGAGAAACCCACCAAGTGGCTAGGGATACAGCTTCACCGAAAGCTAACGTTCCAACACCACCACGAAATTATCATGACAAAACCTTGAAAGGCACAGCACAGAGTCAGGACCATCACCGGAAGGTATGGACTGAATCCTGTGAACGCCAGAAAAGTCCAAGTAGCCTCAGTTCAGTCAGTCGCCCTGTATGGAGCGGAATTGTGGTGGGACAACCAAGTGGGAAGGGAGCAGGACCTGCAAAAGCTGATGAACAAATCGGCCAGACGCACAACAGGAATGTTCCGAACAACACCGATAGTCCCCCTCGTCAAGGAGGCGGGAATCAGACCAGCAAGATCATTACTCAACAACAGACAAAGACGATATGCGAAATGCTTGATCGAAATGCCGGACGGCCACAAAGGAGGACATGTTATGAAAGGAGAAAGCAACCTGGCAAAGAGATTGAGAAAAAGCCTTGGTGTGAAGGGAAGAGTGGAACAAAACACCCTACCGGAACACGACGTAAAGGCAGAGGCGAAAGTGATCGTATCCGAAAAGAAACAAGCCCTGAAGGAAGCGCACGTTACTAGTGATGGGCTAGTTTACTGGACCGATGGATCAAGGCTGGAGGATGGAAGAGTAGGATGTGCGGTGGATTGGAGAGAGGAAGAATGGCAGAACGAAAGATACCACCTTGGGAAAGAGAAAGAAGTTTTCGACCCAGAGTGCTACGCTATCTTAGAGGCGGTAAGAATGGCAGCAGTCAGGTCAGACCAAGAGGAGTTCGAAAAAGTTACAATCTTCGCCATCTCCACTTCAGCGATAAGAAGAGTTCAACATATGAGACCAGGCCCAGGGCAGAGTATAGCCATTAAGTCGGTCGAAAACAACAACAAACTCTACGCAAAAGGCATCCAAGTTGTGTATAGATGGGTGCCGTCCCACGAGGGGGTGGAGGGAAATGAAAAGGCAGACAAAAAAACGAAAGCTGGAGCCCTTGGCGTGGAAGAAGGGGTTAAGGCAATTGCAGAAAAACACAAAGGAATGTCACTCGCAAAGATTCAGAAAAGGGTCACAGAAGCGAAGTGGTCAGAAACAGAACAGTGGTGGAAAGCAAAGCTCAACGAGAAAGCCGTCTACAGAATGAATAAGAAGAAAAGAAGAATGGCAGGTGAAGTGAGCCTAGCAAAAAAGACGATCGTGTCAAGATATTTACAGCTGAAGGTGGGTCATGCACTCACAGCGGTTTATCTGGAACAGATCAAGAAGAAAGTGAGCCAGGAGTGCTGGTGGTGCCAACACAAGAGGCAAACGAGAGATCACTTGTTTAAGTGGTCTAAACAGTGGAGGAGGCAGCAGAACGTTCTTTGGGCGCAGCTGAAGAAGAAGTGCAAGTGGAAGGAGGGAAGATTGAAAGTTCCGATGTCTCAAGTGTTCGATACAGAAGAAGCCGTTGAGCCGGTGTTAGAGTTTCTACACGGCACAGACGTGGGACGAGTTTCGGGGGTGAGGGAGGGGGTTGAGGAAGAAGAGGTAGAGGAGGGTGGAAGTAGTGATGAAGAATAAGGGAGGAGGTGGGGTGCAGGGCAGAGGAGGGTGGAAAGTTTGTATGATAATTTAGGCGGACTGGGGGGAAGGAGATAAGGAAGTACGACTTGGAAGCGGCCTGGCCATGGAAGTACTTAGGACTAGATTATGTCATGGCCGGAAGCGGCCGAATACAATATGATTACAAACAAACAAACGGCCACCTCCCAGCCAGCTTCGTTTGATCATCATCACACTCCAACTCCGCTTCACTTGATTAACTCCAATCAGCTACCAGCCTGCTTCGCTTGATTAACTCCTGTCAGCTACCAGCCTGCTTCGCTTCATTATGACTAGCCAGGTGTGTTTGATCAAGATCTGCCCTCTCCAACTCCACTTTACTCGATTCACAACTCCCCAGCGGGCATGTTAAGAAAGCAGGGATGCAGAGATGGTAGAATCAGAACAATATATACAGGGCCGAACTGGAAAATAGACAGATAAGCCTTTTTGGCACGAAGAAATTAGAATCGTCCTCTTTCTTTCTCCAGAACTGCATATTCACAAACCCAGTAAGTTAGTGGAGTCGTGATGCCTTGGTTCGTTGAATAACTTGATTCCTCTCTTACACAGCCATCCGTTCGACCAATTAGATTGCTTGCGTCCATCCTAGGCATGGGTGTAAGCCAAATTATTGGCCGCAGAGGCGGCGAAGCCGCCTCCGTAGCTAGTATCATATATACACACACTATGGACCTGTATCTAGAAAATCAATCGAGCGAGCAGGTCTTTACAGTACATTCCTTTCCTCAGGTTCAACAATTAGGACGGGCCTCTTACTTCCGGCCTTGCCCTGCAGTCTGTAACCGAAGTGCTTGCTACATTTGTTGGCTTCCCACTGTGTCTTCGCCACTAACCGTCCCTCGGAGATCCGTTTAGCTCTGTTCGCAGCCGAAGTGTATATTCGCTTGTGTACTGTGTAATCTCGGCCTTCTCGTGCCTTCGCCTGGCGGTCGGCCTGTTCGTTCCCGGGGATACCTGAGTGTCGAGGGTCCCAGTGAATCACGACTTCGATGCCGTGGCCGCGGAAGGCCTTGGCATGCTCGTTGATTGCTCTCGCTCGCTGCTGCCCTGGCCCTCAGTCCAAGTGCACCGTCCGTCTGATGGCTGCCTGTGAATTGCTGAAAATCGCCAATGTCGTGACTCCGTGCGCCTGCAATGACTCTGCTCTTGCGACGGACTTTCGAAGTGCGATTCCGATTGCCCATAGCTCTGCATCGAGCACCTCCATTCTTCCCATGCCAAAGGTAGTTGCATGGTTCTCACTGTTGTGGCAGGAAGTTGACTGGCAGACTATTGTAAAAAATGCGAATCTGTATACTGACCGGCACTGCACTGGAGGCAAGGCCCGCCACTGGAAGCCTGTTTCTGTACAAGAAATTAAACAGTTTTTCGCAATTACCATTGTTATTGGTGTGTGTAAAGTTGCCTCACCAGTAAATTATTGGGCAAATAGAAGGTACAAGCGAAGGGAGGAATACTAACTACAATACCGGTAAGTAATAATACTGGCAGTTCTAAAGTCCTGATGCAGACGGCTCGGGTCATGTTAAGTTGCGGCTCTGCGGGACGCTCGCTTAGTAGTTAGCGAGACGTCGGTTCTGTTGACGGTAATTTGACTAGACGTCATTAACTCAAGGTTTAGTCCTGTGGCTCTCAATGCCAGAACCTGCCAGAACCTTCTCTCGATCTTAAGGTTCCCACGGTCGGTGAAAAGCTGCTTGGTGTCGGCGAAAGTTGCTTGGTAAAAGTTTGTTTTAGATCATATATATACACGCACTTTGGACCTGTATCTAGAAAATCAATCGAGCGAGCAGGTCTTTACAGTACATTCCTTTCCTCAGGTTCAACAGGTTCGAACACCAATAACATTCACTTCTATACGTACGAAGGGTCTACTTACCCACAAGACTGTTTGTACCCTTGCTGCATGACTGCAGGGCCCTGTAGTCCGTCCCGTCCGGACAGATTGTGCCCTGGTCTCAAGCGGTCCAAAATTCGTTGCCCCGAAATTTATAGTCCCGTCCCGGGCAGCGCCTTGCCCGGACGGGACGGACTATTGGGATGCCTGATCCCGGATGGACGGTATGGTTGCGAACACTGGTTTCTGGTGGCATTACAGGTGGCAATGAAGTATTGGCATTGCAGTGGGAGGATCAGAAATCGGTACACCAGCTCGCTACAATTCACCAACTGGATCAAAGAGTTGAATCTATACGAAAGCGGCCTCGAATGACCATCACTCGTGGATGAGCAATTGGAAAAGCCTTCAGTTCTGAGGCTCGTATGAGAGTGCAAATTCCTCAAACCATCTATGGCTACAATCATGGAAAGGTTGGTGTTGATTTGGCTGACCAATACCGGGCATCCTATTTTACTCAGCAAATCTGTCAGTGCAACTGGCCACCGCTTCTTTTTTGGTTGCTGAACATTACAATCATCAATGCATATCTTCTCTGTTCAGTATCCTCTTCATCAACCTACTCATCAGGCCGCATCATGCCATCACTGTCACACAAGAAGTTTCCATTGTAGTTATCAGAGGAATTGGCCACCGAGGCACTCTGCCACTCAGATTTAATAGGATCGAAGCGGCAACATGCTTGTGGAGGTACACGCTATAAATCACAGCTGTACACACGAAGACAGTCACATATCTGTTACAGTAAACAACGGGGTGTCACTTCTGTACCGCCCTGAACTCAAAACTGCCACGAAGAAGCAACACAGAAACAATGTGTAGGCTGCCGGTTTGAAAAGAGAAGGAAGGGAGTAAAAGGCAAGGCACGAAAGACAAGGCTGGGTTGCATCCACTGTAATCCATCCTTGTGCGGGGGGTGTTTGAGATCTTAAGGTGTAGGTAATATATGGCTGTAAATGCAATAGGTATGAATTTGATCAGAGGTCTGTAAAGTGCTTTTGATATCACTCGGTTCCCTCATACAGTATAGCAGCAGTCTAAGATGCTTAGCCCTCTCTTAGTAGCCCGGGTCTCTATTCGGCAGGGAATACCAGGGAAGGGGATACATATATCAGGACACTTAAAGAATAGACACTACGCTTCTAGCACACCACAAACTCCGTTTGATCCAGTTGGTATTCGGTGCTGTTGGTGTAGGTATTAGTTTCTCCGGGTAAACGGGTCACGATCAGATGCCGCGGGTGATTACCACTGACGACGATCCGGGAAATCGGATCAATCTTATATATTTCTTCCTATTTATATCGACGACCATTATTTCTTTCCACATCCTAGACGGTCTATTATCCATTGGCGTTCTTATATGGGATGCATTGTGCTACATGGTTATTCTGGCATCATTTGCCAGCCAAATTTCATAAATAATAGCTATTATCCCAATTGCTTCAATCTGTTAACAGACGTGTGGAAAGTTTGCAACCTGTAAGGTCCATATGCTTTTAGCTATACAGGTCTGATAATCACCAGGTTACTTTCGGTTGTCTTGCTTATGCTAGACACCATCACGGTTTATAGGACCCATCATGACAAGTGGGGAATGAAATACAAAAAAGGTCAACTGTATCTTTCTGGACCATATATGGGCCCAGGAGGGACAGAAGAATTGGGCATAATCCTGACGCAACTAGATTGTAATCCTAGCACTCAGCAGCTGCACATGTTGTACCGAACTTTCTCTCTCGACTGTCTAAGTCTAAATGACACGTGTTCTAGTCAGTTCACGGAGGATGTCAGTCCGCGGAGTGACTAGTCAACCCGCGGAGTAACTGGGTTCCATGAACTGACCAGTCACTTCATGGAGTCTACCACAACTCCGTGAACTGACCAGTCACTTCGTGGAGCCATGGCGACACTCAGAAAATGACTAAAGTTTGGTTTCATTAAGTCTGCGAGTATTTGTCCAATCACCAAGATATATATATATGTAACATGTACAATACATCGCTCTTTCAACTCCCGGTCTTAGATTTACGATATCTTTAAAATTGATAGAGCAGCTTTAAAAATACACTCAAAAATCGCCGCAAATCAATGTTTTTCCACAACAATTCTATCAATATGATAGATATAATAAATTGGAGACTAGGAGGTGAAAGCGCAATGAATTGTGCATGTTTCATGTATACATAACTTTGGGATCAGAGCAAATTTTAATTGTGTATGAGCATAATTAGCACTGGTTAGTTCACGGATCCGTGATTTGACTGGTTCATTCACGGAAGGTGGGACTCCGTGAACTGACTAGTCACTCCGCGGACTGACATTCTCCGTGAACTGACTAGAACAACACGTATGCAGAACTTAAAGTGCAAGCGGCTCTGCGCTCAAACCTAACCCAAACCACGTGATGACGAACTCAACAAATCGCTCCAACAGCACACACATGCACCGCTTGATAGATATAGCCTAGATAGCCGGGGAATAGCTAACGACACACCGACTTCTTACCCCATTGTAAGTGTCCATGAACTTTCCCCGGCACCCACAACGCGGTATGGGAATGATGTGGGCACTGATGAAGAAGATTGGGCAGTTTCTCGCAGTTGCTCTGTACCCAATCACTTTTCACCGCCAGTACCAACCCATTGGCAGTGCTTGAAACCACTAGAGCGCTCATTATGTGACTGGGTTGGTTATTGGGAAAGAAGTTGTGAGATTGCAGCATATTTGATATTGAGTTGGGAGAGGCAGAACAGGTGGTTTCCATATTTTCCTTTCTTTTTCTATCTAATTTAGGCAAGTGAGCTGTTTATGCTCTGCAATACATGAATATAACTTACTTGATGGTTCATACCACTTGGTAGAGGATCGTACTGAAAATACAACGTATACTCATTGCTGTGCTGGATAAATTTGGTCAAAACGTGAATAAGTTATCATAGTATTCATTATCAAGCAACCACCTCAGGTCATCTCTATGCCAAGCCATCGGCATCCGTTGCAGTTGCGGAAAGGGAACACTACCATACTACATACCAAAACACAGAGAGATCTTAAATATTATCATGTTTAGGCTAACATCTCTTCCTTTATAGTACGTCAGAACGGTTGATCATTTGGATACTGACCAATGTTCATACATGCATCATCAGTCGGTATATCATTATCTTCTATGTTGCAATAATGAGGGGAGAACCATGTGCATAGATTAAGATACAAAGTGTAGAAAAAGAAGAGAGAAGAGAGAAGGAGAAAGACTCGAACTATATACAAGAGAGTAGTATGCCTTGTGCCCTACGGCTTACAGTCAGCTCCGTCATCGGCCAGATCTATTTATGCAACATTCTAGATGTTGCATATATGCATTAACTAGGTCGTGTATGCAGTGTTCTCAACCGTCCCGTCCGACGGCCGGGGACGGTAGTGCCGTCCGACATCATAGCCGGACGGACGGGACAGCGTCAAGGCCGTCCGTCCCGTCCTTACTCAAGACGGACGGAATATCGACCGTCATCCACCGTCATCGGGCGGTTACTGTATATCTTTACACGTGACATCGTGGGTGCAGCAGGGCTTAATCATTGGAGCAATAGAGTCTGACATGGTACGCATAGCGAAGATGCTCACGGATCTTGCATCACGGTCAAAGTAATCATTCCGTTTTACATATAAGTTTTGTTATGTACACTAAGATCCAGTGTTCCTAACCGGCCCGGCCGGCCGCCCGGCTTTTTAGCGGCCGCCCCGGCCTCCATTTTGAAAGCCTGCGCTAACGGCGGCCCGGCCCGGCCTGAACCAAAAGCCGGCCGGCCGGCCGGCCGGCCTGCACGTGATTTAATGAGCCTGCAGATATATGAAAAGCCTGCATAAGCCTGCAATATAGGATATGCCTACAGATGCCTGCAGAAGCCTACAGAAGCCTGCACAAGCCTGCATCGGCCTGCATCGGCCTGCATCGGCCTGCATCGGCCTGCAGAAGCCTGCGAAAGCCTGCGAAAGTCTGCAGAAGCCTGGGAAAGCCTGCGAAGGCCTGCAGAAGCCTGCGAAAGCCTGAGGAAATGCAACGAATCTACAAATGTAGGCAAAGCCTACAGGCTTCAGGCGGCTTTCGTTTTGTATATAAGAGCAGCTTATTCTCCCTTTTCTACAGTCAGTCAGGCAGTGAGTCAGTTCAGTCCAGTCAGTCCATCTACGAGCAACAATCAAATCATGTCTTTTAGGGAAGGCCCTGCTCCAAACGAGTCCGCTTCACAGCAAGATACACTTTCAGTCATCAACTTTGGAATGGATGATGATGATAGCCTTTTGAGCTCGGTTCCAAGCGGTCTCATTGCTTCAATCATGGGCAGTAACCCAGGAGATGCCGATGGTGATGAATCCAAACCTTTGATTGCTAATCAGTTACTAATGAATGAGATTATCAATTAGACATGTCTACCCTCGAAATTCCTGCCGCTTTTCTTTCTTCGAAGAAACGCCGCTCTGTCTATTGTTGGTTCCCTTGCAATGGAATTGAATTTGAAGATTTGAAAGGCGTCATTCGCTGGAGATGTGCTACATGCCCTCGACATCTGGCACCCACATACACTGATGGCTCTACTCGCAATATGAATAAGCATCTTGAAGATGCACATGGCATCACCAAAGATAATCCCATTGGGGAAGTTACCATGCCAGTAGATGACACACTGCAAACGGCATTTGCAAAGGCAATTCACAAACTTCAGTTCAATAGAGATCTCTTCAAAGCACTACTGATCCAATGGATTGTAACAAACAACATTAGCTTTCGTGTAGTTGAGCAGCGCACCTTCCGCCTTCTACTGAGTTACTTGATGGCCTGTGTATGTTAAATCCCATTGTATAATTGTAATCATTGTCAGATGGGCTAAACAGTATTTTCCAGACGGCTTCGTTTACAGCCATTCCTGAAGCACTTCCTGCCAGTGGCGACACCATACGAAATTGGATAATTGCACGATATCAACAAGGACAGGTGGAGATGGTGGCCCGTTTGCAGGAGACCGATTTCCGGGTGCACTTCAGTTTTGATCTCTGGACATCACCAAATCACCGTGCATTCTTTGGAGTGGTGGGCCATTGGATTAGTAGTACGGGTGATTTGGTCACTGCTCTTTTGGGAATGGAACGCTTTCGTGGACCTCATACTGGTGCAAATCAAGCCGAGATCATCTGGTATCTTCTTGAACAATACGGATTGAAAAACAAAGTAGGCTACTTTACCACCGATAATGCAACCAACAATGACGCTGCAATGTATGAGCTTGCCAAGCATTTCAGTGCTGATAACATAACCTTCGATCCTGTTTGTGCTCGCATGCGGTGTTTCGGGCATGTCATCAATCTTGTGGTAAAGGCGTTTCTCTGGGGTCAAAATGCAGATGCAGTTGTACAAGAGCTTGGGGCTTTGGATGATGATGTCAATAGTACACAAAAGCTACAGCTCTGGCGGAAACGAGGACCAATTGGACGCCTCCACAATATCTGCACATGGATTTTATGCTCCCCTCAGCGACGCGATCGTTTCACTGAAAAGGCTAAACTGATGGTTCCCGATGCTACTGCATATATCCCACTCATTGGAAGTGTAACACGCTGGCATGGTGATATGGATGCCATTGAACGTGCTTTCATTTTGCGGGCCCCTTTGGATGAATTTGTATTCACAGCCATTCGGGAGGAGCAACGAAAGAAGAAGAGCAAATCACCAAACACTTCTACAGATGATATGTTGGATCCTGAGCTCATTGTCACAGACGAATTATCTGAGGATGACTGGGAGGATTTGAAAGTCATTCATGATATACTGAGTCCATTCAAAGTGTGGTCACTACAGCTTCAAGGGCTCAGTTCACAAAAGAATCGTCCAAACGGATTTGTCGCCGATGTCATTCCAGCAATGGATGAGCTCCTATCCCATCTCGAAGAAGCAAAGCACAACTACTCAGACGAATCAGTATACAGCAGCCATATCATCTCATCTATTCACCTTGCTTTGTCGGTTCTCGATAAGTACTATAGTCTGGCAGATAATCAGCCTGCTCTGTATGCGGCAGTGGCATTACATCCTGATATGAAGCTGAAGTACTTTTGTGATGAGTGGAGTGAACGTCAAGACTGAATTGAATCAGCTACAAGGCACTGCACCACGATGTGGAATACTGAGTATCGTCACCTCCCTGGATTATATGATGCATCATCCCCGTCTACAACTATTGGTCCAATTCCAATGCCTCCACCACCTGCGCCTTCAATTCCACAATGGAGGCGAAAGCGGGCGCGATTGACTATGGAAATTGCAGATATCGATCAAATGAAGCGGTTTCAATCGACGCCAGAGGCAGAAGATGTTACAGATCTCATACAGTACTGGGCGAAGAGATTGAACTCACCCCAATGGTCCCAGCTAGCCCGTATGGCTCTTACCATCCATTCCATTCCGGCAATGTCATCTGAAGTAGAAAGAGTATTCAGCAGTTCAAAGTTATTGATATCTGATCGTCGCAATCGTCTGGGGGATGCTATTATATCTGCAGTCGAATGTTTAAAGTCCTGGGAGAGGGCAGGGTTAATTGAGATGAAAGAGATCTGGCAGGTGGAGGACTTACTGATTGCGCTGGAAAAACGGAAGGAATAGGTGGATATTTGGAGTCTTGGACTACAGTCAGTCAGTGATGCAGTGATGGGCCGATGGCAGGGTTATGAACTTGAGTTTACTTTGGAGGTTTTCTTAGTTTAGGACTTTAGGTAGCAGCAATGGGTGTCATTTAAACATTATATGTTGTTTATGCTTGTTCTATTGAGCTTATAAGTTGGCAAATAAAGCCTGCAGGCCGGCCGCCCGGCCGCCAAGAAAAAGCCTACAGGCCGGCCGCCCGGCCGCCAGGAAAAGCCGCCCGGCCGCCAAGGAAAAAGCCGCCCGGCCGCCAAGAAAAAGCCGCCCGGCCGGCCGGAAAAGCCTGCAGGCCCGGCCTAAAGCCTGCAGGCCCGGCCTGGCCTTCATTTCAAAGCCGCCGCTAAGGCCGGCCCGGCCCGGCCTACGCAAAGCCGGCCTGGCCGGGCCGCTTAGGAACACTGCTAAGATCCATGGATATCGGTGGGTGACCACCGGGGACGGCTCTTTTCCGTCTCCGGCCGTCCTTTCCGTCCGTCCCCGTCCTGCCTCAAAAAGACGGCACCGTTTCCGTCCTACCCTCGGACGGACGGCATGACGCCGTCCCGTCCCGTCCTGAGTAGTTCCCGGACGGACGGGATGGTTGAATTCACTGCGCGTATGAGATCTTGTATGAGATCATGACATGTATGACCACATGAAAAGTGTATGAAGATACGAGGATATACAATGGTGCATAATCACGAGAATTCTAGACTGTACGGCAGGGTCTATATAGACCATAGATTTGGCATAGATTTAGACATCACAATTAAGCATCTATTCATCACTCAAAGTAACACTAGTCACTTGATGATATACACACGTTACTGGCCCCTTTGTTTGTGAGAGAATGATTGTTGTCAGGTGCCATCAATGATTCACAATCGCGTAGTGATTACCAAATAACCAGTAGTACGCGGGTAGACTCATACCTGTAGGATCCTACCTCACTAGAGCCAGCTTAGCGGGAACCCAATTATCGATTGTAAAAAATACAATAGTATATGACGCACGCAATAGGCTGAGGGACGGAGCTCAAGTCAATTTTTTCCGCCCAACGCGGAGCAGCTAGTGCATAGTGCTTTCCTAGACAGAGATTGTTGAAATGTATGGTGCATACAAAGTCTTATTGAACTATCTGGTGGGAAAATCTATTCCTTTATATACAAGACAGAGAGAGCCTAGAGAGTCCTGAGGTTCCGAGGTGACGATGTGATTATGATCGAGGTGATGATTGCCGAGACGAGTGACGAAATGTAAATGAGTCTACTGTGACGACATGGAAGCTTCTAGGATCAATGACCTCATGACTTCTCATGGTAACAGAGATTGATAAATCGCAATCGAGTGATGCGTAGTATACAATGTTCATCGGAAATTATTACGCGCAGACATACAGCATATTTATCATCAGGTAGGTAGCAGGTCGGCATAAATTGGTGCTAACAATCAAATATTGACAATACTCGCTCTGAGTCTACAAGAATAATAAATCTGTCCACTTCGGTCTGTCTCATCAATGTTTTGTTGACTCCGGATTTAGCCTGATGGTACTGAGTTGCTAGATGGTCGGTAAAGTGGTCACCGATACACAGAGTTATCCGGTCGACTCATTCCATTGTAGAGTCATTCACACGGACTTATTCATCGGTTGTAAAGTAACTGTTGACTAGGGATTTGGCCCGGTGGCTTTCTTAGTCTTCGATGCTGGTGGGCTCGGGCATGAAGCCGGTGGCTTGCCGCCCCCATTGGCCTCGCCTGCCCCCACCAGCCTCGCCTGCCCCCATCGACCTCGCCTGCCCCCATCGTCCTCGCGTACCTCCACGCTGAGGAGGAGGGCTCGGCACTGATACTCGGCTCCGGCTTTGGCAGTCGGCATTGAGTTTTCCTTCTCTGTCTTTCTTATATAAGTCTACTGCTTTTCCTTCTCTTGTATCGGTAGACAATTCAGACAATTCAGACAATTCAGACAATTCATTCTCTTCTTCTTCTCTCCTCCATTACTCTCTCGTCTCAACAGTAACTCCCTACCGGATACCCGCTAGTCGCCACTGTGAGTGCCACTGTATTATTTGGGTGGGATCTATAAATACTTCATATATATAAAGGCATGGATTTTGCCTTTACAAAGTTCAAGAGACTTCGTCTTCACTATAGAAAGCAAAAATAGTTACATTAGATAATTAATTATGTATATTTATGCACTATTTGTGTCTCTTATTTACATATGCGTGTATCTAATCAATATTGTTATGCTCATACAAAAGCATAACAGGAAGCTGAGACAGAATATCGAAACATTTATCTAAAAACGCTAGGTCGCAATGCTCACGTGCCTAGACTAATCGTCGCGTGAGACAAAATCCCGAAGTAAATTAACAAGCGAATGTCTTAGTTTATCGCTCCCTAATATTAGCCGAAGGATTTGAAATGCTAGGTTATTTTTGATACCCAGTCATCGCCCAATTATAATGTACGCCATCCCCCTCATCCAATTCTAATGGATATAACTTTTTGAAGACGGAAGGTAACTTGAGGAATAAAAGGATGTGTGGGTGTTGAATTCATATCCTTTGGCCAGTTCACAACCCCTCAGAAACGGCCTCAATTAAACAGAAGTTTGCAAACCGGGTAGAAAGGTTCGCTGCACTTTAGTGTTTGGGGCTTGCAGCGGATCTATACGGCAGTGTCCATGTGACTACTGTAGCTAATTGAAAAGCAAATATTAGGTGCGTGTTATCTGAGACTCTCAATCTATTAGCTGAAGAAGGAACAACCAGTATCTTGGACTAATAAGTGAATACGGATGTGGAACCCACATTGTACCTCTCGAAAAATGAGTTTCTGGTCCTCACTCAAAATTGACGAACTCGCCTCTGGCTCCATACGGGTTGCTTGCAAGCTCGCCGTATTCTAGCCGGGTAATTTTCCTCAATTTGATTTCCCGTCTTTGTGTGTTATATTCAACTAGGACTAACTAGGACTAATAGATGCGCATGCATATTTTCAGCCGCAGCTGAATTAACCTGCTCCGAGGAACTCATCCAAAAAGGAGAGGGTTGCACTCGCATTCTATCCGTCCTCCTTGACATCGACATTAGTGTTGGCCTAGCTGCAATTACTATGGAAAACCTCATCAACTCTCCAGGTTTACGACTACAGGATGGTCTATTTCCAGTGGAACTGGAGCCCGGTCTCGAAGCTGTTCCTGTCAGTGACCTGGAACCGGTCACCTATGATACAACCCCAAAAGAAGCAATCGCACCAACACCAACCACATCTCCCGCACCGGCATCGACTCTCTGTGGCCTTCAGCGAAAAATATTTTGGGTCGTGCTAACTGTCGTACTTGTGATCATTGCAGCAGCAATTGGCGGAGGTGTAGGCAGCTCACTTCGCAAGGTGTCGGTTCCCACCGACACTCAGCATGCTCCGGCGGAAGCTTCTGCATCACCGTTAACTCCAGCGCTACCCCGCGGTATTCGGAAGGACACCGCTCTTGTGAACATCAGTTGGGGCCAAGGAGCAGGCCTGAAGATTCGAATTTATTACCAAAATCACGACGGATATATCCAAGAGTCGGTATATGTCGATGGGAAATGGGAGGATACTCCCACCTTGCTTGCGAAAGCAAAGTCCGGGACTCCGTTGGCTGCATCATTCTGGCCATTAAACCTTCCGGACATGATTACGCCATATCAAGTTTTACACTCCCTGTAGCGATCGCGAAAATATATACTCATCTCTGTGCCAGGTTGCGGTGTTCTTTCTCGCCGAAAACAACACAATAATGGAATATCGTTTCGATAATGGGGAATGGGGATACGGAAAACTTGGCACAGTGACAATGGTGACTGCTGCACCGTTTACGCAGCTCGCAGCAACTACTGTGCAGCAGAATGAGACAGATGTTTGGGAGCCAATGGTACTCTATTATCAAACCAAGGATGGGCGGATTCACGAGATGGTACAGACAGCTCCCGATAACACAGAAGCCACTGTACGGTGGGAATCCGGGATCAGCCTCGTCGAAGAGGCAACCCATGGTTCGCCGATAACTGTCAATTCCGACCGCGACGTTTTCAGTCTTTCACTATGGTTTGTTAGGGTTCTGGACAATCATTTAGCTTCATATAGTGCCCCGTCAATAACTCAGTATTTTGTAGGTAACAGGAGTGCTCTACGTACGTAAATGGCTTCCATTCTTGCAAATACGAGTGCTGAATGTATATTGAGACACAGCGGACTACCTCACGGCTGATTCGCTCATCCAGAGAGCTTGGATATCAACTACTGGTTTATGATGTGAAAGCCGTAGAAATGGAATGTTTCTCGCTAATAAGGGCGTAGACTCTACATTCGGGAACACTACCAACCAATTATTTCAGCCAATTTCCAACTGCACAGCACTGGCATCACTCCCTTCGGTCAACTCGGAATCGTATGTCGTCTGCTACAATAATCAGGATCACGCGGCGTTCCAATATCACTACTGGCCTCCAGCGGGAAAGCCGGCGGCATGGTACGGACCCACCAGATATTCTATCAGTGAGGGTGGAAAAGCCACAAACATTAGTGCTTGGGCTGCTACACAGTATAATACGACCACAAAACCTTGTAGCGGAGGCTACGGATTATTTTATGTATCGGATAAGGGGCTTGAGACTTGGATATGGGACTGTTGGGCTAACGCTTGGAGGAGCAACGGGACGGTTCCTACGGCGGACCCAAAGCAACCGTCGAAGAGGCGACGACATTAGCGGCAGGACCTAGAAATCTGTAATACCGAGCGCAAAATATAATGATTAAGTCTCATAATACTGGCTTGAAGCGAATCTGTGTCTCGAATGTGAAATAAAATTGATTCAAAAGGTTTTGATTAAATACTTATATAGTGATGAGTACAAAAGAAGACTGAGGTTCTAATTGTCTACCGTACAAAGTGAAGAGAAAGTAGCTGGCTTATATACGAAGGAAAAGCACACGTAACCCAGAAACCCGAGTGCTATCTCATGTAGAGCTGTAGAGCTAGGCTTCGTTAAGCTCACATTCGGAACTAGCCACTTGGTCGAAATAACTCCACCACTGATACCAGATCTTTATGCTTAGCGCCTCCGGCAAATACAGGAACTCCTTCGGTCGAATTTCTGTCAACATATAGGGGTTGTTGAAGGTAGATACTATACCTTACTGAGCCGCAGGGTTTCGCCACAGTGCGGCCGTAAATGTGGGGCGGTTGTTTGCGCTTTGTAAGTCCGTGGGTGAGTTTGAATCGGAAGCTTGGGTGGTAACTATAGCACGGATCAAGAGTTCATTGGGTTGTCGCATGAACATGAACAGAAGTCCGAGGAAATGCAATTGATGCCTTTAGCCAAGGAGATATCGATATATATAGTTGTGGACTCAATGTTATGTTACATTACGATTGATCCTGAAAAGAGAGCGTGCTCTAAGTTTAATAGTTGTTCTAGCAAGTTCACGGAGGATGTCAGTCCACGGAGTGAGTAGCCAGTTCACAGAGTCCCACCTTCCCTGAATGAACCAGTCAGTTCACGGGTCCGCGAACTGACTGGTACATATATGTGCCTATTACACTCAACCAAAAATATATATTACTCTACATATTCATCGTTATCCCTACGAATTCCTATATCCCTCCTCAACGTTTTGGCGTTGTGGTACAGCTACAATTTCACTGTGGTCCATATCATCATTCGAAACCGTCTTTTCCTCCTCCACACCGTCTCCAACCAACGCCATCTCCAAGTTCGCTTCATTCACATCTCCAGGAGAATCTCAGCGCTGCCTCCAGATAGCGCTGTCTCTAGCTAACACCGCCTCCAGCCAGCACCACCTTCAACCAGCGCCGTTACCAGCCAGCGCCATCTCCAGCCAGCGCCGTCTCCAAGTGCATTTCTCCAAGAGTATCCCAGCGCCGACTCCAACCCACCAGTACTGTTTCAAACCACCTCCATCTCCAGCTAGCTCCCGTCTTCCGGTGCTCTTCATTCACGTGTCCAGGAGTATCTCAGCGCTGCCTCCAGTCAGCACAACCTCTAATCAGTGTTCTAAACGGGCCGGGCCAGCCCTCGGGCTTTCAGGCGGGCTTTGGGGCGGCCAGGCCGGGCCGGTAATCTCAAAGCCCACGAAGGCCGGGCTATTAAATTTAAAGCCCGCGGGCCGTATGGGCTTTCTAATCTCTTGAGAGATGACATAATTAGTGCGTTGAATGTATGAAATCTTGGTAGAAAGCGGGCATTATGGAGTCTAATGAGGTCAGGAAGTTGAAGGAGACGCTTTGGGCATTGAAAAAAACAGCCTGATGTGGTTTGACATAAGGCTAGGAGGTCAGGATCGAGAGGTGTACTTGCTTTGTTTTCTTCTGGGCATTTTATGGACCCCACTACCCCACAGCTTATTTCTTAAGAACCAGGGCTTTACCGGACAATCTATCTGGTCAAAGTATTCTTCTTTAGTGTGTATTCGGTCGCTCCAATTTGTAGCATAGCCAGTAATGATATCATGGCTCTATGACTTTTTCAATCTGTAGATGCCACCCGTGTATGTGAATCACAAATGAGCACTCGGCTTGCTAGCCCTGCAGGCCGGCCAGGCTTAAGCCCGAAAAGCCCGAGCTAAGGGTGTTGAACGATTTTCTAGATACAGGTCCATAGTGCGTGTATATATATGATTTAAAACAAACTTTTACCAAGCAACTTTCGCCGACACCAAGCAGTCTTTCGCCGACTGTGGGAACCTTAAGATCGAGAGAAGGTTCTGGCAGGTTCTGGCATTGAGAGCCACAGGGCTAAACCTTGAGTTAATGACGTCTAGTCAAATTACCGTCAACACTCCCCCTTAGCCCAAAGCTCGAAGCAGAGAAATATAGAAACAAAGAAATTCAAACATTTTTATCCTTGCAAATTCATTTCATTTTCCATCCTTATCCTTGATCTATCCCTAATCCAAGTCCATATCTACCCAAGTCCGATTTCATTCACAAATTCTCCAAGTTTCACTCGTCCCAGTGCTTTCGTAAGTGCATCGGCTAGCATCTCAGTGCCGGGCACGTGTTTGACCTCGAGTTCAGCCTTTGCAATTGCTTCGTGAATCGAGTGGTATCGGAGTCGTAAGTGCCGGCTGTCAGACTGAAAGTTGCCTGAGTTTAGGGTGGTGACGCAATTTAGGCCGTCATTGAGGATTCGCCGAGTGCCAGTTCCGAGTCCAATTTCGGAGATAACGTCTCGGAGCCAGTCGAGCTGTACCTTGCCGTACGCGGTGGCAATCATCTCAGCTTCCATAGTCGACTGGGCCACAATCGTCTGCTTCTTCGATTTCCAGGCGGCCAGGATCCCATGGGCGTAAATGACGATTCCTGAGGTGGACTTGCTCGAGTTGATTTCTCCCCCCAAGTCCGCATCAGCGTAGCATATAATGGACTCGGTGTTACGACCAGTACTCGGGTCGTAGATCGTCAATTTATAGTTCGAGGTGCCTCGGAGGTACCGAAGTAGGTGCTTGACGGCCTCCCAGTGGAGTGACGAGGGATTAGCTGCGTATCTACCGAGTACCGCTGTAGCGTAGGCGATATCAGGCCGTGTGCCGAGTGCTGCATATAAGAGAGATCCGATTGCTTTCTGGTACATCCCAGGGTCGAAGGGTTGTTCGTCGGTGCTAATGGCATGGAGCCTGTGGCTGACTTCCATTGGGGTCGAACGTTTTCTGGAGTCGGCCATCTCAAATCGCTCAAGTACGCGGTTGATGTACCCAATTTGATCGAGGGCAATTGAGCGTTTTTGGCGATCACGGGTTATCGTCATGCCGAGATACTGGAATGTGTCGGGTACGGGGACTCGGCCCGTAGCTTTGAATCGGTCGTAGAGTCGTGAGGATATCGAGCTCACAAGGGCCGTGGAGCCGATTATCATGATATCGTCGACATATACAGGGATCAGGACACCGTTTGATTCGCCGAGTTTGCCTGCAAAGAAGAGGCCAGGGGCTGCGATCGAGGCCTGGATCCCGAGTTCTTCGACTATGAAGTCAAAGACTTCTTCGTAATATTCTCGATTCGCCTGTTTAATGCCATATAAGGTTTTATTTAACTTGACTAGTGGTCTGTTTCTGCCATACGGATCCACCAGCCATTCTCCATCCGGCAATCGCATATAAATTGTTTCGTTCAATGGGCAGCCAAGAAATGCCGTCGGGATGTCAAGTACAGCGATTTCGAGGTCGTATTTGGCAGCAAGGCCGAGAGCGAGCCGAATTGAGGCTGAATCGATGACTGGAGAAGTGATTTCATTATAATCGCCAGGTTTCTGTTGATCTCCGCGGCCGACTAGTCTAACTTTCCATTTGTCAATTTGTCCATTGGCCAGTAGCTTCCTTCCCATAACCCATCGGCTTTGAATAATACTAGCATTTTCAGGAAACTTTTCGACAAAGGTAAATACTCCATGGCTCTCCATTGAAGCCACTTCCTTATTGATTGCTTCCTTCGCTATTCATGGCGGCCCGAAAAGTCTTTGGGCCAGGTTCGATCATCATTGCCGTACTAACAATGCTCTGTTTGCTCCTGGTTCTAGACGATGCGGGAGCATTTCGGTCGCTCTGGACCACTCGGGACGTTGGGACCTCTGGTTCCGGGGTCTCTGGAGGCGGAGTCAGATCATCATCGGAGTCGTCTATCGGGTTGATTGCACGGATTTTCGAGTGCTGGCTAGACTCCTTCGGGGGCTGTGTGGCAGGTACTGGATCGTCGTCGAGGATGCTTAGTTCTGCAGCAGGTTCAAGAATGACTTTCGTACTTGGTGGCGACTTTAGAAGTTGATAGTAGAGAGTCGATTCATCGAATTTGACGTCTCTAACCATGAAAACTCGTCCCGAAGTGATGTCCATTACTCGATACTGTGTCGATGTCTCAGCCGTGTTGGCACAGGATTTTGCCCGAAAGGCCTACGAGCTTCTAGATGGCCAGCGAAGCTGCTAGAATCGACTAGAGTGTGATTGCTAATGGTATGAGTCACGATGTAGACTCATACATGATTAGTCACTCGCCACCTGCATAGCCACGGTTGATTTGTAATGTATGTTCACGATGGTTCTTCAACCGAGGTTCAGGATTTTCATGGCTTTCCTTGAGTATATAAAGCATAGATTTCTCCCGTAGTTAGTTCTTTAGACAATCACTTTTGTACAATAGTTAATCAACCCCTCTGTGTACTCGATTGCTCTCAACAAGCCGAGTATCCAAGAAGCACACACTTATTGGCATGATCGTCGAGTTTCTTTCGGAGATCCCCATGGATCCATGCATAGACTAGGCAACCGAAGGTTCGGAGGTGGGAAAAATCAGGCTTCTTTTTGTGCCATCGTGCGAAAGGGGTTGAGTTCGGGATCGATCGGGTCGGTAGCCGATTCTTAATATAGACCGCCGTAGATACTGCTTCTGCCCAGAGCTTGTTCGGCATTCCCGCATGTTTGAGCATCGATCGTGCTGGATCTAGGACTGTGCGATTGCATCTCTCCGAGATCCCGTTCTGTTGCTGCGAGTATGGTGCCGAGGTTTCTTTAATAATGCCCTCCTCTGTCAGGTACTCTAGAAACTTCTCTCGGCTTCCATATTCTCCTCCTCCATCCACGCGTATTCGGCACACCTTCGACTTCGGGTGCTGTTTCTCGGCCATAGCAATATACTCTTTGAACTTCTCAGGGGCTTCAGACTTAGCTTTCATGAAATAGACTTCAGTATATCGTGAGTAATCATCGGTGAACATAATAATGAATCGGAAGCCTCGCATCGTCGGGGTTGGCATCGGGCCAATCACATCAGAGTGGATTAACTCAAGGAGTCGAGTTTTAACCTTATCTTCGGCCTTCAATGGTTGGAAACAGTGTTCTCAACCGTCCCGTCCGTCCGAGATTTCTCCAGGACGGACGGGACGGCGCCAAGGCCGTCCGTCTCCGTCCTTACTCAAGACCGACGGATGTCGGCCGTCATCCACCGTCATCGGGCGGTTACAGTATATTTAGACAAAACCCAATTATTCCCAGAGAGCGCGCGGCAAGAGATAGAAATGGACACAATTAAAGATACTGCATAATAGCGCGCGGCAACAATTACAAATAGATAGCTATTTGTACTGAATGTTTCAATAATCCTAGAGTGCTATGGTCAGTAGCGGTGAATGATATGTAAATAAAGATTGATCAGAGGAGCGTGATCCTGAAGATGAGATGCCCGTGGGTGCTCTCCAGTACTGGATCAACAGGCTTGATAACCCCCGGCAGCCACTGCTGGCCCAGATGGGTGTTGGGTGTTGAGTTAATGAGTATTCCAGCCATGTCAGATGAACCAGAGCGTGTATTCAGTAGTGCAAAGTTACTTATCAGCGACCATCGAAACAGCTTGGGGGATAATATTATAGAGGCTTCGGAATGTTTGAAATCATGGATCTTTCATCACAGTCAGGATAGTAATTGAAATGATTTTCGTATAATTTTTGTTATATTTGCACAATTGCACTAAGAATTCTCCGTCATCGGCCGTCCTTTCCGTCCGTCTCCGTCCAGCCTCAAAAAGACGGCGCCGTCTCCGTCCTGCTCGAGGACGGACGGTTTCTTGCCGTCCGTCCCCGTCCTGAGCAACCCCGGACGGACGGGACGGTTGCGAACACTGGTTGGAAAGGTTTTCTGAACATCTTGCCCATTATGCAGGCCTCGCAGGTACAGTCTGATGGGCTCTTTGCATGCAGCTCGATGCCCTTGACTAGATTCGGAAGTCGCTTGATGGCCGGCAGTGAGAGATGGCCAAGCCGAGTATGCCATGTAAGGATGTCTTTGTTGTCAACAGATTGCCGAACGTTAGAGTAGGTCTCGGTGACTTCTGGAGCATTCGGAGTTGAGGCTTCTAAGGCCTTCGGAGTTGATAGGGCCTGAAGCATGAAAAGATTATCGACCAGTGGTGCTTGGTAGACAACTGTCGAACCAACGGTAGCCACTGCTCCTTGTTCAATACTGAAGTCGACTTTCACTCCTTTCCTCATGAGTTGTATGACACTAAGTAGATTGTTCGTGCCGCACTTCGGTACATATAGAACATTCTGCAGAATGACTTTCGCAGGTTTCGCATTCGGTCTGTTGGCATAAAACGTGATGGTGCCAGTCCCTTCGGCATCAACAAGGGCGTCATTCGCGGTTTTGACTTGGTGCTCCCCTTTTGCCATCGGTTTGAATGACTCAAAGAGATGTCGATTGCCAGTTACATGGTTCGTGGCTCCGGTATCTTGGATCCAATAACAAATCGACCTTCCAACTATTGGCAATAGTTGGAAGGTCGATTTGTTGACGCGACGTCTACTGTGATTACCGAAAAGAGAAAGGATTCGGAGTTCGTAGCACCTGAAACCAAGTTCGCACCTTCTTGTTTAGAATCCTTTTCAGCGTTCGAAGCCCGCTTGTGCTTGCTTCTGCATTCAGACTTGATATGACCCTTCCTTCCGCAGCCGAAGCCTGTACGATTCTCTTGTTGGCCGTTTGGTTGGGTCGGAGATCCTTTTTTACTTCTGCCCTTCTTCGAGACGAATAGCGCTGCGTCAGGAGCAAGTCCTTTGGCTCGTCTAAGGCTAGCCTCGAATGACAGTAAGTGACTGGTGATATCGGCCACAGTGCTCGTTTTCCCAGTCAGCTTTAGGGTCGATGCGTGGGTCCTCCACTCATCTGTATTTGGTAGATTCGCAATGAGGTAGAACCTCCTCCACCTATCTTCAACCTTGATGCCGCATATCGCAAGATCATTGATGATCTTCTCTTGGGCTGTGATCCATTCAGTGACTGATGGGTATGATTCGAGCTTGCATGTCGTCAGCTTCGCCATTTCATACTCTCCATCCAGTTTGATGATCTTCTCGAAGTCTGACTTGATGCTGTCCCATAGCACTTTGGGATCGTCAAACTTTTCATCTGTATAGCGGCTCCGTGTAGATGGTTCTAGCATTCCGCTAATTGTACCAGTGGCCTTTTCGTAGTTGTTACAGTAGGCCCGCCAGTCTCGGAGGAAATGGTCGAATCGTGTAAGATACGCTGGATCCGACGATTGTGGCTTGAACTTCTGTTTGATGTCAACTGTGTCTATATCCTTGGAGGTAGTCTCAGTTGCCTCAGAGGCGGATGCCCCGCCGGTTGCCACCGGAGGAGTGGGTGGTCGAGGGACGATCTCAGAGCCATCTACAATTCGCCAGATATTGAGATACTTGAGGAGATCCTTTGCTTCGATGGCCCAGGTACGGTAGTTGTGCTCGTTGAGCTTCCTGACGGAGGTCGAGGTCGACATGACATGACGTGTACGTGTACGTGTGCTTGAGTTCGGCGTTCAAGGCTTTCTCTCGATCGATTCACACTCTATTATCTGGTCGCTCCTGGACTCAATGGAGGTCGATCGGAAGCTGTACGGTGATCCACACGGATGCGCGCTTCGGCGGTAGTTGGGGCTTTCGAGGTGCTTGAGTTCGGTGCTCATGGCTTTCGGAGGCGCTGGTTCTTGAAACGATTCACAGTCTATGAAATGTAATAGATGTCGATTCAATTAGAATGAAGAAGCGCCGGGCTCATAACCAATTGAACCTGAGGAAAGGAATGTACTGTAAAGACCTGCTCGCTCGATTGATTTTCTAGATACAGGTCCATAGTGCGTGTATATATATGATTTAAAACAAACTTTTATCAAGCAACTTTCGCCGACACCAAGCAGTCTTTCGCCGACTATGGGAACCTTAAGATCGAGAGAAGGTTCTGGCAGGTTCTGGCATTGAGAGCCACAGGGCTAAGCCTTGAGTTAATGACGTCTAGTCAAATTACCGTCAACAAAGGGAGGCCGGCCGGTCTTTATATAAAGCCTTCGGGCCGGGCCTCAAGATGTCAGGCCCGGCCCGGCCCGGCCCGTTTTGAACACTGCCTCTAATCAGCTGTGAGCGCTTCTGCTGGCCAGCCGCCAGCAGGCTCTCGTCTACTGGAGCATCCCTGTACCATCTCCAGCCAATGCGAATTAGAGAGCACCGTCCCCAGCCAGTGTTCCTAAGCGGCCAGGCCGGCCTTAGCGGTGGCTTTCAAATGAGGGCCGGCCGGCTTTTCTTGGCGGCCTGCAGGCTTTTCTTGAAGGAACTAAGCCTAAACAGAATATTTTGTTCGAAAGATTCTCTGCTGCCTATACTAAGAAAGTCTCCAAAGTACGAAACATAAACCATATCCAACTCAATCATCGTAGACCTGCCATTGCCGTATTCCATCCATCAACCAGACCAAGGCTTATGCAGGCGGATGCAGGCCGATGCAGGCTTTTTGAATCACGTGCAGGCCGGGCGGCCGGCCTGCAGGCTTTATTTGCCAACTTATAAGTTCAATAGAACAAGCATAAACAACATATTTTGTTTAAATGACACCCATTGCTACTGCCTAAAGTCCTAAACTAAGAAAACCTCCAAAGTAAACTCAACCATGGTCTATCATAAGTTCATAACTCTACCATCGGCCCATCACTATAGTCCAAGACTCCAAATATCCACCTATTCCTTGCAGGCTTTTCATATATCTGCAAGCCGGCCCAGGCTCATTAAATCACGTGCAGGCCGGCCGACTTTTGGTTCAGGCCGGGCCGGGCCGCCGTTAGCGCAGGCTTTCAGAATGGAGGCCGGGCCAGCCGGGCCGCTTAGGAGCACTGTTTGGAACTCATTCCAACCAACAGAAACACCGTGAGAAAGAAGAGAATCACATGCAAGGTGAACAACGATCTCCCTGTCTCCCCAAACAGAGATGAGGAAATAGTCAGCAGAAAATATCATGCTCCATGCAAACTATGTTGTAGTACATTTCAAGATTATCGGCATCTGGACAAACATAAAAGGGTCAATCGCAGCATTGGCCGCCGAAAACACTTTTGCAGAAATGTTTGTCATGTTGAAGGAAATTGTTGTTTCAGCAGCAAGAATGCTAGACCAGGGAACCATCAAAGTTGAGACAAATGAAACCTGGGAGAGAATGAAGATGCACTGCATCAATTTCCACCAGTACTTGCCAAAGAGATCTGAGGGACGGCAGAAGTTGAGGCAAGATATTCAGGAAGAAAATCAAAGAGTTATTATCCCATTGGCAATCAGATGTAAAAGGGAGGAGAAAGAGTGGAAAGAAACAGGCATTGTCAGTGGTTTTCGCCATAAAGGGAAAGAAGATGGCACAAAGATGTTTGGGCAAAGAACTGAGGGCAGTAGAGTTGTGGCATGTGGTGGAAAGGTATGTCTATATAGGCCCGAATACCTCTTGGGAAAGCAGCTGCGGATGGGGTCACCACTTTTCAAAGTGCAGGAGGCTGGAAATGGCCAGATATATTGTTCTAGTCAGTTCACGGAGAATGTCAGCCCGCGGAGTGATTAGTCAGTTCACGGAGTCCCACCTTCCGTGAACGAACCGGTCAGTTCACGGATCCGTGAACTGACCAGTGTTAATTATGCTTAACCAAAATTAACCGTTACTCCAATCGCAAAGTTATGTATATATGAAATATGCATAATTCATTGCTCTTTCAATATCTGGTCTCTAATTTACAATATCTCTAATATTGATAGAATGGTTGTGGAAAAACGTTGATTTTTGGCGTTTTTTGGGTGCGTTTTTAAAGCTGCTCTATCAATTTTAAAGATATCATAAATCAAAGACCGGGAATTAAAAGGGCAATGTATTTTGCATATTACTTATATACATCTCTTGGTGATTGGACAAATACTCGCAGACTTAATTGGACCGAGTGTTTGTCATTTTTGTCAGTGCCGCCATGGCTCCGTGAAGTGACTGGTCGGTTCACGGAGTCGTGGTAGACTCCATGAACTAACCGGTTAGTTCACGGAGCCTAGTTACTCCGCGGGTTGACTGGTCACTCCGCGGACTGACATCCTCCGTGAACTGACTAGAACATATATGCTGTGTGCGGGAAACTACAAAACTAAAGCTATGAAGGGCCAAAACTGTGCCCACAACACAACAAATTTAGCAATGGCAAAAGGGGACACATCACCAAGATCAATGAATGCCCAAAGAAACAAGATGTTATTGCAAAGGCTATTGAAAAACGTACCATCTGGAAGGAACTAAGCTGTACCCGGACAAACGCAGTGGCTGTGCAGCAGCTGCGAGAGAAAGGATAGAAAAAAGAAGATGAAGCAATCAGCACGAAGAAAGCAGTGGAGAAACTTAGTCACAGTGAGAAGGGGAAAGAGAGGGCAGAGATCCAAGTTCCAGCAATACAACATGGATCGGAAGTGTCATTCCCTGCAACCCAATTATAAAAATCCTGCAGGCAAATGGTGGGAGGAAGAGGGAGAGTACGTTTTTGGCACTGGAGAAAGAAGTCAAAAGGGGGTAGTGTTGGCAACGAATCGAATCTGTTCGTGACGGATCGAACCGAGCAGGGATTCGGTTCGAGTTCGATTCGATATTTGAGGATTTCCGCCGGTTCGCACAAAGTGATTCACGAACCATGATTTTCGAACGAAAATTGGAAGGCGAGTACTTGTCTGATCGGCACGATTGTTGGTTTATATTGTAGCGCTTGAAGTTAGCTACAAGATAAACCAAACATCGTGCCAATCGGACAAGAACTGGCGTACTTATTTTTGTTAGATAATTTGGTGTGGTTTGAGCGGTTGCAACGCGAATTTCTTGGCAAATTCGATCCTCCACGAACCGAATTGGTTCGTCAATTCTCACGAACCCCTGCGGTTCGTTGCCAACAGTAAAAGGGGGCTAGACCTGGTGCTAATTCAAGAGGCGTATCAAGGAAGAGGAGAAGAGTACCATAAAAGCCACCTGGGATTCAGGTTGATTAACCGAAAGAAGACGAGGACTGCAGTGAGAGTGGACACAACAGACAAAGTCGATAAACTACGGGTTTATGCAGGCCAAGGGGATGTCCAAACCTTAAACATTGTTCTAGTCCAGTCACGGAGGATGTCCCTCCGCGGAGAGACCAGTCCAGTCACGGAGGATGTCCCTCCGCGGAGAGACCAGTCCAGTCACGGAGTTCCACCCTCAGTGACTGGACTGGTTCATTCGCGGAGTGTACCCCTGCACCCCACCTCCGTGAATGGACTGGTCTATTCACGGAGTGTACACTCGGTGAATGCTCTGCACGCATATATACCCACACATGTATGCGCGCACAGCTGGCCATATCTAGCTGAATTTAATCAACGCAATTGCATTCAGCCCAGCACAACCACGTAGATTCACCCCAGCGCAACTATGTACCTTCAGTCTAGCGCAAGTGAGGATTGTATGCCTAGCCAAATATATCTGCGATGATGCTCATGATCTAAATACACTCTGTCAGTATATAAGTTGCTGATTCTGCCTCAGCGGCGATGCTCACGATCTAAATACTCTCTGTCTGTTCGTATCTAAGTCGCTGATTCTGCCATCGGAGCTTTCTACATCTACATTCTTTATTAGTATCTTCCAAATATTGAAACTCACATTACCTTTGCCAATCAACGATAACCACTACGTCCTCTATCTTCATAATCATGGCTTTATCTGACCCTACACCAACTTGCCAAGAGCCCTTCTGTTGAAACCAAGAAAAGGAAGGACTGTTGAGTCCTGCTCGCTGGATTGATTTTCTAGATACAGGTCCAAAGTGCGTGTATATATATGATCTAAAACAAACTTTTTACCAAGCAGCTTTCGCCGACACCAAGCAGCCTTTCGTCGACTATAGGAACCTTAAGATCGAGAGAAGGTTCTGGCAGGTTCTGGCATTGAGAGCCACAGGGCTAAACCTTGAGTTAATGACGTCTAGTCAAATTACCGTCAACACCTTCAGCACTGAAGCTCATGATGCCTTCTTGCAGTATATTAATTCCTCCGGGCATAAGAATCGATACCGCTTAGATCGATTCAAGCAACTCCAAATTAGGTTCGCAGCCTAAAATTGATGAGATCGCAACTCTGGCTAGCCGTGCAATTGTACTCACCGAAAATCATTTGCGACCTGTGAATATCTGTAGACTGGCTAGATACTAGTTGATACATATCTGTCGGCTCACAGATCGGCCAGATGGCCATATGTGAAGCCGTCCTTGGCACAGATCGGCCCGGTCAACCTTGATATCTGACCGATCTGACCGCTTTGTTTTACTGATGGTATTACCAAGAAAGAAGTGGTATTTTTACTCGATCACTACACAACATGTGCAAAAGCACGATCTGCGAAAACCGCTGCTCTACTCGAGGCTATAGTTGTCAAGGAACTCTGGGAACGACTTCAAATTTATCTGATTGATTTTCGTCATTTGGGCTAGAAATTCAATTGGTGCTTGTATGTACAGGATCACTTCAGTAAATTCTCGGCTGCCCATCCAATGGAGTCGAATGAAAGCGAGAGTGTTGCGTTACACTTAGGAGGATTTATCGGAACCTTTTGAATCCCAGGAGTACTGCAATGTGATAATGGGATAGAGTTTAAAGGAGCATGCGACCGTTTTGTAAAGCACCACAGTATACCGGTAGTCCACAGCAAGCCTCGTACCCCACAGACAAATGGACTTATTGAACAAGCAAATGGAGTACTGAAGACTAATATCCTTGCGTGGATGACCTAGATGGAATCAATAGAATGGTGGCTGGCACTTCCGGTGGCCATGCTCTTAATGAATCCTCGTACGCCTAAAGATTCCAGTCGAGGATAGATGTTCAACAGACAACAAGTACATCTTCGGCCGGGTAGTTGAAGTTAAGCATGGCAATCGTTATGGCTTGCAGTGTCAATATGGTATTTTGCATGGTTTCTATCGTATGAAAAATATGGACCACCTTGCAGCGACTATTCTTCATCAAATTCCAACGTTCATGAAGGGTAGCCATCGTATGCTTTTTCTACGGGAGGCTGCACGCCTTCAGTCCCCGGCTGAGCTCAAACAAGTACATTCGGGATGTAAAGGGAACTGCAATACAATGCGCTGCAAGTGTTCCAAAGCGAAGGCTGAGTGCACACTTCATTGCAATTGCCGAAATGATGGAGTTCAATGCAATTGTAGTTGCACCACGACGTTGAGTGTAATTAGTACTTTGTAGGTATGCTCCGCGAATGAACTAGTTCAGTCACGGAGGTGGGGTGCAGGGGTACACTCCGCGAATGAACCAGTCCAGTCACTGAGGGTGGGACTCCGTGACTGGACCGGTCTCTCCGCGGAGGGTCATCCTCCGTGACTGGACTAGAACAAACATCATAGACAAAGAAGGGGTCAAGGTCAGAAATGTCAATGCCAATGACAAAACTCTCCAAGAAAACAACAGTAGATGTTGCGATTGTCCAGCAAGAGCTGCAAGATGGGAAGAGATTATCAATCAACTGAGTTTGGTGGTGTGTGAGGACTTCAATGGATATAACCGGTGGTGGAACAGCAGGTTCAACCAAAGGAGGTATTTCCAATTCCTGAAGGGCCTAATGTCCCAACAATGGCTCTGTATTCTATTTTAAAAGTAGATACAGTTGCACACAAGAATAAGTGATAAAGTAGAGTAGTCATTTAGTATGGTAGTAAGTAAGTCAGATAATGGTTGCAGTACAATTGAACTCCTGCGGAGTGACTATATACTGGGCTCTTACCTGGCCATCAGCCGGCTGCCATCACATTGACAATGGGAAAGAAGAAGAGTTCTGGATTTTTTGAAGGATACCAATATTGAGAAAGTTATGCGGATGTAGGGGAGCCTCTCAGGACAGTCCCTAGTAACTGTTCCACAGCAATTTCGGACTGTTCCCGGTGATTAATTTAGTAGACAAAGCGCCTTATAATACCAACACACAACAAAAATAATCAAATATTTATCATTGGTGGGGTAAGAGGAATAAGTGACAATTTAAGTACCATTCAGAGCAAATTCGGCCCAAATTATGGATGTCAGTATCGGAATCCCGATGACCGCCAGACCGCAGTTAGGCAGATGCAGTAAAACACCTGCCAAACTGCGACCAAACATGATAGTACCTACCTACAAAACAAATAAGCTGCGATTACGGCAATCTATTTGAATGAAGATTTGCCAACGAAGTTTGCATTGCCGCCCCGGCCCATTTGTCATTTGAAGACTGAGAGTAACGACTATTGGGAATGGTAGCGGGCGCTGTGAGCAGGTTTAAAAGCGATATCATTCTCTCTACTCAAGCGGTCTCTCTATATACTGAATGACAAGACCATATCGGCCGCTCCGCCATCGGGCGGACTCAGGCATGGGGTTCAGTGGATATCCTTCAATGGCCGCCGGGGTAGGCTCCGATGGCCGCCAGTATCAAAGATCACTTTGAAATTCTTGATGAAGGGCATCAATCAATTCAACCTACTGTAACTCTTGCTATTACTTGTATTGAAGAGAGTTTTTAACATTTTCCCAAAACTCTGCGTGCTTCCTCTATTAAATTAACCGCCAGGAACAGTCCTAAATTGCCGTGGAACAGTTACCAGGGACTGTCCTGAGAGGCTCCCAGATGTAGGATAGCAATGTGTTCAAATAGTGATGCTAGAGAAGCTTGATTGTGTATTATCTAAGAGGGCCATAAGGCCATATATGTATGAGAGTACAAGTACGGCTGAATGCCATCAGCCAGTATCAGAGTCGACAGTCATCTCCGGACATACGAGACATCACCATCTCCGCTCCGCTCCGTCTCCATCTCCGTCTCCGCTCCGTCATCTCCGGCTGAGACCTGTACAGTGTTCCTAAGCGGCCCGGCCTCCATTTTGAAAGCCTGCGCTAGCGGCGGCCCGGCCCGGCCTGGGTCAAAAGCCGGCCGGCCGGCCGCCCGGCCTGCACGTGATTTAAAAAACTAGCATTGGCCTGCATCGGCCTGCATAAGCCTTGGTCTGGTTGATGGATGGAATACGGCAATGGCAGGGCTACGATGATTGAGTTGGATATAGTTTATATTTCGTACTTTGGAGACTTTCTTAGTATAGGCAGCAGAGAATCTTTCGAACAAAATATTCCGTTTAGGCTTAGTTCCGCCAAGAAAAGCCTGCAGGCCGCCAAGAAAAGCCGGCCGGCCGCCAAGCGGCCGCCAAGAAGCCTGCAGGCCCGGCCCGGCCTTCATTTGAAAGCCGCCGCTAAGGCCGGCCCGGCCCGGCCTACGCAAAGCCGGCCTGGCCGGGCCGCTTAGGAACACTGGACCTGTATATGCAATACAATGTGTCGGGCATGAGGCGGGTGAAAGTCTGTGTTCAGAAGGTTTTTAACCTGCCACATATGGGAGAAGGGGAAGGGGAAGGTTCAACTTTGCTTCAAAAGACCCAAGGGACAAACAAAGTCATACAGAAGAAGTAATGAAGAAAAGAGGTAGATTATGTTATTGACCCAAGTGGCCAAATACAATGTGATACAAAAAAACAAATAAATTCGAACTCATAACCAAGGCCACTCCTAGCAATAGCTATCAACACCTTGCCAGGGTCTTCTACAGCCACAGCAATGAAGTCAGGATCTACTGGGTCCTGGGATATTGAGGTATTGCCAAAAGAGAAGATGCCAACCGCCAGTCAAACATGGCACAAGATGACTGAGAATTCACGGACGCAAGCACAGCCTCTAAAAAAGTCTTGGCAAAAACGGAAACAGCGAATTAAGTCAATAACCACGGCAATAATCGACAAGCGGATGCTGGCAATCAATTTCTAGCATCGAATTGACCCCAGGACGATACTCCCAGCACCTCTGGACAGCCAGAGGAGGGTGGGCACCTCAACTGCAAAGCGCACATGCGTTCGCGACGCGACCACCCAACTAGCAACGACAACGATGGCGACCCCGGGAGGAGAGAACCCTACCGGAGCGACGATTGGTACCCCAATTGAGAGAGAGGACATGAATATGGAGGGAGCAGGAGGAGGAGAAGTGGTGAATGGCATGGCTAGTGACGCGATGAGTGCCGCCTATACGAGCGTGACCGCAACTGAGCCATCGGGGCAAAACGAGAACGGAAAGAGACCGAGGATTGAGGACCCAGAGGCTTCGAAGATCCGCGGAGACTGGAGAAGTGCATGGAGAGAACAATCCGGCAGCAGGCTCACGAGCTGACGCGATTGCACCAAACTGTTGAAAGCTTAGCCAGACACTTGGCGAATATGTTGGAAGCTCATGCAACGAGCGAAGAAGCACAGTGGCTAGGAGTGAGAACATGGATGCAGGGAGAGAGGAAAAGTGGGATGCACGGCATCAGGACAACGTGTTGTGGGAGGCGGGCATCACAGAGATGCTATCGAAGGCCCTAGTGGGAACAGCACCAGACCAGAAGGCGAGAGGGAAAGAGACAGACAGGATGGACACCGTCAGCGGTGGGCTAGAGGCCTCGCAACACGCAGACATGACGCAGGAAGGGCTGGAGGTGCGCCGACAGCAGCAGCAGCAGCAGCAGCAACCCAAGCCCAGACCGCAGGCCAAACTTAAGTCAAAGCTGGCACCAACGCTTACACCGACTAGGCGGTGGGAGACAGTTCCACCGCGAAGCCAGAGTAAAAAGATGGTGGCCGCTGGTGAAACCGCCGGCCCAGGCCCAGCCCCGACGACTGGCTCGAGCATGGCAGCGAGACGCGTCATTCAAAGGAGAGACGAGAGCGTACCGGTCCCCTAATAAAATGGACCACGAAATCGCGTCGGCAATCAATAGAGCGCTTTTCCACCAGAAGGCACCGGCCCACATCCGGATTATGAACGCGAAAAGAAATGCCAGAGGGGCCATCACAGCAATCACCCACCATAATGCAACGGCTGCGATGGCCCTTTTGTACCGCGATGTCATCATCACTGCGGCACGGAAGGTCGACAGAGGAATTATCGACGTTGAGGAGAACGAGTCCTGGGAGAGACTAAAGATTCACGCGGTACCACTCATAAGGTACATGGGCAAGGGCACAGAAGGCTTACAAAAAATGCGCGAGGAATTCCAGGCCGAAAACGAAGGAGTAGCTATCCCCACCCAAGTAAGGTGACTGGCGAACCCCCGCACTATCAGGCAGAGAAGACAGAACGGAGAGATCTCCGCGTCATCGGTGGTCTTTGTTGTGAAAGGGAGCAAAGTGGCACACAGATTAATGAAGGAAGGCATCAAAGCAGCGGGAGTGTGGTATCGTTTCGAACCATTCACCAACATTGGCCCTGACAGTAGGTGCGAGCTGTGCTGTGGATGGGGCCATATTGAAAACAGATGTAGCAACCAGCCCGTGTGTGGCTACTGTTCAGGCCCGCACCGTACCAGTGACCACAAGTGCAATGTCCTGGGGTGCAATGCAAAGCAGGGCTCACTCTGCGGCCACACACAAGAAAAGTGCCCTAACTGCAAAGGAAACCACATTGCATTCAGCAGCAGGTGCGCAAAGAAGACCGAGGCCGCCAAAGCGGCGCGCGAGAGCAGGAGAATTGGGCCAGCCAGGGGAGCCACAGCGAGCGAAGCGATGGGGGGCAGCAACGGGGACGAACAGAGTAGCGATCGGTATCAGGGTCAGGGCGGGGGCGGACGGCGGAGGGGGCGAAGAAGAGATGGCGGGTGCGCAGGAGGAAGAAGAGGCAGTAGGGGAAGCGAGAGACGTCACGATGGCCGACACAGCGATGGCAACCGGAATGGAAAATGAACCGGGAGCTCCGGCTACCAATGATTAGAGCAGTGCAACACAACTGCGCCAGGTCATACGAGTGGACTATAGCGGCGCTGGAGTTGGGGGTAGAACGAAGGGCGGACGTAGTGTGCTTGCAAGAGCCACCAAGAGAAAGAAGAGGATTTGAAATTAACCACACAGCATATGAAATAAGAAAAAGAAAAAGAGTTTGGACCGCGGTGTGCAAGGGAAGCGGCCTTGCAGTGGATGAGCGAACGGATCTGAGCAGGGGTGCTAATGACGATGTCATTGTCACTGATGTTCGAAGAAGAGGAGAGAAGGTCACAAGGATCGTCAATGTCTACGATCAAAGAGACACACAGTCGGGGGAGAGACCAGCATGGAAACAAAATTGGCAGAGAGTCATTCGGCAAGGCAGCACCGTCCTTGCTGGAGACTTCAACGCCCACAACCGACGATGGGATCCAAAATGCACCGAGCAGCGGAAGGCCATCTTCTGGGAAGACATTATAGACGAAAACGGACTGGAAATTGGACACGACGACCGGGCCACCCACTACTGGAAAAGAGAAGACCTCGAAGGCGAATCAATCATTGACTTAACCTTGGCGAATCGACCAATCACGAAATGGGCCATACTGTACGAGAGCCACGCCACTGGTTCCGACCACGAGGTTATAGAGTGGGAGGTAGACGTGGACAAGCAAGAGGAGGCAGACCACGAGCGGGTGATAGTGTGGAATTTGGCTGCAATGACGTAGCAGGACGAAAAGGCAGCCGGGAAGCTATGGTTGGAGTTAGCGAAGGAGAGAGCACACCTGAGTGCCGGGTGCACGGAGGACGAAGTCGAGCAGGAGGCCACGTGGTATCAGGAAGCACTGGGCAAGGTTCTAGACGCCACAGCAAAGAAATTCAGGATCTGCGCAAAATAGAAGAGGTGGTGGAATGCCGACATCAAGACGAAAAGGAAGAGGCTCGGCAAGAAATGAGAAGAAATGGACGAAACTCGGTGGGGGCAGCCCAAGCGAAAGCAGACCTGCAGAAGTCTATTCGGAAATCCAAGAGCCAAATGTGGAGCGACTACTTGCAGAACCTCCGAGGAGCTGAGGTCTGGAGAGCAGCAAAATATGTCGACCCTCGGGCGGCGCGACAGTGGAGGCTCTGACTGACAGAGAGGGCAAGCAAGCGAACACCGCCATGGAGAAGGAGGAGATGCTGAGGCTAGAGTCCTTCCCTCTGAATGATGACGACCACTACTACGAGCTACCTCCGGCCGGAAGTGCGCATATGAGAGTTACTGAGCAAGCAGTCGAGCGGGCCCTATACTCCCAATCAGTGAAGAAAGCGCCAGGCCCAGACAAACTGTCCTTCGGAGCCATTCACCTGCTCTGGAAGTGGGATAAAGAGAGGGTCGTAAGGCTGGCGAAAGCAGTAATTCGCACAGGACGACATCCAGCAGTGTGGAAACGAGCCAGTAGAGTCGTCATTCGCAAGCCCGGCAAGGACGACTACACGAAGCTAAAAGTGTACCGCACAATCTCACTGCTCAACTGCATGGGAAAAGTTGTTGAGAAGGTAGTTGCGGAACTGCTGTCAGAAGAGGCCGAGCGGAGGGGGCTACTGTGCGATGGACAATTCGGCAGCAGAAAGGGGCGGTCGGCCATCGATGCAGCGGCCATCATGGTCGACAGGGCACACGCAGCATGGACGAACGGCGCCATAACCGGTGTGCTTCTCATGGATATCAAGGCAGCCTTCCCGAGCGTTGCAAAAGGGAGGCTAGTCAACGCAATGAAGGTCAAGCGCATGGATGGAGACCTCATATGATGGACGGAAAGCTTCCTCTTAGAAATGACAGTAGAAATGATAATCGAGGGTAATGCCATGGAGAGACACCCAGTGGAAGCAGGGATCCCGCAGGGCTCACCTGTGTCACCAATCCTCTTTGCAATCTACACATCAGGACTGATTAAGTTGGTCGAGGAGTACCTCTCAGCCGAAGGACTGTCGTTTGTGGATGACCTCGGTTGGGTGGCGTCTGGAAGCGACATCAATCAGGTCGTCACGGCACTTGGGAGATGCGCAGCAAAAAGCATTGAATGGGCGAATCGACGAGGGCTGCAGTTCGATACAGCGAAAACGGAAGCGGCACTGTTCACGCGCAAACAAGGCCACAAGAAGCACCTTCGGCCGAAGCTAACAGCAAAGATAAGAGTCGGAGACGGGTTTATACAATTCAACAAAGAGGCGACACGCTGGTTGGGCGTCTGGATGGATGCGCACCTGACGTTCAAGGAGCACCACAACCGATGCATGAAGAAAGCCAGGGCAGCCGAAGCCAGACTCCGAACTCTTACAAAGACATTCGGGGTTGTTCCAGACAGTGTGAGAGCCGTCCAAATAGCATGTGTACAAGCAGTCGCACAATATGGGAGCGAGCTCTGGTGGGATCCCAAAGAAGTAGGCAGGCGAGACGACCGTCAACTTCTCCTGAACCGACAAGCTAGATCCGTTCTGGGTGCGCTGCCCACGACCCCTCGTGGGGCACTGATGAGAGATGCAGGGCTTACACCCGCGCCGGTAATCTTAGACTCCAGACAACAACGATTCACAGCAAGACTGGCAAACGCATGCAGCAGCAAACTAAAGGAGCTGCACGAAGACCCCTCATCAGGTGCACCAATATGCAGAGTAGTCGAGCAAGAGCATGAGCATGGCCGGACAACCAAAGGCATGAGCTGGCCGGCCCGGGCGAAGAACCAGTAGTTAAGACCATTATACTGGATGACGACACCGCAGCCAAGAGTGCCGCAGAGCGCTGGGCAAGAGAGAAGGACGCAATGGTTGGAGCGCGGGTCTGGATGTGGTGGACAGATGGATCGCGCTCTGACGATGGCCGAGTGGGAGCCGCAGCAGTGTGCAAACACGGAAACGAATGGAGGGCCCGCCGCAGTTATCTAGGCACTGGACGGATGGAGGTCTTTGATGCCGAATTGTGGGCGATCGGACTCGCGCTCGGTGAGACGATCAAGAAGAGAGAACCACTGCAAAAGCATGGAGTAAAGACGGTGGCGATCTTCAACGACTCACAAGCCGCCATTCGACGGACGGCACATCTGGAGCCGTGCCCTGGACAGCGATCTGCGAGACGGATCAATCGAAGAGCGCGGGCCCTCCTCGCCCATGGCATCGCAACGGAGATTCATTGGGTCCCTGGGCACTCCGGCATTGCCGGGAAAGAAGAAGCAGACCGCCAGGCGAACTTAGCCCGAGATGCGAATGGAAGCACTGCAATAGAGCGGCCATACACCTCGGCTTCAAATATAGCTAGGCGGATCTCCGAGGGAAGATCAGCAGCCAAGGCGCGGTGGGAGGCCGACAAATGCAGTAAGCACTTCGGCTACAGGCTGAAGGGCAAGGCAGGCAGTAAGAGACCCATCCCAATGGCAAGTGCAAAGTCATTGGCAACTCGATTCTACCGACTAAAATGCGGACATGCACCTACTGGAGCTTACCTCAAACGGTTCGGACACCGAGAGGACGACAAGTGCTTCTGGTGCGGAGGGACGGCAGCCCAGACGCGGGAGCATCTTTTCCGTCACTGCGGCCGTTGGAAACACCAGCAGCAGGAGCTCTGGAAGAAGGTGGGGAAGGCAACGGGCTGGAAAGCGGGCAGGTGTCGGAAGGTACAGATATCTGAGCTGTTTTCCATGGAGATATGTGACAAGGCGGTGATGGACTTTCTGGCGGCCACGGACGTTGGGAAGTTCCCGCCTACGTGAGGCATGGAGCATGGAGGTGTCTATCGTTTGCTTTTCTTTTGTCATGGAATTTTTGATAGAGGCGGTCAGTCATTCACTTTACTTTTCTTGTGTCAACGGGGATGAAGGGTAGTAGGTGGGAGCTCCGCCATCTAACCGGCTCGCCCGGAGGCGGAGGTGTTAAGGGTCCTGTCCTACTCTAGCTAGAGTAAATACAGTATGAATAAACAACAACAACAACTGAGGATTCACTGTACATAAGTGAATTTTCACTTCAGCTACCAATAGAGCAAGGCTGATCTCCAAGGAATGATTGCTAACGAAGACAAAGTGGGAGTGGGACAAATGCAGTGGCCACATCGGTTCCAGACACAATGGCAAGGCCGGAAGCCAGTGATCTATCGCTATAACAAGCTTGAATTCGTTGACCACGTGATTCCTTCAACTACTGTCCATGCATGCGTCAACAGGAGTATATTAGAAATACTTCAGAAACCAAGAAGATGACAAGCGCTGGTGGTGTTGAGGAATGGTGATCCAGATGTGGGAACATTTCTTCTGCCACTGCAGCCGGTGGAAAACCCAACCAAGTGCGCTCTGGAATGCTGTAGGGAAGGCAACAGACTGGAAATGCGGCAGATTCCGACATGTACAGGTTACTGAGTTGTCTTGCATGGACATCTATGATCCAGTGGTAATGGACTGCCTGGTGGCAACATATATCAAGAAGTTCCTACCCAATCAAGTAGAGGAGTAAGGTTTATCAAGTGTCTTTGGTTTGGTGGTCTCTCTTTTCCGTTCTTATGTTTTATCTATTTTTTTATTTTTTTCATTGCTTTCTTTTGTTAGAAGGCATGATGGGTAGTAATTGTGGAGCTTGACCATCTAGCCGGCTTGCCTGGAGCGGTCATGGATAAGGGGCCGGTCATACTCTAAATAGAGTGAATAGAGTATGATTATAACAAACAAACTTAAAGTACAAGCGGCGCGCTCAAACCTAACCCAAAAGGGCATATGACAACGAACGTATAAACGGCTCCAACACTAATGACGATGCCTGGCGAGGCCTCTGCTCTTTCAGATATGCCGGTGACACTTCTCTCAGTCCAAATGGCTTGTCCCGGCGTGTATGACACCACTCTGCGTCATGGTGTTGGAAATTGACGTCAGCCCGCTAGAACGCAGGCGGGAATGCAGCTAGCAGCCCGGAAATGCAGCTAGCAGCCGGGAACACCGCTAACACTCGAGAACGCCGCTACTGGAACGCCCATAGACGGCTGCAACGCATGTAGGCAGCAGCCGGCGGATTATAGACAAAAACACGGATTTATACTTACCTATTCTAAGGCGGTGAACTGCTGCGAATCAGTGCACCATTGCGAGGCCTGTTGGTGGAAATTTGCTGCCATAGTCTCACGGCTTTTCACCTCACTTTATTTTACAATCCCAATTTGGTCACTCACTGTTTCAGTTAGTATAAAATGCATGTGATATCAAGGGCCGGGGTACGAGGCCAGTTTTAAAGTTCACAGGCACATCCGCCTGCCACTGAACAGACTGGCCACAATGGCGCAAATATCATTTCGAGATTAGAAGGAGTGCATATTTTTTCTTCAAATAATTCCTCAAAATTCAACATAACTAGTTACGCACCAAGACATAGGCTTTGTCATAATGTGGATAAGCGAGAAACACCGTATATCAAAAACGAACTCCGACAGATGACCCAGACCTAGCAACATTCCTCGTACTCTATCCACTTCCTGGATTGATACCATCCATATCAGATTAGTGATGTGTTGCGACACCAGAGACGAGATATAGAGCAGCTAACCAATCTTCCCGACTAGACGATTGGGGTTGTCGCAAGTAAATTCCATTCGCTCTCAAAGCTATTGAATGAAACAAGCGCACTCATGTTAGAAACTCTTCGGCGAGCTGTCTGGCAAGAGACATACAGACTACGAGATCATGTCATCAGGGTTGAATCAGCAAGGCCCGGCACGAGGCAATAAACAAGGCTATTACACTCACAGGCTACAATATCCCAGCAGACTCTAGTTAGCAATTATTTAGTGCGTAGCAGAGATGGCTAGAAAAACCCACAGGCTAAGCACGTGCCAGTTTAGGTTAGTCATGAACTATTCTGGTAGTGGGGCACTCACACACTACAACGCCAAGTTATCGCTCAGATTAACATGTATCAAAGATGCAAAAAGTATGCTCACTCGCTATACAACCAGTTGTGGTTAGTCAAGTGTTACAATGATGGCGAATGGCAATAACGGAACCTACTAACTATGCGATCCAAGCAACGGATCAGGTTAGCCATGCACTCTCGCAGGCGAATAGTCAGTCGAAAACTTACTAGCTGTAGGATTAAACAATCAGGTTAACATCAGCAAGGTATCACAGGAGACAACTGTCAGACAGAACTCACCGCCTATAAAACAAAACCATACGAAGTAAGGGTTAATCATGATCATTGTCGCGGGGAAAAGGGCAAGAAAAAACTCACTCGCTATTAGACCATAAAATAGAGAGCTAGTGTTAACAAAAAATCCCCATAGCATACAAATAACCAAGTTAAATCTTACCCGCTAAGGGCAACGTTAGCAAAGATATTTCGGGCAGATGTCAGAGAGATCTCACCGACTATCGAACCAAGCGATCCGACAAAGGTCAGTAGTTACATGGTGACGCAAGCAATACAGCCAGGAGAACTCACCGACTATCAAACCAAGCGATCCGACAAAGGTCAGCAGATAGATGGCGACGCAAGCAATAGAGCAAGGAAAACTCACAGTCTATCGGATCAAGCCGTCGGGTCAAGGTTAGAAAGCAAGCAAACATTGCGGCAAGAGATCCGGGTTGCAGGGAGAACTCACATGCTATCGGATCAAGCCATGGGGCCAAGGTTAGCAATCAAGCAACCATTGTGACAAGGGATCCGGCCTGCGGGGAGAACTCACATGCTATCGGATCAAGCCATCGAGCCAAGGTTAGTAAGCAAGCAAGCATTGTGGCAAGGAATCCGGACTGCGGGGAGAACTCACTCGCTATCGGATCAAGCCATCGGGCCAACGTTAGCAAGCAAGCAAGCATTGCAGCAAGGGATCCGGCCTGCGGGGAGAACTCACCGACTATCGGATCAAGCCATCGGGCCAAGGTTAGCAAGCAAGCAAGCATTGCGGCAAGGGATCCGGTCTACGGGGAGAACTCACTGGCTATCGGATCAAGCCATCGGGCCAAAGTTAGCAAGCAAGCAACCATTGCGGCAAGGGATCCGACCTGCGGGGAGAACTCACAAGCTATCGGATCAAGCCGTCGGGCCAAGGTTAGCAAGCAAGGAAGCATCGCGGCAAGAGATCCAGTCTGCGAGGAGAACTCACTGGCTATCGGATCAAGCCGTCGGGCCAAGGTTAGCAAGCAAGGAAGCATTGCGGCAAGGGATCCGGTCTGCGGGGAGAACTCACCGACTATCGGATCAAGCCGTCGGGCCAAGGTTAGCAAGCAAGCAAGCATTGCGGCAAGGGATCTGGCCTGCGGGGAGAACTCACATGCTATCGGATCAAGCCATGGGGCCAAGGTTAGCAAGCAAGCAAGCATTGCGGCAAGGGATCCGGTCTGCGGGGAGAACTCACACGCTATCAGATCAAGCCATCGGGCCAAGGTTAGCAAGCAAGCAACCGTTGCGGCAAGGGATCCGGCCTACGGGGAGAACTCACATGCTATCGGATCAAGCCATCGGGCCAAGGTTAGCAAGCAAGCAAGCATTGCGGCAAGGGATCCGGTCTGCGGGGTGAACTCACAAGCTATCGGATCAAACCGTCGGGCCAAGGTTAGCAAGCAAGGAAGCATCGCGGCAAGAGATCCGGTCTGCGAGGAGAACTCACTGGCTATCAGATCAAACCATCAGGCCAAGGTTAGCAAGCAAGCAAGCATTGCAGCAAGGATCCGGCTTGCGGGGAGAACTCACAAGCTATCGGATGAAGCCATTAGGCCAAGGTTATCAAGCAAGCAAGCATTGCGGCAAGGGATCCGGCCTGCAGGGAGAACTCACTCGCTATCGGATCAAGCCATCGGGCCAAGGTTAGCCAGCAAGCAAGCATTACGGCAAGGGATCCGGCCTGCGGGGAGAACCCACTCGCTATCGGATCAAGCCATCGGGCCAAGGTTAGCAAGCAAGCAAGCATTGCGGCAAGGGATCCGGCCTGCGAGGAGAACTCACTGGCTATCGGATCAAGCCGTGGGCCAAGGTTAGCAAGCAAGGAAGCATTGTGGCAAGGGATCCGGTCTGCGGGGAGAACTCACCGACTATCGGATCAAGCCATCGGGCCAAGGTTAGCAAGCAAGCAAGCATTGCGGCAAGGGATCCGGTCTGCGGGGAGAACTCACACGCTATCAGATCAAGCCATCGGGCCAAGGTTAGTAAGCAAGCAAGCATTGCGGCAAGTGATCCGACCTGCGGGGAGAACTCACCGACTATCCGATCAAGCCATCGGGCAAAGGTTAGCAATCAAGCATGCATTGCGGCAAGGGATCCAGTCTGCGGGGCGAACTCACATGCTATCGGATCAAGCCATCGGGCCAAGGTTAGCAATCAAGCAAGCATTGTGGCAAGGGATCCGGTCTGCGGGGAGAACTCACTGTCTATCGGATCAAGCCATCGGGCCAAGGTTAGCAATCAAGCAACCATTGCGGAAAGGGATCCGGCCTGTGGGGAGAACTCACTCGCTATCGGATCAAGCCATCGGGCCAAGGTTAGCAAGCAAGCAACCATTGCGACAAGGGATCCGGCCTGCGGGGAGAACTCACTCGCTATCGGATCAAGCCATCAGGCCGAAGTTAGCAAGCAAGCAAGCATTGCGGCAAGGGATCCGGCCTGCGGGGAGAACTCACAAGCTATCGGATCAAGCCATCGGGCCAACGTTAGCAAGCAAGCAACCATTGCGGCAAGGTATCCGGCTTGCGGGGAGAACTCACACGCTATCGGATCAAGCCATCGGGCCAAGGTTAGCAAGCAAGCAAGCATTACGGCAAGGTATCCGGCCTGCGGGGAGAACTCACAAGCTATCGGATGAAGCCATCAGGTCAAGGTTAGCAAGAAAGCAAGCATTGGGGCAAGGAATCCGGCCTGCGGGGAGAATTCACTGGCTATCGGATCTTGTCATCGGGCCAAGGTTAGCAATCAAGCAAGCATTGCGGCAAGGGATCCGGCCTGCGGGGAGAACTCACATGCTATCGGATCAAGCCATCGAGCCAAGGTTAGCAAGCAAGCAAGCATTGCGGCAAGAAATACGGCCTGCGGGGAGAACTCACATCCTATCGGATCAAGCCATCGGGCGAACGTTAGTTATTTGTCGTCACGGTTGGAGCAGTCAAAAATCTGAAACATACATGCTTTTAAGCAGCAAGTGCAGCGCTGTTTGCCCTGCGTTGTTCTTCGCTTTCCTATCTGCACCGAACATCTGAATGATGAGTTGTATGGTGGAATCATGGCCGGCCGCAGACGCAAGGTGCAGTGCCGTTGACCCGTCGATGGTTTTGGCCTCCCTGTCTGCGCCGAACTGTTGGATGAGGAGCTGTACGGTGGGGTCATGGCCGCCCGCAGACGCAAGGTGCAGTGCCGTTGACCCGTCGTTGGTTTTGGCCTCCCTGTCTGCGCCGAAGTGTTGGATGAGGAGCTGGACGGTGGAGTCATGGCCCCTCGCAGATGCAAGGTGCAGTACCGTCGACCCGTCGTTGGTTTTGGCCTCCCTGTCTGTGCCGAACTGTTGGATCAGGAGCTGTACGGTGGGGTCATGGCCGGCCGCAGACGCAAGGTGCAGTGCCGTCGACCCGTCGTTGGTTTTGGCCTCCCTGTCTGCGCCGAAGTGTTGGATGAGGAGCTGGACGGTGGAGTCATGGCCCCCCGCACATGCAAGGTGCAGTGCCGTCGACCCGTCTTTGGTTATGGCCTTCTTGTCGGCGCCGTGGTCTAAGAGCTGCTGGACTATTTCCTTGTGACCCCCATCAGCTGCAAAATGCAACGCTATCTGGCCATTATCATCCTTAGAATTATTATCCTCTCCGTTTTCAAGGAGAAGCCCGACTATTGCCCCAAAGCCTTTCGAGGATGCATAATGTAGTATTCGCATCGTCCTACCGCCATTGCCAGCGAACTTGTTCCGCAACGCATTGTAAGAAGCCTTGTACATGTCGCCCTCCTTAAACCCGTGCTTAAGCAACAACTCCACTAAGCCCCACTGATCTTTGATTGCCGCCTGACTCAGCGCGTCCAACATGTCCTTGTCAGGCACGCCGTACTCCAGAAGACATTGCATTCCAGCCTCATGGCCCTTGGAAAAAGCCTGCTGCAGCCCTCTTCCAACTGACCACCCACAGTCTCTCACGAGCCAGTCGACGACATAGAAATAGCCTTCACATGCAGGAAAACAATAATGATCAATGCTTTTACTTTCAAGAAATGATCTAATAGCATCCGTATCCTCACGGTCAATCTCCACTCTGTTCTGAAGGAGAAGATCGATATCGTCAGTGCGGTCGAAATGGATAGCTCTTTGAAAGAGCTTCCTAATGAGTGGAATAAACTCCTGGCGAGCTGATTCGAGGTTTCCAAACACAGGATTGTCTGAACGGTTCATGGGTTGGGGGGCATACGCTGCATAATTGAGCAGAGCTAGTTGGGACAACTTCAGAAAGTCGAGAATTTCGCTATGAACGTTCAGATCCTCAGTTTCCCGCCCAGCACGCTGCCATCCCTCTTGTTTCTGTGCAATCCGTCTATTGATGAATTTGAGATATCGGAGGCACGTAGTTGCAACGCTCTCAATACTCTCATGCTCAAGTATGTGAAGCGAGGATGTCGCAGGCAGATTGAATAAGAAATCGCGGACCGTTTGATGGATGAACTGCACAATCCCATTCTTGACCTCCAGAAAGCCCCCGCACCTGGTTAATAGCATCCGATTCGCCTGATCGAGTGTAAGTGCTCTTGCTTCCTTCAACCAATGCAAAGAAATATCGCGCGAATTAGACGTCGCAACGGCGACGGCTTCAGTGAGTTCCAAGAGGCTAAGGGGGCGACTGGAATACGCAACCCATTGAAGCATCCTCAAGGTTTCAGTGTGCATTGTTGTTCCTATTTTGGGCAGGCGGCTCTCCAGCATATGAGCATAAAAGGCATCCAAGTCCTGTGGAAGGGTTTCCAGTACCCTTTTCATTTGGGATAACGTACAGCCATCATGTACCATATTTTCCAGCTCGTCGAGGACCAATTTCACCCAAAGAATGACACCGCGTGATCGTTCAACAATCATACAATGGATTTCTTGAACTTCCGTTGTATTGGCGCCAAGGATTTCGCTTATACAGTCCATTCTTTTTGAAGTGAAGCGGACTATATCTGCTGTTGTCTCTTCTTCCAGCGTGATTGTGATGTATTTGTTGAACACACTTGCAATCTTCGTACAGGGCGGCTGGCAGCGAGGATCTTCAGAACCAGACTGCCTTCAGAGTCGCAGACACCGGACAGTAGTTTTAAAATATCTTCTCGTTTTTGTTGATCTGACTCGTCCATTGCGTCAATGAGCACATAGATCGCAAGGGGGAGGTGGCAGCTTGTTTTGATGATGCTAAATGTTTCCTTGAGTGATTCGAGTTGCCAGTGTTGATGGCCCAGCTGCTTGAACTCTTTAAATTTGCTTCGATAGCAGTTCCACATATCATGGCGCGTACTTAATAGCTGATACAGCAAGGATCGCAGCATCCATTCGTGTCCGCGCTGGGCATCTCCACCTCGATCGCTATAGAAAAAGTCAATAACAATTCGCCCAGATGCATTTTCGGTATCCGAGTCAGAGAGTCTGTTGTCGAGGTCCATACGTATGTACTTCATCAGAGTCGACTTTCCACTTGCTGGTTTTCCTTGTAACCTACACACATGCCGTGGATCAGCTTTGACAGAGAGCAGTACCACGGAAGAAGCGCACCACAGAAGCGATGAAGATGGACTGTTTTCCCACTTTACAAACGCCGGGTGCTTCCAGATCCATTCAAATGTGCATGGGTCCCTTTCCGAGACGTTTAGTCGCCGCGTCTGGTAGTCCTGGAAATGCAAACTCCTGAGACACTCTGAAATACTTAGTTCGTCCTTCCGCTTCATTCATAGTTAGTTATATGTGGCTCTTTGGGTATTCTGCCGGATACCTTCTTGCTCCGACTGAGCAACAGAAACCAAAACCAAAGCCGAGAAATTTTAGGTTGCTGCTGAAGCCCCGCCAATCTTCTATCATCTCTAGTCTGACTTCTATATATAGTCAGGTTGGCAAACCGTCCTCACATTGTGCAAGTTTGGTGGAGACTCACCCGGTGATCTGCTGCCCATCATTGAGAATCGAGTTGTGGATTTCAATGTGCGTCGCATCTTTGTATTCACGATGGTCGCCCATTGTATAACACTGTTACTTTTAGTCGTAGTTGTGTTCCCGCTAGTTACTCAGCCGTACCTGACCTGTTTGTAGTATTGGGATCGCTGGGTGTGCACGATATTGTGTCAATCAGGCTGAAAGAGGAGGTATCTTGAGCGCGATACTGTGTCGTTAATATGTTTATGGATAGGATAGTTTAAAGTGGATAGGATTCAGTATGTTGATGGGAAATAGTTTGAAGAGAATTTCAAGCTTCACCGTCTAATTCTCATTTTTTCTGTAGGAGCGGGGTAACCGTGAGGCCCTCATTTTGCACGTGTCGACATTTGGTTGGCTGCGCTCCATAATGCCTGACAGCACTATTTGACGCAGTAACACAGGCTATCTCGCACCCCGGAAATTTCTATTTCAGTAGACATTTATTTCCAGCGATCGTTAGATTAGCAGACAATATTTCTGATAAGTTTAAAATATAAAAAGTATCTTTTCGCATCCGAGCATCGCCTCTAGGACTCGCACCGTAGACGGACAGCACCTGATGGAGAATCCACCACTTATCATCGCCAAATGGGCACTCAGTCAACGACTACATCAGTCAACCACTACATCCCCCAAGCGTGGGGGACGCTCACATACACCTCGCAGACACCTTTCGCCACATCCCCGTGCATCCAGATAACCGGTGGTTACGCGGTTTCGGTTGGATGACCTCTTTGCATCTATCCTAGAATGGAACTACTAGGCTCAAACAGTCTACTCTATTTCTGGAGGGTCAGGTGCAACAACCAGTCGGCTTCTCGATCGATGGCAAGCAACTACCCGATGGAAACTAGCGAAGAAATTCAATCAGCTCGCTAGCACGACTAGCAACCTTCTATCGCATATCACATATCATATTATGTCCGGGTGTTTCCGGAATTCAGAGTCACGAGGGAAACTTTCTTGAAAGATTGTATGTATGCGCCCGAGTGAAATCGGTGTTTTCATTCGATCAGTCTACTCGAGAATATATTGAATGAAATAAAAATGTAATTTTGACGGCCGATTAACTAGCCCAGTATTGTTCATATTTGATAGTATGTGGTTGGTTGATAACAATGGCGCGGGCGGCAACGGCGACGCGACACAAGTTATAATAAGATAGTCCCCCTGAAATACAAGTGCCCCACTTCCTCCGTGTTTGTCATCAACTTCAGTCTCGTGCATAGTCAATGTTACCACATAACGATCATACCTTTTGTTCTACTCTTCGCCATCTCGTTTCTCCAAGTACTGTTGTACGTTAAGTTCTTCACCACTTGTGATCAGAGTGCTTCTTAGCGCCGGTTGTCTACCCCTTTAATTGTAGGAAGGCAACGAGCTTCTGAGAGGTACTGTTCTAGTCCAGTCACGGAGAATGTCCCTCCGCGGAGAGACCGGTCCATTCACGGAGTCCCACCCTCAGTGACTGGACTGGTTCATTCGCGGAGTGTACCCCTGCACCCCACCTCCGTGACTGCACTGGTTCATTCGTGGAGCATAAATACAAAGTGCTAATTACACTCATCGTCGTGGTGCAACTACAATTACACTGTGCTCCATATCCTGACTTGAAACCAGCTCTTCTTTCTCGTTCTCGTTGCCCTCTTGCTCTACATCGTCCTCTTCCTCCTCCTCCTCCTCGTGCACATCCTTGTACTCCTCGAGACCCTCTCCTTCCTCAATATCCAGTTCTGTCAAATCGCTTTCGTCGTTTTCCTCTGCGCCATCGCAAAACCGTACGAGTCGCTTTCAGGCTCTTTCAGGCTTTCACCCGCGCGAAAGCAAATCCAGAAGATGTCAGATGGGAGCCAACTGTGAAATTATGACAAACTTTTAGGCTTTCCGGCGGCTTTCGCTACGTATTTCCTTTCGCGCAGATACACTTTCATGCTTTCTTCCAGATGCGTCACGATTGTACTGAGTGACGATCGATGGTGGAGTGATGATCGGTGAGTAATACAAAAGATAATGCACGACGAGAATGACAATCAGGTTTCGAACGGAGGTTAAGCACGACGAGAATGAAATCAGGTTTCGAATCAGGATTTACAGGAAACGTAGGAATCGTGCAAAAGCGGTGTACAAAGAAAGCAGGAGTTTGGATGTATTATGGAACGAGTGGATTACGGACGAAATCACTGTATATAAACCAGGTGTTCGGCGGAGGATAAGTTTCTTTCTTCACTCGTTCTCTCGTCTATAAAACAATCAATTAGCTTCGGCTTCCACTTCTTTCACACGGTGATTCTGGATCGAGTCTCTTGCGTACAGTTTTCGTCCATTTAGCTACAGGCTATTTTCGACTCTTTAGCCTTCCGGCCTTCGGTTTTAATAACCCCTAGAACTCCGAGCCCTGAACCCTCGATACCTAAGCCCTGAACCCTTGACAAGATGAGGCTGCAACAGTATACTCAAGGTTATCCGGCATGGTAAACTCAAGGTTCGGCCGCCAGCAAAGGTCAGAAGCTCTGGTCTGTAAGCGCAGCTCAAGTTCTTGCCCGCATCCGAAGCTCAAGCTTTGACCAGCGGTGCAGCTCTAGCCAATATGGAAGATCTAGCCAGCCTCCTAGTATGCGGACTTAACTCAACGATTCAGCTCAACATAGAGTCCTAGTGCGGTGGTATTACTGACTATCGTATGGCTATCAGTGTCACCACCATGTTCATGAAGATCTTGTAGACTGTCGATTATCACTATATGCTCATGTTCGCACTCAACACTCGCACTCACGCTCGCACTCATACCGGGCCAATTATCCTACAATCAAGCCGCGGATTCCGCTGGCACATCTGGTTCGAAGGACTACTCTCCCCATGAGTCCAAGTATCACCATTAACTCAATACCATTGACTTAAATCCTCAACACCATGGCCATTAGACATCGTGAGATTCTCAAACTAAGACTGCAGGTGTTGTTGTTGTTTTTTATTCATACTGTATTTACTCTGACTAGAGTATGACAGGAACCTTAACACCTCCGCCTCCGGGCGAGCCGGTTAGATGGCGGAGCTCCCACCTACTACCCTTCATCCCCGTTGACAAAAGAAAGGTAAATTAAATGACTGACCGCCTCTATCAAAAATTCCATGACAAAAGAAAAGCAAACGACAGACACCACCGACCTCCGTGCTCCATGCCTCACGTAGGCGGGAACTTCCCAACGTCCGTGGCCGCCAGGAAGTCCATCACCGCCTTGTCACATATCTCCATGGAAAACAGCTCAGATATCTGTACCTGCCGACACCTGCCCGCTTTCCAGCCCGTTGCCTTCCCCACCTTCTTCCAGAGCTCCTGCTGCTGGTGTTTTCAATGGCCGCAGTGACGGAAGAGATGCTCCCGCGTCTGGGCCGCCGTCCCTCCGCACCACCAGCACTTGTCGTCCTCCCGGTGTCCGAACCGTTTGAGGTAAGCTCCAGTAGGTGCATGTCCGCATTTCAGTCGGTAGAATCGAGTTGCCAATGACTTTGCACTTGCCATTGGGATGGGTCTCTTACTGCCTGCCTTGCCCTTCAGTCTGTAGCCGAAGTGCTTACTGCATTTGTCGGCCTCCCACCGCGCCTTGGCTGCTGATCTTCCCTCGGAGATCCGCCTAGCTCTATTCGAAGCCGAGGTGTATGGCCGCTCTATTGCCGTGCTTCCATTCGCATCTCGGGCTAAGTTCGCCTGGCGGTCCGCTTCATCGTTCCCGGCAATGCCGGAGTGCCCAGGGACCCAATGAATCTCCGTTGCGATGCCATGGGCGAGGAGGGCCTTCGCTCTTCGGTTGATCCGTCTCGCTAATCGCTGTCCAGGGCCCGGCTCCAGATGTGCCGTCCGTCGAATGGCGGCTTGTGAGTCGCTAAAGATCGCCCCTTCTTTACTCCATGCTTTTGCAGTGGTTCTCTCTTCTTGATCGTTTCACCGAGCGCGAGTCCGATCGCCCACAATTCGACAAGACTGCAGGTGTGGGTACTAGAGTTCGTCGCGGAGTAAGTCGCGGGAATAAATTTCGTCTAAAAGTCTATCGACATCATGATTTGTGAATAAGAACTGTAAATCCACTAAGTTAGTTGATTCTCAAGAACTCTCGTTTTCTGCCGTGTAACCTTATACTGCTCGGTTGAAGATGCCTTTCATTCGTGGCCCGGGGAATCCTCTCGATACTCGCAAAGAGTGGTGAAGGTCGCTGCCGGAGGGTGCAAAAGACTAGTTGCATCACTGCAGAGGACCGCTTCAAAAGACCAGCTGCGTCTCTTCGATAAACCAGCTGAATCTAGTGCGAAAGAGGTTCTACAGCGAAAGAGGTTTCGCAGCGAAAGAGCCCCTGCAACGAAAGGGCCAATGCAGCGAAAGACACAAAAAGAAGTGAAAATCTCAAAGCCTGAAAGGGTGCGAAAGAGCATTCGCAGCAAAAGTGTGTGGAAAGCAGCCGAAAGTCTGAAAGCACGTGGTATTTTCAGAAACTTTCAAAGTACGGTCAAGTTTAGCGATGAGAGCTGAATGCAATTGCATTGATTAAATTCAGCTGGATATGGCCAGCTGAGTGTGCATACCTGCGTGGCCATATAAGCGTGCAGAGCATTCACCGAGTGTACACTTCGTGAATGGACCAGTCCAGTCACTGAGGGTGGGACTCCGTGAATGGACCGGTCTCTCCGCGGAGGGACATCCTCCGTGACTGGACTAGAACAGGTACTCACTGTGAGCTGTGTGTGTAGCAATCGCGCGTGCTGCTTCTCCTTGTGTACATCTCTACATTATCGATACACTACACCTGTCCAATACTCCGCACAAAGCCTGTACTCATACAGACAGATTCGAGCGCACATAGTTTGAAAGTGGGTGAGATTAGCCTTCATGACCAATAATTGGAGAAGTATTGATGATCAGTATTAATTCTATGTTATCATAGGTAACTTCGACAACATATCACATCCATTACCCTCCCAACCGACACGGAAGCGCGAAAGGCAGCGCATGCCGAAGACTAGTAGCGATTTCCACCCACACAAAAGAACACGTGTCGATTGCTGGGGAACCCCGTACGGTTGCCGGATCACTCAGCCCAACCATAACTGCAAACTTCTACCACCGAAACAAATGTCACATGAGAAACAAACACCACAGGAGAAACTGTGGCGACGGCTCTACCACTACCTGGTTGAGGCTAGCGAGGACACCGCTGCTCGACAGTACGCACTGGCGGAACCAAACAGCGTTGTCAACCGTCCCGTCCGTCCGAAATATCTACAGGACGGACTGGACAGCGCCAAGGCCGTCCGTCCCGTCCTTGCTTGCTGAGGACGGCATGTCGGCCGGGGACGGCCGGGGACGGCGAAAATGCGGTCATCGGCCGTCATCCACCGTCCCCGGCCGACATCGGGCGGTTACCAGTTATATATAGACCATAATTCAGAAGCACGCGGTATGAGATATAAATGGCATCGGAATGCTTGAAATCGCAGGTGCAGCAGGGCTTGAGACTTGGAAAAACGGAGTCAGATATGGTTCGGATGGAACAGATGTTAAAGGATCTTGCTTCTCAGTCAGAATACATTACAAATGCACTGATTTTTATTCAATATCTATTGTGTATGACTACCCAGAAAATGTCGGTGGATGTCGGCCGTCCCATCCGTCCGTCCCCGTCCGGCCTCAAAATGACGGCGCCGTTTCCGTCCTGCCTCCGGACGGACGGCAGGCCGCCGTCCCGTCCCGTCCTCAGTGATGTCGGACGGACGGGACGGTTGACAACACTGGAACCAAATACTGAAGGCCGTGTCTGTTGAGACGAGAGAGTAATGGAGGAGAGAAGAAGAAGAGAATGAATTGTCTGAATTGTCTACCGATACAAGAGAAGGAAAAACAGTAGACTTATATATGAAAGATAGAGAAGGAAAAACTCCATGCCGACTGCCAAAGCCGAAGCCGAGTATCAGTGCCGAGCCCTCCTCCTCAGCGTGGAGGTACGCGAGTCCGATGGGGGTAGGCGAGGTCGATGGGGGCAGGCGAGACTGGTGGGGGCAGGCGAGACTGGTGGGGGCAGGCGAGGCTGGTGGGGGCAGGCGAGGCCAATGGGGGCGGCAAGCCACCGGCCTCATGCCCGAGCCCACCAGCATCGAACACTAAGAAAGCCACCGGGCCAAATCCCTAGTCAACAGTGTCTCTGCAGGTACTTAAAAGTCGTGCCGGACATCTCCTCGATGTACCATATTTCGAACAGATACCAGAAGATCGCACCGATGCCGCATATAACCTCCCTTTTACCTTCAACACGAATAACTGCCGGACGAATTCGCCCACACTTGAGTAAATTGATGACTACCTGTTGCAAGCTATTAAGAAAGCCCTGGGCACCGTACAGTCGTGTGTGATGTTTCAGCAACTGTCCCTTGACCGAGACTCTGATCTCTGTTCACAACCAAAACCCAGACACGCATTCGGGGAAGTCAAAAGATGTATCGACCTGATCCCACCGGAGGCAATGCTCATCAATCATCCCCTCACACTTCCAGACTAGATGACCGTTGGTATTAACCAGTATACGTACAATATGACCCCGAGGCACTCGTTTGCTGATATTCATGCCAACAAAGGTTGTGGGGTCTTGGCCTGGCCGCGGGGAAGTGTCAAGATTTGGATCACATACGGGCCAGAAAAGCGCGTTACGGGAAATTCGGGGAACAAGTCGTTGGAGCGTGATGATAAGTTCTTGGGCACCCTGCTGGAAACTATGATGAGTGAGAGGGGGATTACAGACACTAGTTCCGAACCGGAACAATTCTCGGCATACTGGCTGTTCTAGTCAGTTCGTAGAGGAAGTTGCTCCGTGGAGTGACTGGTCAACCCATGGAGTGACTGGGCTCCATGGACTGACTGGTCTGTTTGGCCAGTGCATACACTCCTTGGGCTGACCAGTTATTTCACAGAGTGCCACATCAACAATACCTGTTGCAGATATATTTTGGTCTAATTAAGTCTGCGAGTATTTGTCCAATCACCAAGAAATGTATAACGTATTTCTCGGTCTAACCGCCCACGGCCTAGCAACCGATCACGCAATCAAGTCTAAGCAGGGGTTCATACTTTCCCCGCTCCAGAACTTAATTTTCACCGCACCACCGCACCACCGCAACCATGGGCAGAGTGAAGCGCCGAGAACCGGCTGCTGACATGGAAAATGACATCCGGCAGGCCAAATGTGCATATCTTACGGGTGAAGTGACATCCGTCAGTGCAGCAGCCTCAACTTACGGCATTCCATACGGTACCCAGCGAGATCGTCTCAGAGGAGCTCAGCCCCAGCGCTGCATATGAGAAAGAGCAGCTACTTACTACAGACAAAGAGAAATCAATTTTAAGATTATGTGAGTCTCTGGATGACCTGGGACACCCACAGCAAGGAAGATGTTTAAGGAATTGGCGATATCTCTACTACCTCCACAACATCGCCGTCAATTGGGCAAACACTGGATTACTTGCTTCCTGAACCATCATCTTGGAATTACTAGCAAGTTTAATCAGTGCCTGGATTGCTAGAGGGCAAATGCGAATGACCCTGGCATCCTGAGAGACTTCTTCCGCAAAGTAAGTTAGTTTAGTATACTTCAATATTTTTCACTAACTACCGGTATTGCAAATGAGAAAACTTATTAGAACACTCAATGGTTGTCCAGAAAACATTTACAATATGAATGAAAAGGGGTTCATGCTTGGCGGGCTTTGAAAGTCAAGGCTATCTGCGGTAGAGGCCGAAGGAATCCCCGCTATATTCAGGATGGAAACCGGGAAATGGTTACAGTTATAGAGCGTATATCCGAGTCTGCAGCTGGTAAGGTTATAGCCTACATGTATATCTATAAGCATATACTATGATGGCATGCTGGGATTCAGGCTAAAGTGCAGGCTACCTTTGCTTGGTCATCCAAGGGCTGGACCGACAACGAATTAGGGTTAGAATGGGTGGAAAAGAACTTTGAAAAATTCACAGCCCAAGTGTAGGTACCATCAAAATGCTCTCCTGCTCCTGTTAACTACAGTAGTGCCAAAAAACAGCCGTGTATTCTCGTTCTTGATCGACATGGATCATATTGGACAGGCAGTTTTTCTATTTTTGCTTAAAAAGTAATATTCACCCTATTTGCCTCACAGCACACTCCATGTATATCTTACAGCCACTGGATAGTGGCCTCTTGGGTCAATTATCACGCTGCTATAGCAATGAGTTGGATTTGTGGATCAGGAAAGGAGGTAATGCCATTAAGAAGCAGCAATTGCATGAGTAGACACACTCCCGGAATCTTGATGTATTCTATGAATAAATTTTTTCAATTGACTTGTCACTCGCGCTAGCACTGCAGCATACACACACAAGAACATCTTGAGTGCATTTGAAGCTACTGAGATTTTGCCCTTGAACTCAGGAGAAGTTTTCGAGCGCCAAAGACAGAATATCACCAGGCCGGAACCGCCACCAAGCTCTCCCTCTGCTGCTCAAACCGAAACTCCCCGAAAGCCCAGAGCCGTTAGCAGACTAGCGCACAGTGCATTACACCTTGTCACTCATCAAACACCTTCCTCGCTACAGTGCAAGTCTCTCATAGGTGAGCTGGGAAGGTCTGCCCAGGGGGCACTTGCAGACAAAGAATTGGGTGAGGAAATGGTGAGATTTCTTCGCTCTGGGGCCAAGGATACCACTGCAGCCGCAGCTAAAAATCGGCGCCACATTGGTAAAGGTCGTGTGTATACCGCTGATGATGTGATGCAGCTCAGAGAAGAGAGAGAGCGGATTGATCAAGAAAAAGCGGCCAAAATCAAAAAGCGCCAGGATAAGGCTGCAGCTGAAGCAGCACCAGTAGGAAAGGGTCTCAAAGGGTACAATTATGCGGAAATGCAGGGTGTAGGTTCAAAGAAGGTGGATACAGATTTTCTTAGTGATTGGGAGGATGAGGAAGAAGATATCACAGATGGAGGGGGTGGGATGATGAGAAAAGCGAGGGGGAGGAGGGCTCTGTTATATATGTTAGAAGTATGCAGTGCCCAGTTGATACTCTAGAGCATGGAAACAGGGGAGCAGAGGTCAATAGTGAACCTCCAGTAGTTACATGGTCAGGGAGAGTGGTGAAGAGCGGTCATTTGACTTAATAAATGTCACCTGCGGGTGGTCGGAATCCCGGTCATGGGCGGTTACCCGGTAAAATACGTTATATGTAACAAACATAATACATCTCTCTTTTAATTCCCGGTGGCTGTATTTCTGCGTTTCGTCAAACTCGCGAGGAAAGCCATTTTCGAGGTCAAGAAAATTGAGCCTGCCACACCTGTAATTACCGCACATGCAGAGTGATTAAATGCGGAGATGTGAACGGCAGTGAATAGCTACCGAGGGAGTCAAAAGGTAGTAAGTTTATTAAACTCGCTATAAAAACAGTTGCAGCATGGCAAAATGTGGATATGCTGTTCTAGTCCATTCACGGAGGCGGTTCCTCCGCGGAGTACCTAGTCAGTTCACGGAGGCCCACCTTCCGTGAACGGACGGTTCGTTCACGGAGTCTGTACCCCACCTCCGTGAACTGACTAGTTCGTTCGCGGAGTCAATCAAAAATTATAAATACTCTACCTAGTTGGCTCGCTCATCCCTCCGACTACCATCTCCATTGATAGTCATATACAGAATCGCTTGAACAAACAAGAACATGCACGAAAGCAAGGTAAAACGAAACCGAAAACGAAGTGAAAACCGGGTTGCCGCTTCAGGGGAGTGGAGGCCGCCGGCGCGGCTGCCACTCCTCCTGGACTCTCCCGTTCCAGGCCGAAAGCCTTTCACTGGGTGTAGAGCCGGTACCAATAGAACCAATCTAGTGGGCCTGCTCTTCCCTCCGCGTGTTATTCTATGCGTACAGAATCATTTGCAAATTCTTCGAACTGAAAGCAACGCGGCAAAAACATGGCAGACTTGAAAAACGAGGCAGAAAACGAAATGTCAGTGAGGTTGCCGCTTCGGGGGGTGGAGGCCGCCACTCCTCCAGGACTCTCCCGTTCTGGGCCGAAAGCCTGTCATTGGGTGTAGAGTCTGAACCAATAAAAACTAAACAATGGTGCGGGTGGGTGGGTTGATGCTGAAGCTGCTGCTTGCCTGCCCACTGCCGGTCCGCTCCCTTCCTATATACTCTTTTCCTTCGCTCCAGACTTCCTCTGCTCAAGTGCGAGCTCCCTCCCTGGTCCTGGCTCACGCTCGGTCTTCTAGCCCAGGCTCTGGCTCGAACTCAAACTCAAACTCAAACTCAAACTTCTAACTTAGACTCAAAGTTGGCCGCCGTCGCCTCCGCTATCCCTTGGCCCCAGCCTTCTTCTCCTCGCCCCCGCTGGCCGCCCGTTAGGTCTTAGGCTTTCTCTAGGTCATACTCTCCGGCTCCCGCCCCACAATCGCGTCTACTAGCCCGCAGTCAAGCTGAACCATACACCATCGTGATCCCTACGATCGGCCGCGCCTTGGACGTCCTGACGCAGCTACAATTACACTGTGCTCCATGTCATTGTTTGAAACCGGCTCATCTTCCTCATTTCCCTCTTCATTGCCCTCCTCCTCTTCCTCTTCCTCCCCAGTGACCTCTTCCTCCTTGAGAACTCCCTCATCCTCATTGCCCTCCTCCTCTTCCTCTCCAGTGACCTCTGCCTCCTTGAGAACCTCCTTATCCTCAGTATCCAGTTCTGTCAAATCACTGCTCTCATTGGCAGTATCCTCCGGAGATGTAATGGTAATTGATTGGTAGTGAATGTTGAAAGATGTGATGCGAATAAGTAATTCCGATATGTTAAATGGTTTGTTGATGGTTCGAAGGCAGAATCAATGACTTATGTACTAACAGAACAAGTCCATATGAAGATCATTTACATCATTGCAGATATGGTATTCAGCTGCACTGAACGTACTCAGTTTCGCTGCGCTGAACATTTTCAGTTGCGCTGCGCTCAACGTACTCAGTTGCACTACGCTGAATGTACTCGGTTGCGCTGTGCTGAACATACGCAGTTGCACAGATTGAATTCAGCTGGATAGAGCCAGCTGAGTGTACGTACATGCCAGTGCGTGCACATACATGCGTGCAGAGCAGAGTATTTGAAATTTTTGACTGACTCCGTGAATGAACTAGTCAGTTCACGGAGGTGGGGTATGGACTCCGTGAACGAACCGTCCGTTCACGGAAGGTGGGCCTCCGTGAACTGACAAGGTACTCCGCGGAGGAACCGCCTCCGTGAATGGACTAGAACATATGCCATCTCTTTTCGAGCTGCAAAAGGTAAAGAAGACACCAACGGCTAGCTTGGATCCGTGAAATTGCGTCGCAGCTATTGTACACCTTCAGTGTTCTGAACCGGCCAGTCCACCTGGCGGCTTCATGGTCTAATAAAGCTCAACGGCCAAAAGACCTGGGCCATGGTATGTTGGGCCTAGGATTGCCTATAAATGCCTGTATGAATCTGTATAAATCTGTTAGGGGGAATTTTATGCTTTGGAGATGCGGTTAGGTGGATATTCGTTATGTTTTGTTGGAGAGAATGCTTTCTTTCACTGAGGGATCCTGTAGCGTGCGCTATGCTTTGGATCTGTCCTGTCACAGCATGCTGTTGGGTATGTAAAAACAGCAAATTCTTTTGTTAAAATAAGGCCGTGTATTGCTCTGGGGTCCGACATTTTGTGTTACTGTTGAATAGTTGCTTGATTCATTATGCAATCTATGCAGAAATCCATGGTCTATATATGGCTTGACATACAATCTGAAACTCTCATGCTGACGCATCGTACGCAAGCCACGAACCTCATACAAGTCATGAACCTCATACAAGTTTGGAAGCAGTAGACGAAACGCGTATATGCAACACGCAATGTTACTGTATGGGGAGAACCGTGTGTATAGACTAAGGTACAGAGTGAAGTGAAAGAGAGAAGGAGAGAAACAAAGAAAGACTCAGGGGTATATGCAGGGGAGCGGTGTGCCCTATGCCCTACCAGATACTCGATGTAACACGCAAATTAATACGTAAGTCGAGTGATGAACGATGACCAACAGATACATTATCGCGTCCTCTGATATTACCAAGAGCGCATTTGGGGGTTGCTTGAAAACATGAACTCTTGGGAACACCTCAAGCTTCATAAAAAGACAACCTATAACCACATCAAACTTTACAACTGCTCTCACATCCTGGACGACTACCCAACCGCATCTTAGAATTGCCGAACAAGTATCCTACACCTCTTCCGATCATATGTAATTTCAAAATCCAGCATAATACCAACGCAAAATCATCCAAATCAATCGTATCTTCAACTCAACAACACTCGCTAATCCCCATCCAATTATCAAGCGCGATTCACATCCTGGACCTTATAACGAAATTACGATTTGTCAGTGATTCATTCGTCACGGTGAGTTCAGGTGGTAGAAGATAAATGACAAAGTGCGACAATCAATAGATTTATATAGACTTTGCTTCATTAAGTTTATTCCCGCAGTATATGTGCATTTTTAACTTACCACGGATATTCCTTCAGATTTTTCTACACTAGATAATGTTCAATGTTTGGGTTATTTATAGCGGTAATCGGTACATATTCAATAGAAAAATCTGTGCGTACTCAGTATATCCTAGGAAAATCCCTAATTAAACCTAAACTTCACTCGATCCACGGATTTTACCCCCGGCTACCGTGGCGTCTGATTGGACAGCGGTGTGTACAGTAAAATATCACACGTTTACGACTCATGCGTGGGGATTGCGCTTCCGGGGTAACTAGCTGTGGATGGGAATGAGTGAATCCCGCCCGGGATATATAAGCAGCAGGGTTAGCGGAATAGCACGGAAACCGATGGACTATCCAACCCCAACCCACGCCGCCTTGGCGCAGTACTATTGTCACTAGCTCGCTTGTCTATCTCGATGAATACCATACCCTGTCTCCAAGTACATACAAGTAAACTTGCTACCACCATATCCATCAGACGACGTTGGTCTCATTTACCACTCCCTCAACTGCGCATGATCATCATCACCACTTCGAATATGAAATGGGCTCGGTACTAATGTAGCGGTCGGAATAGATAGTAGATCAGCAGTCACAGACTATCAAAACCACATGTCACCTCTGCACTGTGCTTTTAAAAAATTGAGTCGTGGTCCAACCATCCCGACCGCTTAGTTTCAGGCAGCAGCGCCAAGCCTTTGCCAGCACATAAGCTGAATACCTCCTTCTCTTCTCTCTGTACCTTAAGTCTATACACGGTTCTCCCCATATAGTAACATTTATCGCCGTTACCAAGAAGTATTCAACTTTACACCACTGTTGGGTTACTCCGATAGTATACTCCGGCTTTGACAACTTCTCGCTAGCTTATACTAGTATTCGTCTGCGTTTGTTTGGGAACAAGCTTCCTTCCCCAGCGACCGTTCAAGGCTGTTGATAGCTCCCGAATGCTTCAAGACTACCCCTATTCACAACACACTTCTCTGCTGCCAGATTCGCTACCGCAAAGTCCCACGATCTATAACAAATGGCAGGCGATCGGACGTTTGCGGAAGTCCTCATCAAACTTCTCATTACTCACATCTGCACTGCATACATCGTTGGGCATCTGGATTCGCTCCGGCAGGTATTGCCTCCTGTACACTTTGTTCGTTTTTAAGTTTGCTTGAACAATAACTAATTGCGGTGCCGCAGACCAGGTCATTTTTCTTTCTTCGCTTATTAGCATTCATTATATGCCCTCTTTATATACTGGCGGAATTTCTATGCAACATATTCGATGCGTTCCGGTACAATAGTATGCCGGGAGTACAGTTTGACATCGCCTTTTACATATAGATGATACTCGGCATGAATGCAACTATACCCGATTCCGATAAAACTATTCCACTCAGACATATTTCAATCTCAGAAGTGCAAAGGGAGGCTGGCAGTTGTTCAAGATGGATCTGGTTTGGCAGAGTACTGGTTCAGCTGGGATGCATGGTTCAAGCCGTCGCCAAAAGTGTCCTCTATATTTGCAGGGTTGGCATAGAGGGAGCAAGATTTGCGTTTGACAACAAAACCGGACACATTGCTCTCTGCGGAAGTTTTGCAGCAGTACTTTGTCTGGCGCTTCAGCTTTTCAATTTTGAATGGAAAATCAAGCGGACTTGTACTCAACAAGTGATCCAAAGATATGATCAAAAAGAGTATATCCTGCGCTTGCTTCCCATTCTATTTGTCGCAACATCAATTCATTATTATCATCTTCTCGAAGTTGTCCGTGCGTCGACGCCCATTTCATACAATCCTGGGATGTCAGTGTTGCAGTATATCTCAATCCGAATGATATATATTCATCCATTATCTTTTGCAGTTATAGGAACAACATCCTTAATACTCCGGTCCGTATTTGGATGTTTCTGTATCATGACTTTACTCTATCTTTGTATCCTTAATCTCTATGTAACTCCACTCTTCTTGGATATGTTGCCGGTCTATGGGGTTTGGAAGGATCCGTGGGCTGATGTGCTCTGGGCGTTTTAGAGTAAGAGTCTCATTAATTTCTCTCATAAAAAGATAGTCTCCTGTATGTATCACAACCAACACTCTCATCAATGCTTTTGTGTTGGAAAGCTTACCCACCTTACACCGAATTTTACATTTCACCATACTGTATTTAAGTAAAAGCTGCTGAACCAAAATGGGTCACCTTCCACCTATCACTTCAAACGACTCGGCCGGCCTGCATGAGTCAGGCCTGATTTTCGCTAGCATAGCGCGAAGATAAACGGCTAGCGAGTTGAGGGGGGACAGGCCGAGGGTTAAATTACGGTATGTCGCAATCATCACCTCTCTATCTGTTACATAGCCATATATATCCTCATTGCAGGAGCAGCTACTCTGACAAATTTCGTCAGTACTGCACCGACAAAATCGCCCTGCTTCCATCTCGCCGTCACCCCATCAATGGTTCTCTAGGTCATCAACTTACAGGCTGCAAGTTTGACATTAGCACCCGTGACGAGATTGTGGAGTTGCGTTGGCCACTTACATCCAAACTACCAAACGAATCTCGGGGAATCCCGGGGAAGAACTGAAAATCTCCAAGATAACCGGATTGCAGGTATGATTTCAGCAGTTAAACCTTGATAAAGCAGACTGCGTACTGGTGTCAGTCCATGAGCAGCCGCGAGGTGCAACGTCTCTAGTTTACGGTGTCAAACTTCAAAGTCTCCGATTTTGGACTATCCCTTTCACCCCCGGCACCATATAACTGTAAAAGCACAATGAAGCTGAAAATTCTCGTTATAAGTGACACAAACCAGTCAGCAAGTTATGTACCTAGGCATGTACAGAAGACGCGCAAGCGCTTGAAGGGACGATCAGGCAGAGGCTGGAGTACGAGGCTGGGAACAAAGTCGTTGGTAGGTCATAGCAACTGTTCTAGTCCAGTCACGGAGGATGTCCCTCCGCGGAGAGACCGGTCCAGTCACGGAGTCCCACCCTCTGTGACTGGACTGGTTCATTCGCGGAGTGTACCCCTGCACCCCACCTCCGTGACTGGACTGGTTCATTCGCGGAGCATACATACAAAGTGCCAATTACACTCAATGTCGTTCGGCAACAACAATTACACTGTGTTCCATATCCTGACTTGAAACTAGCTCTTCTTCCTCGTTGCCCTCTTCCTCTACATCGTCCTCTTCCTCCTCCTCCTCGTCCACAACCTTGTACTCCTCAAGACCCTCTCCTTCCTCATATCCAGTTCTCTCAAATCGCTTTTGTCGTTTTCCTCTGCGCTCTTGTTGACATCATCAACAGAAGTACAGCACGTTCGTGCTGTTGCCTCTCATTGTGTATTTGCTCGAAGTCGCTTTTAATTGTGACTTGGCCTACTAGGTGGTGTTGTCTTCCGTTTAATATTGAGAATACTGTTGTTTAGTGAACCTGCCAATTCATTGAGAGCATGGCCTCCGGAAGTGCCAGCCACCATTCTCTTGATTCCATCTCGGTCATCCACGCAAGGATCTTAGTCTCCAGTACTCCATTTGCCTGTTCAATATGTCCATTTGTCTGCGGAATACAAGGCGTGTGTGGACTACCGGTATACCGTGGTGCTTTACAAAACGGTCGCATGCTCCTTAAAACTCAGTGCCATTGTCATATTGCAGTACTACTAGGATTCAAAAGATTCCGATAAATTCTCCCAAGTGTAACGAAACACTCGTGCTTTTATTTGTTGGAGCGGTTTGTTAAGTTCGTCATCACGTGGTTTGGGTTAGGTTTTAGCGCAGAGCTGCTTGGATTTAAGTTCTTGCTACGTGTCATTTAGATTTAGACAGTCGAGAGAGAAAGTTCGGTACAACATTATTCGACTCCATTAGATAAGCAGCCGAGAATTTACTGAATTAATCCCGTACATACAACAGTAATTAAATTTGTAGCCCAAATGACGAACATCAATCAGATCAATTTGAAGTCGTTCCCAGAGTTCCTTGACAACTATAGCCTCGAGTACAGCAGTGGTTTTGGCATATCGTGTTTTTGCACATGTTGTGCAGTGATTGAGTAAAAATGTGACTTCTTTCTTGGTAATACCATAGTACTTGCGATCGATTTCAGCCCATGTTTTGTCTCGACCAGCATGCATAAGTTCACTGGTATGTTCTTTGACAAATAAGTCAAAAACTCCGTATTCGCGAGGACAGAAGCGCGGAGTCTGGTGCTTTTCTTCTGGCTGACGGTAGAGTTGACCACTGATAACTTGATAATCGTGCAAGGCTGTATATCGAACGCGATGCTGCTCAATTGTCTCCGCTGGGTGCTGTGGATTGTCTTCGTAGAGTTATGTTTTATTGGGTCTCAGAAGGATTCACAAGCTTGATTCTGATCTGTAAGAGTTTACTAACCTTATTTCGGAGTTGCTTGAATTGATCCAAGGGGTATCGATTCTTGTGCCCGGAGGAATTGATATACTGCAAGAAAGCATCACGAGCTTCAGTGCTGAAGGGCTCTTGGGAAGCTGATGTAACTAGGGTCAGATAAAGCCATGATTGTGAAGATAGAGGACGTAGTGGTTATTGTTGATTGGCAAAGGTAATGTGAGTTTCAATATTTGGAAGATACTGATAAAGAATGCAGATGTAGAAAGCTCCGATGACAGAATCAGCGGTTTATATACGAACAGACAGAGTGTTTTTAGATCATGAGCATCTTCGCAGATATATTTGGCTAGGCATACAATCCTCACTTCCGCTGGGCTGAAGGTATATAGTTGCACTGGGCTGAATGTACGTAGTTGCGCTGGGCTTAATGCACGTGATTGTGCTGGGCTGAATGCAATTGCGTTGATTAAATTCAGCTGGATATGGCCAGCTGTGTGTGCATACATGTGTGGGCATATATGCGTGCAGAGCATTCACCGAGTGTACACTCGGTGAATGGACTAGTCCATTCACGGAGGTGGGGTGCAGGGGTACACTCCGCGAATGAACCAGTCCAGTCACTGAGGGTGGGACTCCGTGACTGGACCGGTCTCTCCGCGGAGGGACATCCTCCGTGACTGGACTAGAACAGGCGACGTGATGCAATGTGTAATTACCTGCTCGATATCAATTGGCGATTGTCATCAACCTGCACGAATTGAATTAGCGTTGCGATGGTGTGTTGCTTAATTGGGATGGCAATGTGACGAGTTGCCGCTGCAACCGGGACTGCACTAAGCTGATGACACTCACCTAGGAAAGGGCCCAGTTGCGTTGGGAACAGTGGGAGCATTTGGTGCCTACCTAGGCACCGAACACAACTCGAATCTTTTGCTGATGCGGTTTGATATGTATGTACAGTCGCGTCCAATAAATCTCGGCACGGTAGATTCATTTTGCTCTCCCCACACTGTTGTACCGAACTGCAACCACAACGACAACAAGTGTGCGAACTGCAAGGGAGCACATATCGCCAAGAGCAATGAATGCCCCAAAAAACGAGAAGCCGTCGCCAAGGCTCGAGAAGAACGAACAAGCTGGAATGATCGGAGTCGCATCAGGACAAATGAAGTGACGGATCAACAAAAGCAAGCAGAAGAAAAGGAGGTCAGAGAAGACGGAGCAGCCAGCACAAACGATGCAGAAAAGAGGGTTGGAGAAGAGCTATCCGTCGATAAAGGAAACGGAAAAGAAGTTGAGGTGCAAGTACCGGCCATGCAGTCAGCACCAGAGAAGCCGATCACAGAATCCCAATGGTGAAAGTCCTACAGCAAAACTGCGCGACGAGTAGAGAGGGGACTTTGTTGGCGATTGAGAAGGGAATTGAAAGGGGGGCTGATTTGGTGGTAATGCAAGAGGCGTATTAAGGACGAGGGGATGAGTATCGAACCAGCCACCCGGGATACAAGTTCGTTAGAGGACAGAGAACAATGACGGCAATCAGGGTTGACACCAGGGTTGTGATCGATGAAGTAGGGGACTGGGGAGGAGACGTCCAAGCCTTCGACATCACCAACGAGAGAAAACAAAAAGTTAGGTTGGTCAATGTTTATGATCAGCTTCAACAAATAAACAATACCCGGTCGACAACAAGACCAGCGAGGTCAGCAGACTGGGAAAAAATAATGGAAGCAAGAAACGTCGTGCTGTGCGGAGATTGGAATGCACACAGCAAAGAATGGAATGACAGATGCACCCAGAGGAGGGACGCCACCTTTTTAGATGACCTTATGCAAAAGTACGAGCTACAGGTCATGAATGACAACGAAGATACATGCTATACCGTGAGGGATGGTAGACTAATAGGGTCGATAATCGATGTCACCCTGGCCAGTGGAGAAGTGTGCAACGACCTTATGATTGAAACGCTCTTAGACGATGACGACGCAACACTCTCCGACCACATGATGATTCAGGTGATGTGGGGGAGGGAATTACAAGAGGTCGGAACCAGCAGCAAAATAACTGGATGGAACATAGGCAAGATGGAAGAGAAGGATTTGAAGGAAGCAAAGGAAATGTGGAAAGAGATGATGGCGGAAAGAACAATCTTGTCGGAAAAGAGCACCAAACTGGAGCCGGAAGAAGAAGCAACCAAGATCAGAGAGGTTCCAACGGAAGTGCTGAATCGGAAGGCGAAGAAACTCAGTGTGTGTGCCAGATCGAAACGATGGTGGAACCAAACAATTCAAGAAAAGAGGAGGATTTTGGGGTTCTGGAAAAGAGAAAGAAGAGCAGGGAGATCAAACGAGGCCAGAGTTAAGCAGGCAAGAAAAGATCTTCGAAAAACAATAAGGGCGGAGAAAAGAAATATGGGGAACACGTTCTTGCAAGAGGCGGAAGAAGAGCAAGTGTAGAGAGCGTTGAAGTACACGGGACAGAAAGGCGAAGAAACGGTCAAGGCCTTAAGAAATGAAACAGGAGAGCTTGTCACCTCTTGGGATGAAAAGGCCGAACTGATAAAACAAGTAGGGTTCCCAAAACCGCTAGAGGGGATCACACACGAAGCAAAAGTCGAAGGAGGCTTCACCTACTTAGAAATTGGAAAAGAAGAGGTCCGCGCAGCAATCTTTGAACAGAGTGTCAGAAAAGCAGCAGGGCCAGACAGAATCAATTTTAAGGCAATCCGACTCCTGTGGGGATGGGACGAAGAGAGAATAGTGGCTTTGGTTCAGACAGCAATACGACTTGGACACCATCCTTTAGAATGGAAGACAGCGACAGGAGTGGTCATTCCCAAACCAGGAAAACCGGATTATCACCTGGCCAAGGCCTACAGGGTCATCGCACTCCAAAATTGTTTAGGAAAGGTAGTCGAGAAAGTAGTAGCAACGAAAATCGCAGACGAATGCGAAAGGAAACAACTACTGCACGACGGCCAATACGGATGCAGAAAGCGGAGATCAGCAGTCGATGCAGTTGGAAGGATGGTACAGAAAGTGGAAGAAGCATGGGCAATGGGGAAAACTACGTCAGCGCTATTGATGGATGTGAAGGGAGCCTTTCCGAATGTAGCGAAGGGAAATTTAATCAAGAGAATGGAAGACATGGGATTTGAAGCCGATGTGTGCCGGTGGGTGGAAAGTTTTATGTCAGACAGAAAAGCGATTATGAGGATGGACGGCAGAGAAGGGAAAGTTATGGAGGTCACGACTGGGGTTCCCCAAGGATGACCAGTCTCACCGATACTGTTCGTCATATATATATCAGAGCTATTTAAACAAGTGGAGGCGGGGGTCGAAAGCATGATGGCACTTTCTTTTGTGGACGACGTGGCCTGGGTGGTCGAGGGAGACATTACCCAGTGCATACAGAGGATGCAGAGGTGTGCAGTGGGAGCGGAAAGATGGGCCGAAAGGAATGCAGTCGAATTCGACATCGGCAAGACAGAAGCAATATTGTTCTCCAAAAAACGAAATCATCAAGGATCAAAGGTCAAAATGAAGATCAAGGTTGGAGAAAACAAAATCGTGTTCAACGAGAAACCCACCAAGTGGCTAGGGATACAGCTTGCCCGAAAGCTAACGTTCCAACACCACCACAAAATCATCATGACAAAAGCCAGAAAGGCACTGCACAGAGTCAGGACCATCACCGGAAGGTATGGACTGAATTCAGCGAAGGCCAGAAAAGTTCAAGTAGCCGCAGTTCAGTCAGTCGCCCTGTATGGAGCGGAATTGTGGTGGGACAACCAAGTGGGAAGGGAGCAGGACCTGCAAAAGCTGATGAACGAATCGGCCAGACGCACAACGGGAATGTTCCGAACAACACCGATAGTCCCCCTCATCAAGGAGGCGGGAATCAGACCAGCAAGATCGTTACTCAACAACAGACAAAGACGATTTGCGAAACGCTTGATCGAAATGCCGGACGGCCATGGAGGAGGACATGTTATGAAAGGAGAAAGCAACCTGGCAAAGAGATTGAGAAAAAGCCTTGGTGTGAAGGGAAGAGTGGAACAAAACACCCTACCGGAACACGACGTAAAGGCAGAGGCGAAAGTGATCATATCCGAAAAGAAACAAGCCCTGAAGAAAGCGCACGTTACTACTGATGGGCTAGTTTACTGGACCGATGGATCAAGGCTGGAGGATGGATGAGTAGGATGTGCGGTGGTTTGGAGAGAGGAAGAATGGCAGAACGAAAGATACCACCTCGGGAAAGAGAAAGAAGTTTTCGACGCAGAGTGCTACGCTATCTCAGAGGCGGTAAGAATGGCAGCAGTCAGGTCAGACCAAGAGGAGTTCGAAAAAGTTACAATCTTCGCCGACTCCACTTCAGCGATAAGAAGAGTTCAACATACGAGACCAGGCCCATGGCAGAGTATAGCCGTTAAGTCGGTCGAAAACAACAACAAACTCTACGCAAAAGGCATCCAAGTTGTGTATAGATGGGTGCCGTCCCACGAGGGGGTGGAGGGAAATGAAAAGGCAGACGAAAAAGCGAAAGCTGGAGCCCTTGGCGAGGAAGAAGGGGTTAAGGCAATTGCAGCAAAACACAAAGGAATGTCACTCGCAAAGATTCAGAGATGGGTCACAGAAGCGAAGTGGTCAGAAACAGAACAGTGGTGGAAAGCAAAGCTCAACGAGAAAGCCGTCTACAGAATGTAGAAGAAGAAAAGAAGAATGGCGGGTGAAGTGAGCCTAGCAAAAAAGACAATCGCATCAAGATATTTACAGCTGAAGGTGGGTCATGCACTCACAGCGGTTTATCTGGAACGTATCAAGAAGAAAGAGAGCCAGAAGTGCTGGTGGTGTCAACACAAGAGGCAAACGAGAGATCACTTGTTTAAGTGGTGTAAACAGTGGAAGAGGAAGCAGAACGTTCTTTGGGAGAAGCTGAAGAAGAAGTGCAAGTGGAAGGAGGGAAGATTGAAGGTTCCGATGTATCAAGTGTTCGATACAGAAGAAGCCGTTGAGCCGGTGTTAGAGTTTCTACACGGCACAGACGTGGGACGAGTTTCGGCGGTGAGGGAGGGGGTTGAGGAAGAAGAGGTAGAGGAGGGTGGAAGTAGTGATGAAGAATAAGGGAGGAGGTGGGGTGCGGGGCAGAGGAGGGTGGAAAGTTTGTATGATAATTTAGGCGGACTGGGGGGAAGGAGATAAGGAAGTACGACTTGGAAGCGGCCTGGCCGTGGAAGTACTTAGGACTAGATTATGTCATGGCCGCAAGCGGCCGAATACAATATGATTACAAACAAACAAAAAAAAATGCAGAACTTAAAGTGCAAGCGGCTCCGCGCTCAAACCTAACCCAAACCACGTGATGACGAACTCAAAGAACCGCTTCAACACACACCAGACATGACCCAAATCTGAAGCCGACTACAATAAAGCATGATGATATGTGAAGGGATATGTTGTACAAATTTTGGAAGGAAAACATAAATCCTGGCCTGGTAGCTATTGATATCACCGCAAAGTTTGTAGATATATATAAACCGCATTTTGTTACTGGGCAACAACTTGGGAACCAAGGCTAATTATTTTGTACAAAGATACTTCCTGGAGGGTTTATGATCATATACCAGAGAGCTTTTGCTTGTTGCATCCATTGTCATAAAGCTCAAGTCGAGAATTTTTCGAAAATTTGTATGGGGTTTTGTGGTCTTTGTATGGTTTCTGAGTTTATTTAACAACAAATGAAGCTAATCAAAGTCACAATACAGGAGGTGGTAGAGCAGCCATGGGACACCATTTGATGTTGCAGAGAAGCAATTTGTTTGAAGAGTTTGGGGACAGCAAAGCAGATTTTGTATAGAAGTTGAAAACAGACAGAAGAGATGCATTAGTCAGTTGCAGGCTGTGTTGGGTCCAAAGGGATGGCATACACAGTGTTGGCCCTCCATCGCATATCCTCTTTGATATCTATCAGTCTTGCTTCTGTTGAGAGCAAATCAGAGGGAAAGAACGAATGTGCTGAATTGTCTAAAGTACATAGAAGAGAAAGACATATATGAGAATGGGCGTCATGCCCGGAAGGTGCTATATCCGGGGCCCGCCCGGAACCATATCATACCCGGAGCCGAACATCCGGTGCCGGATGTCGTGCTCAAGTCCGGGTGGATGGCCGGTGCTCTCGGCTCGATGTCCGAGAAGGCTACGGCCATACCTCCGAATGACGTAGAGATTCTCCAGGCTAAACCCAGAGCAGTGACATCAGTCAAGTAGTGTCAACAGCTTCTCTCTTTTATCTGGTTGTTGTGTAGCTCACAATTTAATGGTCGTCGACGGGGTTCGTGAACCGTGCCGAGACTTATTGGACGCGACTGCACATGCAGTGGGGGAATTTTGCTGAAGAAATATGAATACTACTAAGTGGAGGGTCGCGCTTATCTATCCGGAAGAGGCTGTGAAAATCAGTAATGTTGTGGCTAGAAATGAGCCACGAATGCCACAACAAACAGCTGCTTGTGGGAACACCGCAGGACCTCCTGTGGCGGCGACTTTACACATACCTGCGAGATGTACAGCAAACCGAGGATAAAGCTGAGGACGCTGAAGGGACGACGGTTGCTAGTGTCCTACCACATCCACTGCTGATACTCAAGGAAACAGTCTACCATCTATGTGTACTTCAAGAAATGGCTGGGTTGTAGTATCAACTCATTTGAGGTTATGAATTCTACACGTTTGTATATAACTGCGGTAAACAAAACGTGAGGATTCCTTGCTCGCCATAACTGGAGGAGATCGCATATGGCAGCAAAGTATAAGTGCCTATATGCAAAAAGTCCCAACTGACAATGCTAAAAAAATAATTTCAACCTCATCCATGAAAAAAGAAGACATATGTACAGAGAGTATGTAAATGGAATCCGTAACTTGTAAGACCTCTCAAAGAGCGGATCGAGAGTAGCAGGTAATGCACTGTGTGAAAGGCCGAAGTTTTTACTCACACTGGCAAATAGGAATCCCGCCCAGAGAGTCAAATGGCCGAATGGAGCGGGGCACTCTGTTGGCGCAAGTTGACTAACGTCACTGCTCTGGGTTTAGCCCGGAGGCTCGCGACGTCATTTGGAGGTGTGGCCGGAGCCTTCTCGGGCATCGAGCCGAGAGCACCGGTCATCCACCCGAACTTGAGCACGACATCCGGCACCGGAGGCTCGGCTCCGGATATGACTTAACTCCGGAGGCGGGGGTGACAAGGGCCCTGTCATACTCTAGCTAGAGTAAATACAGTATGAATAAACAACTGCTGCATGAACTGACCAGTTACTTCATGGCAGCACTGACAAAAATGACAAAAGCTCGGCCCAATTAAGTTTGCGAGTATTTGTCCAATCACCCAGAGATGTATATATGCAATATGCAAAATATATTGCTCTTTCAATTCCCGGTCTTTGATTTATGATATCTTTAAAATTGATAGAGCAGCTTTAAAAACAAACCCAAAAAACGCTGAAAATCGATGTTTTTCCACAACCATTGTATCAATATTCGAGATATAGTAAATTGGAGACCAGGAGTTAAAAGAGCGATGAATTATGCATATTTGATGTATACATAACTTTGCGATCGGAGTAACTGTTAATTTTGGTTGGGCATAATTAGCACTGGTCAGTTCACGGATCCGTGATCTGACTGGTTCATTCACGGAAGGTGGGACTCCATTAATTGACCGGTTACACTGCGGACTGACATTCTCCGTGAACTGACTAGAATATTCATGATCGACGAAGTCTTGGGGTGAATAAGGTTGGTGCGTTGCATCATGCAGACCCCCCCCCATTTCGGAGGTACATCCGGCATGATAGAACAAGGCAATATGCAGAGTGGGGGCACTTTTGAGCCTCAAAAGTGGGGAAGTCGGTAAGATTTAAAAGTGTGATCAATCCTAAGGATCGCCCATCTCTGAACCGACTGTATCAGCAACACAATTTCCACTTCACGGCAAGTAGCCTGGAACTTTCTCTCTTCAGCCTGACTGACATATGCAGCGACCAAATTATCCAGCAATCAATACTACTAATAGGTATGAGATCACTAATGCCGAAATACATCGACTAACAGTAGCAGCGCTGTATACCATGAGTAACTCCATGCACATCGGTGTTCCCCATAATCAGTTTGAGGACTCGACTTTTCACGGCGGGCAGCACTGGTCTACCATTATCCATTATCACGGGTGATTCTCTTCCGACCCTACACCATTGAGGACGGTTTTCTAACCTGTCCCCCCATGGCTAGAGATGGCAGTCAGGATAATCATGATCGAGAGCGGTCGCGCGAGGTGCTGAAACCACGTAAGTTACATAATCGAACAAGTTACTCCTAAGGCTTATTGAATGATATTCCAATAATTACTGACTACCCCTTCACGCTAGTTGTGGCAAAGCTGGAAACGAATTCGTTCTTGGATCTGCTGTTGCCTATGACCGACCATGTCGAGCATATATCCAAGACATCGTCTATCGATCCAGACGACCCAAAATTGTACTGGATCCTACGTAACGCTGACTTCAAAATTTGGGAATCAGCCGACAACTCACAAGTTCTATGGCTATTTGGTGGACCACCCAGCTGCTCCATGACTGGAGTATCGTGGTTCATCGCCAAGCAAGAAGCTTCAAGGCGAAATGATGAGGTGTTTTACTTTTCCTGCTCGAAGGAGGGCTTGGATACTATCACCACCTTCACCCATTCCGTCCTCCGCCATATCCTCAACGGTTCCGAACCTCGCCAGGCAAAATCGATTATCAAGACTTTTCTTAGCACCCTTCTATTCAAGGTTATTCAACGGGACCGATCACGTTTTAGGAATGGCCGCTCTTCTGTCATCACCGTGGAGGAGATTCTCAAAGCTGAAGATAGCGGACTTTTGGAAGCTTTAACAGAGTCAGTTGTCGAAATGAAAACTACCCCAGATACGCCGATCGTTATCGACGGAATCGATAAAATTGGGCTAGATGGGTCTCGGTTCCTTACTAAGTTTTGCTCGAATTCGACAGTAAGCCCTAAGCCCAAAGTACTACTCACCTGTCGACTGGACCACGACATCAAGAAAGAAATTGTTGGGGTACCATGTATTATTATTGAGTACGACAAGGAGCGACAAGGTTTGGGAATATCCTATCCTCTAGTTGTGAGTCTAACTAACTAGCTAACTAATACAGAATGCCTTAATTCTCTTCGCCACCATGGTACCCGTTATGATAAGATCGAAACAGAGCATCACGATACCTTAAAGTGGCTTTGGGAACATGAGCAATATCGCGCGTGGTTATCCACATCTCACTCCGATCTGCTACTTATCGAGGGAAAGCCCGGCAGTGGAAAAAGCACTCTTACAAAGTACTTCAAAGACAACCTCTTGGAGCGGGAACCACTTGCGAAACAAGCTATCGTGGCTAGTTTCTTCTACAGCTACAGGGAAGGCGAAGTACACACCAATCATTCCAACATGCTACGCTCGATTCTCTACGATGTCCTACACCAGAATGAGACGTTCTTTTTTCATTTTCAATCTCTTTACCGGGAAAGGCTACAGCATGGTGTATGGGCTGACGATTCTCTAAAGAAAATCTTACTGTCTTTTAAGGAGCACCCTGTACAGGAACGACTTTACTTCATCATTGATGCTATGGATGAGTCTGATGCCACTGATAGACGCGATATTATTCAATTATTACACCAGCTCTGCACCACAAAGAAACTTTGCATTGTGAAGGTCTTCGTTGCAAGCCGTCCCATCGCCTGGCTAAACCACCGCGTCCCAGACATCAAAAACATCATAAAGTTGCAGGATGAGAACGAGCCAGACATCTTGAAGTTTACAGAATCCTTCTTGGAAAAGCTGAAGCTTTCCACAACATCTCATAAGGACACCAAGGATTACATAATGCAAAATGCCCGTGGGGTATTTGTATGGGTTCGCCTGGTTCAAATGGAGTTACTCAAATATCACGAGACTGGCTACCGTAAGCAAGATATATCTGCCTTCTTACGTAGTCTTCCAACGGAACTGGACGAATTTTACAAACGCATGCTTCATGAATTGGAAAATAATCATAACCAACGAGACGTCAGCGACGGAGTGAGGATGTTTCAACTTGTTCTATTTGCATACCGCCCACTCAGGATCGCAGAGATCCAGCAAGCTCTCGCTGTCCTAGACGATGTTGATGCAGAATATTCACCTTCTGATGAATCATTCGAAGACGAATTAATTGATGATATTGCCAAACGAATTATTCACTGTGGAGGAAATTTTTTGGATATCAGGGGTCACGATTCCTCAGAGCATTTTATCTCAATTGCTTGGCTAAAATATACACAGGAAATGATATTGTTCAATTTACGCATCAAACTGCTCTCACATTCTTCTCCCGGCTCCTCGCACCAACAGCCACCTCTAAGTTCAGGATGAACACACACGATGCTCACCGCAGCATATCTATCACCTGTATCAGATATCTTATGCTTTGCGTAGCACGTTCCACTCCGGAAAATGAACCCCCAAGTACGAAATCTTGGGAACCGGCGCACTTTGAAAAATACGCCGAATACCTCAACCGTAGGCCATTTATCGACTACGCCCTATGCCATTTCCAACAGCACAAAAATGATTGTGACCTACGCCTCCAAAAACGCAAGAACGACTGTCATCAGTGTGTCTATGATGAACGACTTGTTTCTCAGCTTAGCAAAAAACTGACAAGCAATTCGGCTGCTCTGCTCTTTCAAAGCTGGATTGAATCTTATCTGGGCTCCAAAGGCTTTAGAAAGAACGTGCTCGATACCGCGAGAATTACTCGGCTGCGTATTGAAAGCTGGATTGATTCTGGCCGGAGTCGGGGCGTCGCTGTTAAAGAGAAAATGCCGGCCGCCGCTGATTTCAGACATAACATGCTACATACTGCCACAAGAATGCAATATTCACGGGCGGTTGAAGCATTATTAACATCTGGCACCGAGAAAGAAGGTTGCTTATTTGATAAAACTCTATTGCTCAGGTCCGCAGAGGCTGGGGACGTCGCCACTGCCGAGGTGCTATTACGCAAAGGGGCCCGTATAGATGCCAAAGATAACAGAGAGCAGACAGCATTGCTACTTGCAGCTACGAAGGGGCACGACACTATGGTAAGCCTGCTCGTCAACAGTGGTGCTAACAAGGAGGAATGGGACAGAAATAGATGGACAGCACTGCATAATGCGACAATGAACGGTCACGACTCTACGGTGCGGCTGCTTGTTGAGACTCTGGGTACCGACAAGGAGGCCAAGGACATCCGACAATGGACGGCGCTGCACCATGCGGCTTCGAACGGCCACGACTCTACGGTGCGGCTGCTTGTTGAGACTCTGGGTACCGACAAGGAGGCCAAGGACAACCGAAAATGGACGGCGCTGCACCATGCGGCTGCGAACGGCCACCACTCTACGGTGCGGCTGCTTGTTGAGACTCTGGGTACCGACAAGGAGGCCAAGGACAACCGAGAATGGACGGCGCTGCACCACGCGGCTTCGAACGGCCACGACTCTACGGTGCGGCTGCTTGTTGAGACTCTGAGTACCGACAAAGAGGCCAAGGACAGCCGAGAATGGACGGCGCTGCACCATGCGGCGTCGAATGGCCACGACTCTACGGTGCGGCTGCTTGTTGAGACTCTGGGCGCCGACATAGAGGCCAAAGACTATACAGGATCAACGTTGCTACATATCGCGGCCAGCGTGGGTAACGATAGCGTGGTTAGAGTACTTTCAACCTTGGGGGCGAGCACAGAAGTTGAAGACAATGCGAAACGAACAGCGCTGCATTGGGCAGCGATATGCGGGCACAAAGGCACAGTCAAAGTGCTAGTGAACGAATTGCGAGCAAACAGAGAAGCTGAAGACGGTCGGAAGCATACGGCGCTACATTTCGCAGCACCTCTCGGGCACGAAAGCACAGTCCGACTGCTAGTGAACATTTTACATGTGAATAAGGATGCGAAGAATCTAGAAGGGGAAACAGCACTAGATATTACTCGAGAATTGTAGGTTTGGTAGTTACCTCGGGTCGTTTACGCTATGTACAACAATAGCTAATGCGAGCCCGATGGCCTGATCCGACAGCTAGTGCGTTTCTCCCATGCACATGGCTCCCCGGCTTGCCCTTGGTGCAGAGTGCTGACGCGAGCCCGATGGCCTGATCCGACAGCCGGTGAGTTTCTCCCATGTAGATGGCTCCCCGACTTGCCCTTGGTGCAGAGTGCTGACGCGAGCCCGATGGCCTGATCCGACAGCAAGTGAGTTTCTCCCATGCAGATGGCTCCCCGGCTTGCCCTTGGTGCCGAGTGCTGACGCGAGCCCGATGGCCTGATCCGACAGCCGGTGAGTTTCTCCCATGCAGATAGCTCCCCGGCTTGCCCTTGGTGAAGAGTGCTGACGCGAGCCCGATGGCCGATCCGACAGCGAGTGAGTTTCTCCCATGCAGATGGCTCCACGGCTTGCTCTTAGTGCAGAGTGCTGACGCGAGCCCGATGGCCTGATCCGACAGCAAGTGAGTTTCTCCCATGTAGATGGCTCCACGGCTTGTTCTTGGTGCAGAGTGCTGACGCGAGCCCGATGGCCTGATCCGACAGCCAGTGAGTTTCTCCCATGCAGATAGCTCCCCGGCTTGCCTTTGGTACTGAATGCTGACACGAGCCCGATGGCCTGATCTGACAGCCGGTGAGTTTCTCCCATGCAGATAGCTCTCCGGCTTGCCCTTGGTGCGGAGTGCTGACGCGAGCCCCATGGCCTGATCCGACAGCAAGTGAGTTTCTCCCATGCAGATGGCTCCCCGGCTTGCCCTTGGTGCAGAGTGCTGACGCGAGCCCGATGGCCTGATCCGACAGCTAGTGAGTTTCTCCTATGCAGATGGCTCCCCGGCTTGCTCTTGGTGCAGAGTGCTGACGCGAGCCCGATGGCCTGATCCGACAGCCGGTGAGTTTCTCCCATGCAGATGGCTCCCCGGCTTGCCCTTGGTGCAGAGTGCTGATGTGAGCCCGACGGCCTGATCCGACAGCCAGTGAGTTTCTCCCATGCAGATAGCTCCCGGCTTGGCTCTTGGTGCAGAGTGCTGACGAGAGCCCGACGGCCTGATCCGACAGCCGGTGAGTTTCTCCCATGCAGATGGGTCGCCAGCTTGCCCTTGGTGCAGAGTGCTGACGCGAGCCCGACGGCCTGATCCGACAGCTAGTGAGTTTCTCCCATACAGATGGCTCCCCGGCTTGTTCTTGGTGCCGAGTGCTGACGCGAGCCCGATGGCCTGATCCGACAGCAAGTGAGTTTCTCCCATGCAGATGGCTCCCCGGCTTGCCCTTGGTGCCGAGTGCTGACGCGAGCCCGATGGCCTGATCCGACAGCTAGTGAGTTTCTCCCATGCAGATAGCTCCCCGGCTTGCCCTTGGTGCAGAGTGCTGACGCGAGCCCGATGGCCTCATCCGACAGCCTGTGAGTTTCTTCCATGCAGATAGCTCCCCGGCTTGCTCTTGGTGCGGAGTGCTGACGCGAGCCCGACGGCCTGATCCGACAGCCTGTGAGTTTCTCCCATGCAGATAGCTCCCCGGCTTGCCCTTGGTGCAGAGTGCTGACGTGAGCCCGATGGCCTCATCCGACAGCCTGTGAGTTTCTTCCATGCAGATTGCTCCCCGACTTGCTCTTGGTGCAGAGTGCTGACGCGAGCCCGACGGCCTGATCCGACAGCGAGTGAGTTTCTCCCATGCACATGGCTCCCCGGCTTGCTCTTGGTACAGAGTGCTGACGCGAGCCCGATGGCCTGATCCGACAGCGAGTGAGTTTCTCCCATGCAGATGGCTCCCCGGCTTGCTCTTAGTGCAAAGTGCTGACGCGAGCCCCATGGCCTGAACCGACAGCCAGTGAGTTTCTCCCATGCTGATAGCTCCCCGGCTTGCTCTTGGTGCGGAGTGCTGACGCGAGCCCGATGGCCTGATCCGACAGCAAGTGAGTTTCTCCCATGCACAAGGCTCCCCGACTTAGTGCTGACGCGAGCCCGATGGCCTTATCCGACAGCTAGTGAGTTTCTCCCATGCAGACGGCTCCACGGCTTGCTCTTGGTGCAGAGTGCTGACGCGAGCCCGATGGCCTGATCCGACAGCGAGTGAGTTTCTCCCATGCAGATGGCTCCCCGGCTTGCTCTTAGTGCAGAGTGCTGACGCGAGCCCGATGGCCTGATCCGACAGCTAGTGAGTTTCTCCCATGCAGATGGCTCCCCGGCTTGCTCTTGGTGCAGAGTGCTGACGCGAGCCCGATGGCCTGATCCAACAGCTAGTGTGTTTCTCCCATGCACAAAGCTCCCCGACTTAGTGCTGACGCAAGCCCCATGGCCTTATCCGACAGCAAGTGAGTTTCTCCCATGCAGATGGCTCCACGGCTTGCTCTTAGTGCAGAGTGCTGACGCGAGCCCGATGGCCTGATCCGACAGCAAGTGAGTTTCTCCCATGCAGATGGCTCCCCGGCTTGCTCTTTGTGCAGAGTGCTGACGCGAGCCCGATGGCCTCATCCGACAGCTTGTGAGTTTCTCCCATGCAGATGGCTCCCCGACTTGCCCTTGGTGCAGAGTGCTGACGCAAGCCCGATGGTCTGATCCGACAGCTAGTGAGTTTCTCCCATGCAGATGGCTCCCCGGCTTGCTCTTAGTGCAGAGTGCTGACACGAGCCCGATGGCCTGATCCGACAGCCAGTGAGTTTCTCCCATGCAGATGGCTCCCCGGCTTGCTCTTGGTGCAGAGTGCTGACGCGAGCCCGATGGCCTGATCCGACAGCAAGTGAGTTTCTGCCATGCACAAGGCTCCCCGACTTGCCCTTGGTGCAGAGTGCTGACGCGAGCCCGATGGCCTAATCTGACAGCCGGTCAGTTACGCCCTGATTGTTCTCTGTCGACGCTTTGTTCTGACGGGAGCCTAATTTCATGATATAGCGATAACATGTGAGTATTTCATTAGTCCTCCACCTGGACTTCGGGTAACTAACATGAGCTTGATGGTTTGATTGTAGCCGGTGAGTTTTCTGTCATAGTTCCGTACCGTAGTTACTAGTGATTAACCTCACCCCGATGTCTTAACCCAATAGAAAGTTAGTGCTCTCCTATCAGTTTCCCGCTGCGTTGGCTGCGGACTAATTTGATCTTGATGTATTTCTTATAAATTTTAGTGTGTAAGTTTTTCTTCTGTTATAGCTGTGAAAATGCTTACTCGATGGCCTTGATAGTATGTGAGTTTCTCCTGAAGGTTCCTTATCCCGACAACGTCTCGCTGACCAAATCCGATGGTTATTTTTCAGACGGTGAGTTTCTCCCGCCATCTTCTGGCTGCGATTTCGGCTAATTAGTGTGATCATTTGGCTCTACAGCTTGTAAGCTATTTCCCTTGATCATTCCCAGACACTGTCAGCCATACCTAATTTGATGGTGGTCGGTTCGATTTGAAGCCTTGAGACTGGTGAATGAGTTACCGTCGCGACCTAGTGACTTGCTTATAGGTTGTTTCATGCCTTTCTCGGTAACCTCACTCCCTCGCTTACTGAAAGATTTAGGTTATCAATTGACGGAATCGGATTTAGCATCGGTAAGTCGTCGGTGTTGTGTTGGTTTTGACTCTTTTTTCTATGGTTATCAAGTTTTGTTGTGCTGGTTTCTATTCCGGTTCAGTTTTGTTTTTTGAAGCCTCATGATCAATATGGTTGGTTCACTGTCTTTTTCGTGGGGTTGTTACGGCAGTTCCTATTTTCGGTTCAGTTTTGTTGATGTCTTATAATGCATATCGTTGGCTGTTTCTTGATCTTATTTTTTTCTTATTTTTTTCTTGGTGCTATGTTACTTTTCAAAGTGTTTTGAAGTGTACCTCAAGAACCAATTGCGGGCTAGTTGGTGTTGGGTGCATTGTTCGACTGTAAAACACGATGTGATCTTTACAAATACTTGTACTGGACGAAGTATTTTGAACCGATACCGTTTATAACCCTCAATTCCGCACACAATGCTGTAGCCGCAGTATTCACATCTCGTTGTGGGGTTTCTGTGCTTCAAACGTGAGGTGCTGAAAATAAGATTTATTTCGGGGAATGCAGTAAATTACACACGTATTACGCTGGATGCATGCTGTTGAGTGTACGTAGTCACATGTGCGGCTCAACTCTGACCGCCAAGTTGGGCACATGATCTCGTGAATTCGATTGGCTGATGTTTCTTGTCGCGTCACAGACGCACCAGGTTGAGCTCTTCTTACCACAACTGCAATGCGGGGCACACGGTGCCTTGAATCCAATCAAACGAAGGGCCAGTATCTTGAGCCTGAATGGCATTCAAAAAAGAATTTTGTTGAAATATCCCTGTACTTGAATATGCACCCAGAAGCAGCCCGGCAGGTTGTAGTTCGTGCAAAGGTATGGATGCGAATTGCTGTTGAAAGTAAAGTTCCACCCAGCTAATTATCATCAGGAGCGAACAGGCAACAGTGCGAACTTTGAGATGGTATATGCATGTCTGGTTGGTCCAAATGAAAAGGCAAATGGCATGGAGCTGTTTCAACGCTTTCCAGAGGCCTCAGATGATAACTAAAGAGAAACTATTACAACTTGTGACAAGTGATTTGCAACATCGAGATATGCCATGGCCCGATGTTGCAAAAGAGCTACATATTTCAGCAGCCCAATCTACTAGAGCGTCTATTCTAGTCCAGTCACGGAGGATGTCCCTCCGCGGAGAGACCGGTCCATTCACGGAGTCCCACCCTCAGTTACTGGACTAGTTCATTCGCGGAGTGTACCCCTACACCCCATCTCCGTGACTGGACTGGTTCATTCGCGGAGCATACATCATACCTCTGCACCCCACCTCCGTGAATGGACTGGTCCATTCACCGAGTGTACACTCGGTGAATACTCTGCACACATATGCGCACGCATGTTTGCGCACTCAGTTCGTCATATCCAGGTGAATTTAATCAATGCAATTGCATTCAGCCCAGAGCAACTACGTGCATTCAGCCCTCATCGCGAAACTCAACCGTACTTTGAAAGTTCCTGAAATACCACGTGCTTTCAGGCTTTTGGCTGCATTCCACACACTTTCGCTGCGAATGCTCTTTCGCTGCAGAGACTCTTTCGCACTAGATTCAGCTGGTCTATCGATGAGACGCAGCTGGTATTTTGAAGTGGTCTGGTATTTTGAAGTGGTCCTTTGCAGGATGCAGCTAGTCTTTTGCACCCTCCGGCAGCGACCTTCACCATCCTTTTGTTGAGAGCAAATCAGAGGGAAAGAACGAAGGAGCTGAATTGTCTAAAGTACAAAGAGAGAGAAAAAGAAAGCTCTATACAAGAGAATGGGCACCATACCCGGAACGCGCCATACCCAGAGCCGGCCCGGAGTTAAGTCATATCCGGAGCCGAGCATCCGGAGCCGGATGTCGTGCTCAAGTTCGGGTGGATGGCCGGTGCTCTCGGCTCGATGCCCGAGAAGGCTCCGGCCACACCTCCGAATGACGTCGAGAGCCTCCGGGCGAAACCCAGAGCAGCGACGTTAGTCAACTTGCGCCAACACCTTTGCGAGTATCGAGAGGATTCCGCAGGACGTGAATGAAAGGCATCTTCAACTGAGCAGTATAAGGTTTCACGGCCGAAAAAGAGAGTTCTTGAGAATCAACTAACTTAGTGGATTTACAGTTCTTATTCACAAATCATGATGTCAATAGACTTTTAGACGAAGTCAATTCCCGCGAGTAACTCCGCGACCAACTCTGGCACCCACACCTGTAGTCTAAGAATCTCACGATATCCAATGGCCATGGTGTTGAGGATTTAAGTCGATGGTACTGTGTTAATGGTGATACTTGGACTCATGGAGAGAGCAGATCTCCGAATCAGCGGAATCCGAAGCTTGATTTTCAGGGTAATTGGGCCGGTGTGAGTGCGAGCGTGAGTGCGAGTGTTGAGTGCGAACATGAACATATTGTGATAATCAACAGTCTACTAGATCTTTATGAACATGGTGGTGACACTGATGGCCCTACGATAGTTAGTAATACCACTGCACTAGGACACTATGTAGTCGGCTAGAAACGTGATGTCTATTCTCAGGAGAAGGCTCTCTAGTTGTACACAGCACTGAGCCGCCCACGTGACTCGAAACGTAACCCTATCCCAACTATGTACATCCTACATCCACCTCCCCCTACAAAAAGGCTTCCATCCATACTGTACACGGTACCCTGCTAGGCAATAATATGCTTCTCACTCCCTCGACCTTTCTCCATAATTCTCTGACTCCTCCTCGTCGCCGCTGGTGGGCGTTCTTTGGTTTTTATAACCTGCGATTTGGCTATCGTCGGGGGTTTCGCTGGTCGTAGTTTCTTAGGGAGGAGCTTATTGAGTTTCTCATCATTGAGTGCTGATGCGTACTCCCGAACCGTCTCTTTTCCACCAAAACGGGTCAGGTTCGTCAGTGGTTCCCATGTACTCTCTTCCTCTGACTCTCCTTCCCAGTGAACTCGGAATTGAGCTTTTTCATCCCTGTTGATTCTCCATTCCCGAATAGCTTCTACCCCCTTCTCCACTTCTCCACTTTTGGTAACTTTAATCGGTGGTGGTGGAGCCTGTGGTCGGGACTCATCGATGGTGCACCGTTTGAACTCGCTGACGTTGTAGGTCTTGTGAATACGGAGATGCTCAGGCATATCGGTGATCTCGAATGCGTTGCCATTGCCGCGTTGTATACCAAGGGTGTACGGGCCCACGTACCGTTGTTGTAGGGTTCTGCTAAGGCGTGCGCCTGCCTCGAGGTCCGCCCCAGGTGTCGCCGCCCCATAGTTCAGTGGCATGTGACGAGTATTAATCATCACTCGGTTGCCCGTCTGGAAGTTGTGGGGTTGTTGTTTCTTGTTTGCTTCCGCAGCCTGGGCTGCTTGTGTAATGGCGAGCTTATCTCGAAGCTGGGCTAGGATGTCCGCCATGGTAGTCGCGAAATTGACGGCTTGTTGTCCTCCTGGGCGACTCCCCGCATCCCGGTAGGACCCCGTGGAGGTCGTCGCAGCGATGATGTCGAGTGGCATCCGTGGGGTGTATCCCAGGTCAGCCTCGAATGGTGTCTTCTCCGTCGCCTTATGTTTGCTTGGGTTGTATGCGAACTCTGCCAGTGGTAGAAGTTTCGCCTAGTTACTCTCGTTGCCAGCGGTAAATGTGCGTAGGTAGCGCTCAACGATGCTATTAGCATTCTCTGCGAGTCCATCCGTCTGTGGGTGAAAAGCTGTCGACATTCGTAGTTTCGTCCTCCAGATCTCGTTCAAGTGTTGCCAAAAGTCTGAGGTAAATCTGACATCTCTGTCGCTGACGATTGACTCCGGGATGCCATGTAGTCGGAAGTAGACGTCGATGAAGATCTCTGCGAAACGTTGAGCTGTCAGGTCTTTTTCTGTTGTCGCGGTCCAAATTGCTCGTTTCGTCAGGGCGTCGACGAAGGTGATAATGGTGTCATTCCCCTTGCTCAGTGGTAGCTTTGTGATGAAATCGATGTTGATTCGTTGCCATCTTTTACTCGGGACCTCTAGTGGTTGCAGCAGGCCGTATGGTTTCTGATCGGTCGATTTTGCCAGGTGGCAAGCGGCGCACCCTTTGACATACTGTTTTACCGTCTGATACTGGCGTGGCCAAAAGAAACGTCTGCCGACTGCCGACGCCGTCCGATCGATCCCAAGGTGTCCGCCTGCTGCTGAGTTGTGTGTTCTAGTCCAGTCACGTCGGATGTCCCTCCGCGGAGAGACCGGTCCAGTCGCGGAGTCCCACCCTCAGTGACTGGACTGGTTCATTCGCGGAGTTTATCCCTGCACCCCACCTCCGTGACTGGACTGGTTCATTCGCGGAGCATACATACAAAGTGCTAATTACACTCAACGTCGTGGAGCAACTACAATTACACTGTGCTCCATATCCTGACTTGAAACCTGCTCTTCTTCCTCGTTGCCCTCTTCCTCTACATCGTCCTCTTCCTCCTCCTCCTCCTCCTCCTCCTCCTCCTCCTCCTCCTCCTCCTCGTCCACATCGTTGTACTCCTCAAGACCCTCTCCTTCCTCAATATCCAGTTCTGTCAAATCACTTTCATCATTGTCCTCTGCGCTCTTGTTGACATCCTCAACAGAAGTGGAGAATGTTTGCGCTGTTGCCTCTCCTTGTGTATTTGCTCGAAGTCGCTTTTGATTGTGATTGGGCCTTGGTGTTGTCTTCCGTTTAAGATTGAAAGTACCAGATGGTGCTGCAGAAACACCATTGTTTGTGCATTGAACTCCATCATTTTCGCCATGGCAATGAAGTGTGCACTCAACCTTCGCTTTGAAACACTTGCAGCGAATTGTATTGCAGTTCCCTTTACATCCACAACGTACTTGAATGAGCTCAGCAGGGGACTGAAGGCGTGCAGCCTCCCGCAGAGAAAGCATACGATGGCTACCCTTCATGAATGTTGGAATTTGATGAGGAATAGTCACTGCAAGGCGGTCCATATTTTTCGTACGATAGAAACCCTGCAGAATACCATATTCACACTGCAAGCCATAACGATTGCCATGCTTGACTTCAACCACTCTGCAAAAGATGCGCTTGTTATCTGTTGAACATCTATCCTCGACTGGAATCTTCAGGCGTACAAGGTCACACTCCTCAAATATTTCCACTTTATTGACTTTGTTATATCTCGTTTCCATAGCACTGACCTTTCGCTGTGTATTTGCAATAACCTCTTTATTCAAACACTCAATCGCTTGGGACTGCGTCACCAATGTAGGTTGGTGTTGAGTATCCTCTGGTATATTACTGGTTACCTGCAGTTGTGGATCGATGGATGGTTCGATTTCTTCGAGTGATTCTGCATTGTCTACAACAACTGCTGTTGATCGCTGGGCTGGGGATATTCGTGGACGATTTGGCATAAGTTGCTTGAAGACAACCTCGTATGGACTCTTTCCTGTTGTTGAGTGAACCTGCCGATTCATTGAGAGCATGGCCTCCGGAAGTGCCAGCCACCATTCTATTGATTCCATTTCGGTCATCCATGCAAGGATCTTACTCTTCAGTACTCCGTTCGCCTGTTCAATAATTCCATTGGTCTGCGGGGTACGAGGCTTGCTATGCACTACCGGTATACCGTGGTGCTTTACAAGACGGTCGCATGCTCCTTTAAACTCAGTTCCATTGTCACATTGCAGTATTCCTGGGATTCCAAAGATCCCGATAAATCCTCCCAAGTGTAACGCAACACTCTCGCTTTCTTTCGACTCCATTGGATAGGCAGCCGAGAATTTACTGAAGTGATCCCGTACATGCAAGCACCATTTGAATTTCTGGCCTAAATGACGAAAATCAATCAGATCAATTTGAAGTCGTTCCCAGAGTTCCTTGACAACTATAGCCTCGAGTGGAGCAGCGGTTTTTGCAGATCGTGTTTTTGCACATGTTGTGCAGTGATCGAGTAAGAATGCGACTTCTTTCTTGGTAATACCATAGTACTTGCGATCGATTTCAGCCTATGTTTTGTCTCGCCCAGCATGTATGAGTTCACTGGCATGTTCTTTGACAATTAAGTCAAAAACTTCGTGTTCCCGAGGGCAGAAGCGCGGAGTCTTGTGCTTTTCTTCTGGCTGACGGTAGAGTTGACCACTGATAACTTGGTAATCGTGTAAGGCTTTATATCGAACGCGTTGCTGCTCAATTGTTTCCGCTGGATGCTGTGGATTGTCTGCGTAGAGCTACATTTTACTGGGTCTCAGAAAGATTCACAAGCTTGATTCTGATATGCAAGAGTTTACTAACCTTAATTTGGAGTTGCTTGAATCCATCCAAGCGGTATTGATTCTTGTGCCCAGAGGAATTAATGTACTGCAAGAAGGCATCACGAGCTTCAGTGCTGAAGGGCTATTGGGAAGTTGGTGTAGGATCAGATGAAGCCATGATTATGAAGATAGAGGACGTAGTGGTTATTGTTGATTGGCAAAGGTAATGTGAGTTTCAATATTTGGAAGATACTAATAAAGAATGTAGATGTAGAAAGCTCTGAAGGCAGAATCAGCGACTTATATACGAACAAACAGTGTATTTTGATTATGAGCATCACCGCAGAGGCCGAATCAGGGATTTTGTAAGGTGCAAAGTGCGTGAAGTCTATTCTCAGGGGCAAGCCGACGTATATATACAAAAAGGTTACCCGGCCAATGTGCACCGATCGTACTCCCTACATCCCGCTCCGTCCAAAAGAAAGCTTCCGCCTGCAAAAAAACTCCAATTCTGCCCAAAACATCTCCCAATCTCCAAGATCCTCCCCATATCTATGATCCTCCCAATCTTCGCCCATAGCCCGCTCAGCAGCCGCATATGATCCCCCAGAGTCATGCTCAACCTGGTGCTCCCGCAGGACCACACCCCCTTGGCTCGGCTCGTGACCCGGCCTGGACCAAGTTCTGCTTCTTGCACCGCCATCGCGCATCAATCGGTCGGTACCATATCAATCGGTCGGTAGTGCATCGAAATGAATAAAATTGCAAGTCTCAAACTCGTGCCGAACGCGTTCCGAATCGCCGTCCCGTTGACGTGTCATTCGGTTTCCGTTTCTCGTCTCGTGTCGCTGTAGGTCCCGTAGATATGCTCAATTGCTCCGAGTTGCCACTGCAAAAGCACCGGAATCGAAGTAAAAAGAGTGTGTCGCTGGCCCGATTGCTTTGTCCCGTTGACGCGTCGGCTGCCATGTTCTCGAATCTCCGTAGGTCCCATCGATCAACTGTACTCAATTGCTCATGAAGCAAGCAAAAGAGGACGCACCCTGCTCGATCCACCCACTTACCGATCGCTGGCAAGCGGGGGTACTGAAGTGTTGCTACCAAGTTGTAAGGTGCAAAGTGCGTGAAGTCTATTCTCAGGGGCTAGCCGACGTATATATACAAAAGGGTTACCCGGCCAATGTGCACCGATCGTACTCCCTACAGATTTATATAGGAACAGGGAGTGTATTTAGATGATGAGCATCATCGCGGATATATTTTGCTAGGCATACAATCCTCACTTGCGCTGGGCTGAAGGTACATAGTTGCGCTGGGCTGAATGCATGTACTTGCGCTGGGCTGAATACACGTAGTTGCGCTGGGCTGAATGCAATTACGTTGATTTTCCAGTGAATATGGCCAGCTAAGTGCGCATACATGTGTGGGCGTATATGCGTGCAGAGTACTCATCGAGTGTACACTCGGTGAATGGACCAGGTGGGTGCAGGGGTATGATGTATGCTCCGCGAATGAACCAGTCCATTCACGGAGGTGGGGTGCAGGGGTACACTCCGCGAATGAACCAGTCCAGTCACTAAGCGTGGGACTCCGTGACTGGACCGGTCTCTCCGCGGAGGGACATCCTCCGTGACTGGACTAGAACAGCGTCTCTTTCATTCCCAAAACCTGTTCCGCTATGTAGCACCCCTTAAACCACTTCTAAACACAACAATTATGAATGCTCGTATGTGACTTGCTCGACTTGGTCTTTCAATTGATATTCTCCGCATGGAATTTACAGATGAAATGTGGGTTGAGTTCAATTCAACACGTCGTCAAACACACCAAACACGACGAAAGGGGGAGAATCCTTATGATTTCCCTCGACCGAAAAAAGACGATAGGGCAACAATCCGTGTTATGTTTTGGGAAGCAATTAATCTTTTACTTGGATCTGGACCGGGATATATCTATCCAAAAGCTACTGCAGAAACGAAGTTGCATGAGCATGAAGTATAGCAACAAGTTCAACATGATTGTCAAGAAAGAGTACAGAAAAGAGTTCGACTTGCAGAGATCCCTGGAACCGAACAGAACAAACGTGTTACACAAGTTAATACAGAGATCAACTATCTCAACCAGCAATTGGGATTGATAGGAAGTCATCAAAAGCACCATTGCAAGCCTGGGCAGATTTTTAAAGAACGGGAAGCTAGAGTATCAACAACCAAAGGAGGGGTAAATTGGGTAAGATACCGTGAACAGGTAAGCTTTATACAGTAGTTGGTAGGTATTCTCTCGTTAATAATTATACTGTAGGTACTGCAACAACACCTATATCCATGGGTTTAGAATGTACTGCAGCCTCTCCTGCTTGCAGAAACTGGTGACAGTACTGTGTCGTTTGTGGAGGATAATGCTCCTGCGCCCTAAGGTTCTGTTGAGAGCAGTGTAAAGAGCAAACTCTGATTGTCTATCGAACAAAATCTATGGTCTATATAGAGCATGCCATACAGCCAACCACTCTCGTGATTATGCACCTTTGCATATGCTCGTATTCTCATACACGTCTCAGTTTCTCATACAAGTCATGATCATACAAGATCTTATTCACGAACCTGATGCATATATGCAACACCGCCTGTTACTTTGAGAGATGAATAGATGCTTGATTGTAATGTCTAAATCTATGCCGAATTTACGGCCTATATAGAACCTGCCATACAGTCTAGAACTCTCGTGATTATGCACCATTGCATATCCTCGTATCTTCATACACGTCCGTATCTTCATACACGTCTCAAGTTCTCATACAAGCCATGATCATACAAGATCTTATACACGATGTATATATGCAACACTTCCCCCTCTTCCTATAGTTCGTAGGAAGACCTATACAGATGATATCCTCCGGTGCCTCATTAAAACCCTCCTCCTTATAGTGACTGCGGTAGGTAGGGAAAGAGTACAACCGTAGCCTGATAAGGGACGGCCATCCCAAAGGAAATAAAGAAACCCATAGTATCCGTCCGGAAAAAACAAATTGAAAGAACCTTAAATTTAACCTTAAATGGACTTCCTCCGTTTCGAGTGTGCACATCCACTAAGGTCGTGTATCCATGAATTACCACAATCCCATCGCTTTGGTGAACTTTTGATGTTTATCTCTTGCAAGTGCTTTAGTAAAGATGTCGGCTGTGTTTTCATTGGTTGAAACCCAAGAGTAGTTGACGATGCCGCATTCGTGGAGATGTCGGCTGTTGTGGTAGCAAACGTCGATATGCTTGGTTCTAGCTTTTATAATGCCTTCAGTGATATGTGCTAGAGCTCCTTGGGAATCGCAATAGATCGGTAGAGGTTCGAGATTTTTGCCGAAGTCTTTGTGTAGTTGAAGTAGCCAGCGAGCTTCTCTGGAGGCTTCCGAGCAGGCAATGTATTCAGCCTCGAGAGTTGAAGTTGCAACTAAGTCCTGTTTCCGTGATTGCCATGAGATTGGGCCGTTGGAGATGAAGATATGTCCGCCTTGTGATTTTCGATCGGCACTATCGGAAGCCCATTCGGAGTCGGTGTATCCGGTAAGCGAATTCTGGCCGGTATAGTGGAGTCGGTAGTTCTTGGTGGCTTTGAGATATCGTAAAACTCGTTTGGCAGCCGTCAGGTGAGTTGTATAAGGCTTGGAGTTGTATCGACTGAGTGCTGCCACTGCAAATGATATGTCGGGCCTGGTGGCTAGAGTGATTTACATTAGAGAGCCAACGATTGCTTGATATTCCCTGGGATCAACTTCCCTGTTGACTAGGGATTTGGCCCGGTGGCTTTCTTAGTCTTCGATGCTGGTGGGCTCGGACATGAGGCCGGTGGCTTGCCGCCCCCATTGGCCTCGCCTGCCCCCACCAGCCTCGCGTGCCCCCATCGACCTCGCCTGCCCCCACCAGCCTCGCCTGCCCCCATCGACCTCGCCTGCCCCCATTGGCCTCGCGTACCTCCACGCTGAGGAGGAGGGCCCGGCACTGATACTCGGCTTCGGCTTTGGCAGTCGGCATGGAGTTTTTCCTTCTCTATCTTTCATATATAAGTCTACTGTTTTTCCTTCTCTTGTATCGGTAGACAATTCATTCTCTTCTTCTCTCCTCCATTACTCTCTCGTCTCAACATTCCCCCTCGTCTGGCTCAGCGAGGTCTAATTTGACTTTATCGTCGAGTGGAGTTAAGGCGTTGTAGGCATTTTCCATGTGAAATCGTTTGAGAATTGAATCAATGAAGATCTTTTGGCAGAGGCTAATTGAGCCGTTTTCTTGATGGATTTCGATGCCGAGGAATTGGCGAGCCGGTCCGAGGTTAGTGATCTTGTAGACTGTTCTAGTCCAGTCACGGAGGATGTCCCTCCGCGGAGAGACCGGTCCATTCACGGAGTCCCACCCTCAGTGACTGGACTGGTTCATTCGCGGAGTGTACCCCTGCACCCCACCTCCGTGACTGGACTGGTTCATTCGCGGAGCATACATACAGAGTGCTAATTACACTCAACGTCGTGGTGCAACTACAATTGCACTATGCTCAATACCCTGACTTGAAATCAGCTCTTCTTCCTCGATGCCTTCTTCCTCTACATCGTCCTCTTCCTCCTCCTCCTCACCCACATCCTGGTACTCTTCGAGACCCTCTCCTTCCTCAATATCCAGTTCTGTCAAATTACTTTCGTCGTTTTCCTCTGCGCCATCGCAAACCGTACGAGTCGCTTTCAGGCTCTTTCAGGCTTTCACCGGCGCGAAAGCAAATCCAGAAGGTGTTAGGACTCAGACGGGAGTCAACTTTGAAAGTATGGGAAACTTTCAGGCTTTCCGCCGGCTTTCGCTTCATATTTCCTTTCGCGCAGATTCACTTTCATGCTTTCTTGCAGATGAGGCTGCAGCACTGGCCAATGTGGATGATCTAGCCAGCGTCGAAAGCTCTGGCCAGCAGACTAGCCAGCCTCCTAGAATGCGGACTTAACTCAATATCTGAGCTCAACTTAGAGTCCTAGTGCAGTGTTATTACTAACTATCGTAGGGCCATCAGTGTTCCCTCCATGTTCATGAAGATCTAGTAGACTGTTGATTATCACTATATGTTCATGTTCGCACTCAACTCTCGCACTCACGCTCGCACTCACACCGACCCAATTATTCTGAATATCAAGCTGCAGATTCCGCTGGCAAGTCTGATTCGGAGATCTGCTCTTCCCATGAATCCAAGTATCGCCATTAACCCAACACCATCGACTTATATCCTCAACACCATGGCCATTGGATATCGTGAGATTCACAGACTGAGACTACAGGTGCGGGTGCTAGAGTTGGTCGCGGAGTGAGTCGCGGGAATAAACTTTGTCTAAAAGTCTATTGACATCATGATTTGTGAATAAGAACTGTAAATCCACTAAGTTAGTTGATTCTCAAGAACTCTCTTTTTCTGCCGTGTAATCTTATACTGCTCAGTTGAAGATGCCTTTCATTTATAGCCTTGGGAAGCTTCTCGATACTCGCAAAGAGTGGTGAAGGTCGCCGCCGGAGGGTGCAAAAGACTACCAGCTGATTCTAGAGCGAAAGAGATTCTGCGGCGAAAGAGGTTTTGCAGCGAAAGAGCCACTGCAGCGAAAAACCACCGCAGCAAAAGACGCAAAAAGAAGTGAAAATTTCCAAGCCTGAAAGGGCGAAAGAGCATTCGCAGCGAAAGTGTGTGTAAAGCAGCCAACAGCCTGAAACCACGTGGGACTTTCAGGAACCCTCAAAGTACGGTCGAGTTTCGCGATGTGGGCTGAATGCAATTGCATTGATTATTTCGGCATCTTTTGCTGCAGTCGGTACGTAGGCCAATAGCATGTCGTCAACGTCACGGAGCAGAAGAATATCACCGACATTGCGTATGTAAAGATTGGGATCAGTTTCCGATTGGATGAAGTCTAAGGAGAGTAGAAAAGCGTTTATATGTCGGTACGATAGGCGTGGTGCTTGTTTCAGTCCATAGAGAGCCTTGTTTAGACGTACGATCCTGCCTCCCAAAGGCCATCCTTCTGGAAGTTCCATGTGCAGTGTGTCATCGTCAATTTCGGGATTTAGGAACGCGGTGACGACGTCAAGGTGGTCAATGATCCAGCCCTCTCGTGCGGCAAGGCTTATAAGGAGTCTGAATGTCGTTAATTTGCCAACGGGAGCATACGTCTCACCATAGTCTGTTTGTTCGTAGCCTTTGATCACTCGCCTGGCTTTGTAGCGTGTCGACCCATTGGGGTTACGTTTCGTCTTAAAAACCCATTTCGAGCCAATTGGCTTGGTTGCAGTGGAATCGTTGCGATGCAAATCATCGATTATTGTGAAAGTCTCATTTCGTTGAATGGATTTGGCTTCTTCAAGGATCGCGGTTTCCCATTCATGCTTTAGTGGCCCTGACATGGCCTCATCGTATGTTCGGGGGTCATCATTGACTGTAGTTGATGTTAAAGCACTGTATATCAGTTCGGAGACGTTGACTTGTGCATTTGCTCTTGTTGAGCTTCTTGTGACTCTGTCAGTTGGTATAATCGCTGGGGCCTTTGCCTTCTTTCTAGCCGCGATGGTTCGTCGCACAGAGTTGATCTGCCTTCGTATACTTCTATTTGTAGTTATCTCGTCTCTAGATGGGGCTTGGTCATTAGAATCGAGAGTCTGATGGCGAGTACCAGTTAGCACATCAGTGTATGTATGGGTATGGGCGTCCTCGTCAGGAGCCATATGTGTAAGGCCTACTTTTCCAGCACCTGCAGCAGGTGGGCTTCGGTCTCCCTGCCCATCGTTGTGCCCAGTTGTGTGTGATGGGAGACCGGCGTCAGCTCCAGCCATATTATTGGGGGCGACTTTTCCACTTCTAGTGCGGCCGTGAGAGATGCTGTCACCCGCTCTACTCTCTCGAGTGCGGCCGTAGATCATCTCCTCATCCGTTCCACCAGGATATTTGTCAATTATCTCCGTATGTACTTCTCCTTGTGGTAGACCAAATATATCGATTTCGGTAGTCTCTGCATGTGTCCCGTGTTTTCTTTTTAGTGATTGTGGGCATGATACGTATGCATTTCTTTCTTCGTCGAAGATGACATCTGATTGAGTCCTTATCGTCTTAAATTCTGGATCCCAGATCCTCCAAGTCGTGGTACTATCGTGTACATAACCGACCATCATGCAGCCGGGTTTAGATCGTGGGCCGAGTTTCTTGTCGATACGCTGGCGCTCTGGTATTAATCGACTAACATGGCATCCAAATCGACGAAGATGATCAAGTGGAGCTTTATAATTTATTGGCTTTCGTGTGGGATCATCGGCTGGTTTATCGTATTCCGGCTTTCCGTAGCTGTTAAGCATTTCGTACGGAGTCTCATATGGAGCCTTATAGCCGTCTCGATCGTCTCTCTTAGTTATGCCCTCATTCGGCATTCGCTGGTGTAGATATACGG